>CAMZMU010000061.1:30330177-30721934 GCA_947311845.1 Poa pratensis | reverse complement strand
ACTTGTCTTTATTAATATTCAGTCCAAAAGAAAACAAATCACATATATTTTGCTCTCTTTTACAGAAACGACGCGACAAAGCGTCAAATCTCCAAAATGGACCTGAGCTTTTAGGAAAGGACCTGCATCAATGAAGTAAAAACATACAAGGGCATAAGCTGAAAAGGCCATTGTCACACAAAAGGGCTGAAGGAATCAAACAGAGCATCTCACCTGCTCTCCCCTGCCGCCGAGGAAGGATAAGAAGGGAAGCACGCCGCCACGAAGCTCTCTCTCTCTCTCTCTCGCAACCCTGCAACCACCACCACCACCAACGAAAGGAGCATGAGGGGAAGGTAGGGTTCCTCGCTGCCACCGCCGGTAGATCTTGAAGGAAGAATTGGAGACGAGGAGGCCAAGCGCTGAAGCTCTTCTCCCTACATCCTGTGTTGCACCTCTGCATCATCAACTCCAGCTCCAGCCCTGCGACGCCGACTTCCTCTTCATCGAAGTACCAGCGAAGACGGCGACCTGAAGTTCTTTCTCATCTCCAAGTGATGCTCTTCCCCAACCCCAAATGTTGCCCTGCTCTTCCCCAAGAAGCACAACCTGAAGATCCTCTTCCTCAACTCCTGTCGCTGCTGCTGCTCTTCACCAACCTGAAGTTCCTTTGTGTTGGTTCAAATCGATTCATCTCTTCAATTTCTGCAATTTCCTGTGAACTAGTGTTGTGAGCAGACTAGATTGGAATACAGAGACCTGTACGTGCTAGTTTGGTAGCTGTTTCTTCCTAAATCTGAATACTAAACTGAGACCTGTACAATATGTTCGTGTGTGTATATGCTTGTCAAATTTGACACTTGTTTGTTGCGTGCTTACTTTCTAGTCTATGTGGTGTACGTACTAGTTAAATCCCCTGCCCCTCTCTAAAAATTGCTTCTTTCCCTGTCTTTGCTGTATGCTAGTGCTTGTGTGTTTTAAATATTTCGTTGCTTTGTTTACTGTCAATTTCTAAAACGAAAATCACAAAAAGATGCAACTAGTTTGTGTGAACCTTTCTTCCTTGATCCCTGTTTGCTTACTACACAATTAGAATTTCAGTGGAATTATTCTCACCTATAAACCTTTATGTCGTTTGCCATTTTCCTATTTTATTCCTGATCCTTGCTTGTTCTTGTTAAGTGTTAATTTTTGTGCAAGTTTAGCAAGTAAAAATCTCACCTTTCGTTGATCTAGCTGTTAGAAAGTGTAAAAGCTACTACTTTGATCCCTGTGGAAGAATGATAAAAGGAACTATATTTGTGACGATCATTGCTCTTAATATGGTTTTGATGATTATGACAACACAAGTAGTTTCTTATTGTGTGTTAAGTGCTTGTCAGGCACAGATGTTACATATAAGAGCTGATCAGGGTTGCTAGACCCACTTGAGGTAAAATATCGAAGAGATTGTTCCAGGCCGGAAGTTCCGGTGGGAGTTCGGAAGTTCCAGTCCAGGGCCGGAAGTTCCGCCCTCAGGAGTTCTGGAGCTGGCGCTGGACCTCGATTTCGGCTAAGTCCTTTTGCGTTTTGCGCACTAGACTCAGGCCGGAAGTTCTGTCGGAAGTTCCGGGTTAAGCTGTGCCGCGCGGAAGCTGCAACGGTCAGATTTCGGGAGGGGTATAAATACCCCTCCACCTTCCTCCAGCTAAAGCAAGCATTCCGAATTATCTCTCCTCCATTGTTGAAAGCTTCACAAACCTAGATCTCCCAATCCCTCCAACCAAACTTGTTGATCTAGTAGAAGAGTCCGATCTACAAATTCACCAAAGTGTTCTTCATTTCCCCCTCATTCACTTGAGTTATTTGAGCCTAGTGTTTCCACTAGGAAAACTTAGGCATCTTGTTGTACTTACATGCTTGCTACTTTTGTGTAGCAAATTCGTGGTGTTTGGGAGCCCCCAATCCTTTTGTGGGTTGAGCCTCAAGTTGTTGTAAGGGATCCGGATTTCATCTTGATGGATTCCGATAGTGGAAGGGGAACCGAGCTTTTAGGCGAGGTTCATCGGAGAATAGGGTGAGGCCATTTGTGGCGTCTTGAGTTTGAAACTCACACCTCTCCAACGAGACGTACTCCCCTAAAAAGGAGGAACTCGGAAATACATCATTGTCTCCATGTGCTTCCCGTTCGGTTACTCCTTACTCTCTAGTTATTACTTGTATCTTATCTTGCTTAGGCTTAACTTGTCATATAGGTAAATTCACCATAGTTGCATGTCTAGAGAATTTACCTTTGTGTCAAGTCTTAATCGAAAATAAATTAAAAATTAGAGTAGCACCTATTCAACCCCCCCCCCCCCCCTCTAGGTGGCCATACGATCATTTCAGCTTGTTGTATAAGTTTAAATATTTTGAATAATTTTCTTCTAAAAACGAATATATTCTATTGGATTTTCAAATTCTGAGTGGGGGCCAAAGGCCCCCACAAGCTCTACTTGGGTCTGCCCCTGATTGTACTCCCTCCGTTCCAAATTAGATGACTTCCATTTGTCCACATGCGGATGTATCTAGAAATTAGATGACTTCCATTTGTCCACATGCGGATGTATCTAGACATGTAGATACATCCGCATGTGGACAAATGGAAGTCATCTAATTTGGAACGGAGGGAGTACGTGCGTACGTTGGATTCTGAGTCAGACTCCGAATGCGGCTCGAGGCAGGGCTGTGCATCGAGGTCTTGGAGTAGTCATATGTGAAATAGTAGTACAAACTACAAAACTCTAACGCTTCAATAGAAATCACCACTTTTGATGTATTTTGGTGGATCTTTGTCGACATTTCCTCAATTATGATGATTTTTTTTTGCAATTTACTATGTTTCCATCTTATAGTAATTCAAATGTGCCAACCCAAACGGATATATTTTATATCCAAATTTAGTCTATTTGGTCACGATATGGGCAACATCCAGCTCATGTCCCGCCTTTCATGCTCAGTGCATCGGCCCATTTGGTCCGCCCTATTCGTTTTTTCTTTTAATCATTGGCCATATTTCACCAATAAGCTAGCAAATTTATATTGTAAACATAAACTTGCCATACCGGCATACAACATTGTACCAATTATTTTTGCACAAGGCCGTTTTCATGCCCTAGGCATAGTTCATGTACAACACACTGAGATGATCAATCATCTCGCTCCATGTAGAACTTATGCTTCTTCTCAAATGAAGCCATTTCTTCGACGTCAAGGTGGTCAAATCGGCCCCCAATATTAAGTTTGCTTCAGCCCTCTGCATGTCGGAATCCGAGCAACGTTTTTGGTTCTGATAGTTGCTTGACTGCATCCAGGTTCATTCGGTGGGCGTGGTGTCGTCGCCATGTACGGCTCCTATGGTAGCTGGAAGATTTCAGGCATCTCCACCCAGATGAGCCTCTTGATGTAGGCGCCGTAGTAGCACACTGGGTAGTCGCTCTTATAAGCCAGATTACTCATATCCTCCTTCACTAGATCCCAAAACAACCTTATGCAGTTAACACATTCTGGACGACCATCCTCCACACACATCAAATCTGAACACACCGAGTAGTGCATCCAATTGGTGGGCGGCAAGATGTATAGCTTGGCGAACTTTTTGGCAGCAGAGGTCACAATGGCCCTGTCCTTGCGGCTACTGGCCTGCGTATGGTACGGAGATGATTTTGGGAGGCAGAGCGCATTGACGAATGTTCTCTGGGTGACCTCGATTTGGTTACCACGGACGGAGCTCCGTCCGTTGTTGTGATGTTTACTACACGCTTCTATTCTTGTAGACTAGGTTGGGCCTCCAAACGCTGCACTAGTTCAGCGAAGAGATAATAGGCAGAGCTATGCACACTTCAGGGGGGCGTTGCCCCCCCCCCCCCCCCTCTCAGTCCAAGAAAAAATTAATAAAAACCATGTGATTTTTGGCCCATTTTTGTCCAAAATCAGTGGTAATTAGCCCATCCCCCCCCCCCCCCCCTCCCCACCCCCTCCATCTATGGCCCAACATCACACTGCAGCCCATTTGCCCCTCCCCCCTCCCCCACTTCCAGCCCAAGCTCCGCCACTGGAAGAAATAGTAAAATACGGGTAATATGGGTTGTAAAACAAGATTTTGTAAATCTGTAATAGAAATGGCAGCAAGGTAACAAGTTGCAAAACTAAAAGTAAACGGTGTGACAATGGTTGGAAACAAGGCCTACGTATCATACTTTCACTAGTGGTAACTCTCAATAACATTAATATAATTAAACACATGATAAACCCACAAAAGCATGCATGATAAACGATACTTGGAAATTATACTCGAGGAGGAAACACCGGAAATGTCACCGCTAGACACCGGAAATTATACTAGACATCAACCACTTAAGCAACATCATATCCAATACATAAAGGAAATAGAGGGGGAAACATCATATGATTCAACTACATTAACATAGCTCATAATCACAATCAAGATCACATCATGTGAGAGAGAGATAACCACATAGCTACAAGGTACATCCCCTCAGCCTTGAGGAGGAACTACTCCCGCATCATCATGGGAGGCAGCAACTTCGATGACGATGGCTCTAGAGGTCAATCCCTGTCCTGGCAGGGTGCCACAACAGGAACTTCAGACCCCCGAATTAGGGTTTGGATTGCGGCGGAGCTCAGAGTCGTATTTGGGGAAATCCTCCGGGGGCTCTCAATTTTAGGTCAGGGGGGTCTTTATAGGCGAAGAGGTGCCCGAGGCGAGGAGGCGGGTGGACTAACTCCCGTAAATTTTCAAATCTTTTCGTGAATATTTATTAACAACTTTTCTGAAACAAACGACAACAGAAAATAGAAACTGGCACTGGGAATCTTTTCAATAGGTTAGTCGGGGAAATGCCCTAAAATGATATAAAACTATAGTAAAAATATGTAGCAATGGAACAATAAAAAATTATAGATACGTTGGAGACGTATCAGGCTGTAGTTCGCGATGACCTCGACAGAAGGTGCGTCGGAGGAGGGGAGGTCTAGGCAGACGAAGTCGAGGATACCGGGGGCGCGGAGGCTGGGGTCGTGAGCGACAGAAGGTGCCGCGGGGGGTCAAGAAGGTGGAGTTTGGCACGGACCCGTCGGAGCCTTTCCAGGCTCGAAGATATCAGATGGAAGAGTCCCGGGCTCTGGACCCAGATGAGCCTCTCCAAATACACACCGTAATCGTAGTGACCATAGTAGTTTTGGCCCTGGGAGACGAAGAGCCTGGAGGCATCAATCACGTCTCCCATCTCCATCGTCACTTCTTCCCAGAATAGCTCCGTCTAGTCTACTACACCACCATTCTCCAGAGCCCACTCCTCCAAATTCGGGAAGCAGCGCCGCATTCTCGTCGGAAAGTTAGCCTTTATCAACTCTTGGGTGGCAGGGCTATGGTTCGTACTTGTTGATTGGAGGCGGAGAGCCCCGACGAGCACGTTGGGGGTGTAATACCCTGAATTTCCGAGATATTATGTTTTTGAGTAAAATAAAGATTTGGTTTCTAATTATTTTATCGTGTCTAATTTGCTTTGTAATTGAATTTTGTGTACGCATGGTTGAGGTAACTAGCTAGCAGTAATAGTGCATGTACGATCAGCTTTGTCGTACTAGCAGCCGTGGTCTACAACGCGACCAACAAATGCAAGCTTACCTATGAAGGAATGAAGGAGCTACGTGGCTGGTTACTAGTGGGTATGCATGCATCAGTGGCAGCACAAGATTAGCTAGGAAGCTCTGGTCCTCGTACGTGGAGCTGGGCATGGCAATTAGCCTATGAGTAACTGACACGTACGCTGGTGTGGTGGCTCATGTCGAGGATGTCGGCCTGATATTTTCTTTAACAGCTTCGAAGCGGCAAGCGGCGGTCGGCTATAGATATTTCTGTTAGCGATCAACGGAGGCTGCTCCCTATAAGTCGATGCTACTAGCTGCAGCTGCCGGCGGGCAACGAGCAAGAGAGAGAGCAGAGTGAGGCCACCTCCAGAGAGAGTAATCAGAGAGCTAGAGATTAGAGAGAGGATGAGAGCGAGTCGTGTGTGTACTTCTCGGAGAAGCTGAAGCAGATGAAGGAAGAAGACGCTGCTGAATCGTAGGGGAGAGGCGATCTGCTGGCGTCGTCCGTATCTCATCGTCTTATGAGAAAAAGTCCACCGAGAGGATATTATTTGATGGAGGCGATGTTGACCTGTATAAATATTACTGGCGGGGATTTAATCTGTCGATTTGATGGCTGATGAAGGATTATATTCTTTGGCACCGAGGCAAGTGGTTACTTTGCTAGTCTTTTGATTTCCTTGCTAGTAGTAGTTTCACTACTTCTAGTTTATATCTCGTTGATAAATCTGTGGTGCTTGTACTTCTACATGCACTGTTCTCGTGGATCTCCTTGTTGATCATTGTGGTATCGGAGAGGGAGGCGAGTTTCTCTCTGTCTTGATTAAATCGGAATACTCCGCAGGAGCTCATGAGGAGTCTGAGAATATCCTGTTGAGTTTATCTGTTTGATCTTATTCCAGTGATTGTATCATATCCTGATCTCTTGTCGTATTGGTGTCACGACGGCAAACGTATTGTACCGGTCGCAGTTCTGGTATGGGACAGTCTGAGCTCTCCGTGAGGGGCGGCCCTTGAATGGAAAGTGTCGGTGATGGATCCGTAGGAGCGACCGACATCGAGTAGGTCAAGGTGTCCGGTGTCTGAGCGGGCAAAAGGGCTCTGCTCGTTCTGGAGCCTGTGTGGTTCTGGTCGAGACTGTTGACGTCGGAGTACCCCTCTTAAGAGTGTATAAGCGTGAATATTCACCCCTGTGAGTCCCGGGTAGGGAACCTTGCTGTCATGTGTGATACCGATACGTGGTCGTTCACCATCTTTGACTCCGGTGAACACTTTGAAATCCAGTTTCGCTGATACTTTGTTTATCTTATCGCTTCCGTTGATATCTTGCTTATTTCATTTAAAATACAATTCATCGGTATTGCTGTATTTAATCCTGCTTTGTTCTTTCGTTGCAAAGTAAAGTATTTACTTGCTGAGTATGATTTATCGTACTCAACCTTGCTTCCACTGTTTTTGTGTTATCAGAGTTCGCAGCGGAAGCCGTCGTATCCGAGGAGTAGGCTGGACCAGTTGGGTGGGACGTGTAGAGAACTTTTCATTCTTGTACATGTAAATAATCTTGTAAAATGATTAGTTGAGCTGGTTGAGATCCACTGTGCTGGTTTATGTCTGCTTTTCTAGCCTTGCGCGTGTATAGGCTTTCGGGTCTATAGGCGCGCGGCGGCTGTCATTCTACCGGGCCGGGTCTCGGGCGTGACAGTCAAAGTGGTATCAGAGCTCAGGTTAGGACACGTGGGGCAAGATGGGTAGTTCGTTAGTGTAGTTTTGCGACTAACCTTTCAATGTTTGATTGTTCTAATATTTAGATGTGTTTGTTTGATTTGATTGCCCGACAAAATTCTTTTGGTTTTGATTTTTCAAAATCTTGCTAAGTTTTGAAATAAAAAAAAATGTTTTGTGAGGAATTTCGGGGACGAAATTCTTATAAGGTGGGGAGGATGTAATACCCTGAATTTCCGAGATATTATGTTTTTGAGTAAAATAAAGATTTGGTTTCTAATTATTTTATCGTGTCTAATTTGCTTTGTAATTGAATTTTGTGTACGCATGGTTGAGGTAACTAGCTAGCAGTAATAGTGCATGTACGATCAGCTTTGTCGTACTAGCAGCCGTGGTCTACAACGCGACCAACAAATGCAAGCTTACCTATGAAGGAATGAAGGAGCTACGTGGCTGGTTACTAGTGGGTATGCATGCATCAGTGGCAGCACAAGATTAGCTAGGAAGCTCTGGTCCTCGTACGTGGAGCTGGGCATGGCAATTAGCCTATGAGTAACTGACACGTACGCTGGTGTGGTGGCTCATGTCGAGGATGTCGGCCTGATATTTTCTTTAACAGCTTCGAAGCGGCAAGCGGCGGTCGGCTATAGATATTTCTGTTAGCGATCAACGGAGGCTGCTCCCTATAAGTCGATGCTACTAGCTGCAGCTGCCGGCGGGCAACGAGCAAGAGAGAGAGCAGAGTGAGGCCACCTCCAGAGAGAGTAATCAGAGAGCTAGAGATTAGAGAGAGGATGAGAGCGAGTCGTGTGTGTACTTCTCGGAGAAGCTGAAGCAGATGAAGGAAGAAGACGCTGCTGAATCGTAGGGGAGAGGCGATCTGCTGGCGTCGTCCGTATCTCATCGTCTTATGAGAAAAAGTCCACCGAGAGGATATTATTTGATGGAGGCGATGTTGACCTGTATAAATATTACTGGCGGGGATTTAATCTGTCGATTTGATGGCTGATGAAGGATTATATTCTTTGGCACCGAGGCAAGTGGTTACTTTGCTAGTCTTTTGATTTCCTTGCTAGTAGTAGTTTCACTACTTCTAGTTTATATCTCGTTGATAAATCTGTGGTGCTTGTACTTCTACATGCACTGTTCTCGTGGATCTCCTTGTTGATCATTGTGGTATCGGAGAGGGAGGCGAGTTTCTCTCTGTCTTGATTAAATCGGAATACTCCGCAGGAGCTCATGAGGAGTCTGAGAATATCCTGTTGAGTTTATCTGTTTGATCTTATTCCAGTGATTGTATCATATCCTGATCTCTTGTCGTATTGGTGTCACGACGGCAAACGTATTGTACCGGTCGCAGTTCTGGTATGGGACAGTCTGAGCTCTCCGTGAGGGGCGGCCCTTGAATGGAAAGTGTCGGTGATGGATCCGTAGGAGCGACCGACATCGAGTAGGTCAAGGTGTCCGGTGTCTGAGCGGGCAAAAGGGCTCTGCTCGTTCTGGAGCCTGTGTGGTTCTGGTCGAGACTGTTGACGTCGGAGTACCCCTCTTAAGAGTGTATAAGCGTGAATATTCACCCCTGTGAGTCCCGGGTAGGGAACCTTGCTGTCATGTGTGATACCGATACGTGGTCGTTCACCATCTTTGACTCCGGTGAACACTTTGAAATCCAGTTTCGCTGATACTTTGTTTATCTTATCGCTTCCGTTGATATCTTGCTTATTTCATTTAAAATACAATTCATCGGTATTGCTGTATTTAATCCTGCTTTGTTCTTTCGTTGCAAAGTAAAGTATTTACTTGCTGAGTATGATTTATCGTACTCAACCTTGCTTCCACTGTTTTTGTGTTATCAGAGTTCGCAGCGGAAGCCGTCGTATCCGAGGAGTAGGCTGGACCAGTTGGGTGGGACGTGTAGAGAACTTTTCATTCTTGTACATGTAAATAATCTTGTAAAATGATTAGTTGAGCTGGTTGAGATCCACTGTGCTGGTTTATGTCTGCTTTTCTAGCCTTGCGCGTGTATAGGCTTTCGGGTCTATAGGCGCGCGGCGGCTGTCATTCTACCGGGCCGGGTCTCGGGGCGTGACAGGGGGAGACCTCGATTCTTTCGCCATAGACGGAAATCCATCCGACCCGGTAGTCGGCGACGAGCCACTCGAGGTCATAGTTGTTGATGAGCTCGACAACGAGGTCGGGGCGCTGGACGCCGGAGGAGCGTAGGAGGTTGAGGTATACGAAGTCGAGGAGGCCGAGGTCGCGGAGCCCGGCCTCGTGACCTGCGAAAGCTCGGCCACGCCACCGCCGCCTTGGATGGCCTCGCCTTTGGGGGAACGTTCTGACCTACGTCGGCGGGAGCTGCGGGTTTTTGGGATACGGGGATCGGTGGGGATTGGGAAGGGGAAGGAGAAAGTAGAGGCGGACAGGCTATCGATCTGGATGTTCGTTCCTTCGGGGGAGTGACAACTGCAGTTTCGGCCATGGGAGGAGCCTGGGAGTTGGGAGTGGAGTGGTCGGCCATGGGAGCTTCGGGTTTCTCTTTGCAGGTCAAGGCCCCAAATAGATGTTATTTAATCACCTTGGTAAGTACTCCTTAGTAGGCTAGTAGCACAAGGACTGACTGATGTGACGGGATAGAGGAGGAGGCTTTTTCTCTACTCTTCTCCACTCGTGACGACTCGATGCATGTGTCTACGTGTTCACGGAGACTGTGCCCATAGGCCGATGTATCGAGGAAAAACTCCAAAACGCGAGACAAAATATTAAATCGAAGCTGCAACTGTGAATCCGGAAATATGGCACTCTGAACTATCGAATTTCGATCTATTTTCAACTGTTTGGCACGGGAATCATAAATAATTTCTAAACTGAATAATTTGTTCCCTTACTGACAAAAAGTCCCACATGTTATATACATATTTCACCACATCTCTCCCAAGTAGATCTCTCTAATCCAGGAAGTCGCTCACGATGGAGACTCTAATATCAAGCAGCGGTGGCATTTCTCGTGCCACGCAGCTGTGGCAGCACATGCCTAGTCACCCAGGGCACCTAAAGTGGACAAAGGCAAGGAGATTGAGTGATTGACACACAAGCCGGTGTTGCTCTGCCAAGGGCGGGGAAGACACAACGGCATTCTCGAGATTTACTCCACAAATTTGACACGGAGAAACGCCGGTAGACAATGGGAGAGAGGAGATCCTTGAAGACATGCTGGTCGGGAGGAAATTCACCGAAGACGGCGAATATCACGACGGCAATCTAGTAGTGTGCACGTCGGCGCCCATAGTGTCGAATTGTTTCCTGACCGTGGGGCAGAATTTTCGGGCGACCCCTACTCCTGCCCCCACCACACTCTTCTCCACTTGATCTTTCCCATAGCCGTCCCGACCAGCCTCTGCCGCGATGGAAAACGCTCCAGCCTACGGCCTGCTCATCCCGCTCCTGCTCGACACAGCCAAGGACAGATGACGAACTAGAGTGGATGGGCGGTGGCAGCGAGGTGACCTACGGCCTGCTCCTCCCGCTCCTGCTCGACGCAGCCAAGGACAGATGACGAACTAGAGTGGATTGGAGGTGGCAGCGAGGTGGAGTAGGAGCAGAGCGGTGTAGACAATGAGCAGGGCGAAGGGACAGTTTCGTCCATGACAGGGATGCCGACAATAACATTGCCCCTCGTGTGTTGATGGGCTACCTAAGTTATGACAATGGTCCCGTTTAGTCAGTGCGACAATGGGGGTTGCCGGTCAGGATTTTTCTTTTATTTTCCCGATGTGCCAGGTTTCTTCCTTATTCAGGGAAACTTATTTAGGGAAAGCTCATAGCCTTCACTCCGATCAAAGAAATCTCATATCAGGTGAGTCGAAGTAAACCCAAACAAAACTCTCAAGGTGAATGGTCCACTCTGAAGATGAATGTGAATGGTCCATTTCGAAGGGACTGCTCGGTCAAACTGGCCATTATTAAGGATAATATATTGACCTCTTTCTGTTTGCAAAAAGGCTATCTAAATTTTAGTAAATCTTTTCATCCGCATGTTTTTGACCTTGCATGCTATTCCTACCCCTTCATATCAAAATATAAGACTTTCTAGCCCTAAATACATGTGTGCAGAAATGAGTTAGAAGGATTTATATTTTGATACGGAGTGAGTACTTTTTAATATAAAAAAGAAAAGAAAAAGGGAAACGATGTTTGGAAAAAAAAGCTATCCATTTCATTCTAAAGCACGGCCACGGCTGGGAAATCGTCGTACTCGTCGACATCGGCAGCAGCAGCATCCGCCTCTCGCAGCGCCCGGACGATGGCTCTCACCGTCGCTGGGCTCGTCCTGCAGCACCCTCCCACCAGCGACGCGCCCGACTGCCTCCACTTCCCCACGCACGACACGAAATCCGTCGCCAACGCACCGCCGCCACCGGCCGAGTCCTGCAACACACCCACCGCCGGTGATGCATCGCAAACCGGATGGATCGAACATGCATATGCAGATGTGTGGCTAGAGCACTCACCACCCACTCTTTGGTCTCGGCCACGTACGTCTCCCCTGTGTTGGGGTACACCACCACTGGTTTGCTCGTCACCTTTCTGATGGAGAGGATCAGGCCGTGGATCAGCCTGGGAGCGGTGCAGTTCACTCCGACGGCGGCGACCCTCCGGCTGGAGTCGGCGATGGCGGCGCACTCGGTGATGGGGTCCCCGCTCGCCGCGTGGGATCCGTCCTTGCAGGTGAAGGAGAGCCAGGCGGGGATCCTTATGTCGTTCTCCTTCAGGAGCTCGCAGTAGGCCTGCGCTTCCAGCTTGTTCGGGATGGTCTCGAAGGCGATGAGGTCCGGCCCTGCGTCTGCCAGCACCTGGAGCCGCCTCCTGTGGAAGCTCTTGAGCGATTCCTTGGTCACCGACCTGCCGTAGTCCCCGCTAAATACACACAGAAACATCGATTAAGCAAAGCAAATCATAGTCTTACCAAAGAAGAGATGAACAATCTCTCGCTGATGGGATCGATCGATGGGTTGTAGTATTTTCGTACGTGTACTCGGAGCCATCCGCGAGGTACGCCCCGTAGCTCCCGACGGAGGCCGCCACAAGCACTGGCCCGCGCCGCTCTGCGGAGCCGTCGTCGTTCTCGCGCCCGGCGTACGGGCCTTTCGAGCGGCCCTCGAGGAAGATGGCGCGCGCCTCCTGCGCGATCTGGACGCTCCGCCGCAGCAGCGCCTCGCCCTGCTCCCTCGTCAGGCCGCGAGACTGGAACCCCTGCAGCGTCGCCTGCCATGCATGCCAGGCCACGACCACACACAAGGTTAATTACGGTCGCCGTACAATAAACTCGCGCTCCAGAGCTTGGGCATGTCGCCGCTACTCACCTGGTACGACGCCGTGGTTATGACGTTGGCGCCGGCCTCGAGGTAGTCCAGATGGACCTTGCGGACGAGGTGAGGGGCGGAGACGAGGCACCTGGCGCTCCACAGCTCGTCCTGCAGGTCCGAGCCGTGCGCCTCCAGCTCCGTGCCCAGGGCCCCGTCAACCACCAAGCACCCGCCCGCTTCCCGCACCCACCGCCGCAGCGCGCCCGCCGTGCCGTCGTCGAGGAATGCGTCGCCACGTCCCATGGCCGGCCGGCCGGTCGATATCGTTCGGCACCTAGCACTACACACAGGCAGAGCACGTACTCGAGAAAGGAGAACACCAAGAAGGCAAGAACAGGGCAAGTTTTCGCAAGTCTTCAGGAGTAGTTCGCCGGGATCACGATCGCGGAAGGGTTTTTAAGACCGGGGCTGCTGCTCTGCAATAGCTCTGGCGAGAGGTCTCGGACTGCGGCACGTACGTGCGGCCGGGAGAGCTCGGAGGACAGAGAGGGACGTACGTGGCCGCCGCCTGAAGCAGCCACGATGGGTGACGGGGCGACACGTGTCACATCTTTGCTCGCGCAGCGCGGACCACCCGGCCGGTGGTACTCCAGCACCCTCAACGTGGCCGGAACTGCGGCGCTCCAGCAGCATACGCGGCATGCGTGTGTGGCCGCGGCAGCTCGACTCTCGGGGCATGCAGAGCTTTTTCTTAGAAAAATTAATTAGTACACATATGATACTAACTGTGTTTTTTTAGTTTTCCGGTACATGTCTCCCAAATGGTAGAGTTAAAAATGTGTGTTGCAAACTGCTCGTTAATGGAAATTGCAAAAATAGGCCCGATAGGCTGAAATGGCCTGTGGTTGGGTTCTCACCTGTTTAAAAGCTTATTCATACGTTCGATGTGTGTAATAAGATGAACTAATGAAAGATGAAAGGACATTCAACTTATGTGTTATTTTGTTGCGATCCAAATTCATATGAAAATATAAATATAAAGCTAATTTCGGACGAAACGAAGCGAGGTCTGTCGCCGGGTAGGCTTGGGCTGAAGCAAAGCAGAGGCCCAAAGCTAGCCATCACGTTGGCTGCCCTCGGAGGGGATGCGGGGGGCTGCAGCTTCTGCGGTACGGTACGGATCGTTACCGAGTCAGACTGTAGCCGACTTAGAGTTTTGCCACCATATATACCTTTTATTAACCGTCGGTTTAGGATAAGTCGAAAGTTTTAAATCCCTGACGTTTGTAACCTTACCCGGTCATAGTGAGGATTTGCTAGCTGACGCCCGTGATTTTTTCTCTTCCATTGTTCGAATGGGTTTCCACGTTAAATCACCCGATCATAGTGAACATTTGCTGGCTGACGCCCGTAATTTTCTCTTCCATTATTGTAAGGTTTTTTCACGTTAAATCTCGTGTCCCCGTTGTGTTGATTTTGCTTTTTTCGTCGTTTATTTGCCTATCGTATATAACATGACGAAGGGTTACTGTGTTAGTCTTGTTTTTTAATGTATTTGCTTTGGCAGTTTTGGTTTGTTTATCGATATAATAGGGCATAGCGATGGTTTTTTCAGTACGGAATCTGAAGCAACAGAGAGTGCTGCAGAGAACTTGATCTATTCTATAAAAGAAGACTTCAAACTTGAAGTCGATGATTTGAACTGGGAGATGAAGGAGAAACTGAAAAAAGAAAATGCCCTGCTGAAAGACATTGTGAACTCACTCGTGGATGACTGGGCTTACTGTCTTCAGCTTTCAGATTCAGTTTATAAATTGTCGTGCAATATATGTTTTTCTGTTCGTTCTGCATTTAGCGTCGCTAGGCTTGATGGACGTGCTAGCCAAGCCGTATCTAATACGGCGATGCTCAGTGATTCTGCAAAGCTCGCATGGTCCGAAGGAGCAAGTGCCTTTAGGAGAATGATCAGGAAAAGAGAAGCTATATATCAATCATGATATGTGATCATGTATCTGTTATTGTAGCAGCACATGGGTGAATTTTTTTTACTACAGTTTAGGTGATTGCTCGCAATCTTTGTTTGCCTTTTTTTTTCCCTATCCATGTAACCCGTTGCTGAGTGAACTTTGACATGTAAAATGTGATGTGCTATAGCTCTGAAATTCAGATGTAATAAACAATGGTTTGTGCAATGTGGTTTGAATATTGTGAGAGGAGGTTTTTTAAAGCATAAATATGGCAGATCTATGGTTACACCGGGAATAAAATCTTTGTCTACACAATGCACTATATTGGCGTTTCATGGTTGATATCTAATCTCCTTTTATTTTGTATAGCTATCAAGGTATACCAGTGTTTTAATGACATAGTTAGGTTGGCACACCAAAATCTCATACAGTACGAACCATTAGTTATTCTGGCAAGCAAAAGAGTAAATTTATTACAGATTGTATTGGTACTGACGACTGCAACATAACAATAAAACGTAGTTTACACACTTCAGACCACAAAGCAGAATTTGAATGAATTACCAAGCGGGTGATATATTTGTATATTTTGTACCTCGGTGTTTCAGCAGAAGCACTTTCGTCGTCGAACTGTAACTGTTTTATAGCAGTTGATTTCTCCTCTCCTGTATTTTCGTAGTGTGTAACATGTCTGTTAAATCATCAGGTAAATTATGTGAATGATAATTGGTACCCAGCGTAGTGAGGTGATAATGATATTACCCAAGCACTACAACACAACAGCACACACACGGAGAGCACATACACGAGAGAAGGCAGAATAGCAAGAACAGGTCAAGTCTTCAGGAGTAGTTCGCCGGAATCACGATCGCGGAAGAGGCTAATTTAAGACTGGGGCCGGCTGGATGCGGCTGCCTGCAAAGTTCTGGCAAGAGGCCTCGGATTGCGGCTGGAGCGGCGGCCGGGAGAGCTCGGAGGACGTACGTGGCCGCCGCCTGAAGCAGCCACGATGGTTGGCGGAGCGACACGTGTTGCTGTAAGTGTTTCACATCTTTCACTACGTGCTCGCGCCACCCGGCCGGAACTGCGGCGGTTCAGCAGCATACGCGGCATGCGTGTGTGTGACTGCGGCAGGACACGAGGGAACGACGCAACGCGGCAGCTCGACCCTCGGGCATGCAGAGATTCTTCTTAGAAAAAATTTAATTAGCAAACGTATGAATCCTCATGTTGAGATTTTTTTTTTTCGAAAAAGACCCTCTTACACAGCTGAAAATTTGCCTTTACCAGAGATTTAAAACTAGATTACATGTTGCTATGTTTTGGTTTTTTCGCCTCACTAGTTGCGAGAGTGTGGCACCACGGTCAGTGACGAAGGACGAATAAAAGAGATAGGACGAACTCTAAAAAAATATAGAGACAAAAATAGTATAAGACATTAATGCTTAATATGTTCATCTCACTTAGTATAATAAAACCAAAAATATTTAAATATAAGCAAAATTTCAAACATGCCAATGGTAAAGTTCTACTCTTTTTTGAAAATTATTTAATTTTATCGATCAAGAATTTAGAATATCCCTCAATACATGTAGCATGTAGCACATCATCAAGTCATCAAGAATCCATCGGGAAAATCCTTTTGCGCAACTCGATGCTGATGATCTTCGTCACCAAGAAGTTCCTTTCAATTGTTGTCGTCACCAGCGATAAAACTAATGCTAGCTTAATAAGACGATAAACCACTGCAAATATCAAGATAATGTCTAAGCATACAAAGCCAAATTAAGTAGAACAATAAAATATAATCTTTCGCTAGAGTTGGTTCAGCCACCCATAAGCTGGGAAAATAACCTCATCGGAAACATTTTTTGAGTTGGGTTTTGTTAAATTGAGAATTGGCTATTGTAATGAGAAAGGTTTGATTTTCAACTAGACTATTTAGTCCTTATTTTCGGTTTGAAATCAGTTTTTTTTTTTGCGTAGTGTTTAATAAAACAAGCATAACTTTCTCATACTGACTTCTTTTTAACGTACACCCACTCAAATTGTCCAAAAGAAAACATGTATATTAACGCGTTTGCCAGAAATCAAGGTAGGACGGCCGACCTTACTCTAAGGGGAACTTGGTCACTATCAAACATTTGTCACAATAACTGAGTATAACTACCCGGGTATTTTTTTACTCCGTACATGTTTTGGGCATCTTAATGACATGCACAGTTAAGATCAGAACTTAAGCGTTTATGGTATCATCACACACAAAGTAGAATCATGAAACATTGCGACGGTGTAAAATGACATAGAGAAAATTGATAACAAGTTATTTTAGTCTGTCAACTAATTAGTGTGTAATGTGGTAAGAGCATCTCTAGCCTATATTCTCGTGCCGAAAACTCATATCGGGTAACCCGGAAAACTTTTATTCGCCGTGGAGAGAGCTCGCGCAGATCAGATCCACGAAATGGTACCGGATATTCAATCAAAAGTTCGCACGAGATTTTACATAGTACTAGCTAGAACTAACCTGAAATTAAAAACTAGATGATCTTCTTCTTCTTCTTCTTCTTTGGCCGATCTAGTCGTAGCCGAGGTGCCCTTTCTCAACGATCATGCGCAGCGCCCACGCGAGTTTGTGCTCGTCCACTGCGGCCGAGGTGGCCCTGAGCTCGGCGGCGGCTTGCCGGGTTCGCTGCATGGCTGGCAGGACGTGCTCTGCAACCACCGGAACCTCGGCCTCCACAAGTGACGAATACCTCCCCCTCCGGCATCAGAAGCAGCTCGTACGTGTCCTCCTCCTCCTCCGACGTCTTCCTCCTCAGGCCACGAAAGATGCCCGCCTCCGCGTTGTGCGAAGAGGGCGCATTGGCACGTCGCTCCTAGAGACGAGCTCGATCCACCGACACGCTCGAAGCTGGTCGCACTTGTACGAAGTGACCGAGCAGCGGCGGCGGGCCTCCTCATCCTCGCCCGGAGGCCCACGGCCTCCACCGCACGCAAGTGCCACGCATGGAGGAGCCGACCATCTCTCCGAAGTCACGGAGGCGAGATGTGCATCAGAGCTTGACTAATTGCTCGCCAAAGTATATCTAACCTAGCAGAAGAGGGAGACAAATTGCCCCCGGTACCGTTCATATACTGCCCAAGCCGCCGCTTATCTGGAGGCCCATGTAAAATTATCCAGGCCGGGCTGATATACGGTATCTGTTCAGGCCAGAAAAACAGCCCACCCAGCATATCCGCTGTAATTTTCCGAGCCAGGGCTTATTCGGGATCTCTAGAGATGCTCTAAGTATGTACAACAATCTGGCAATCGGCAATTAACAAGGAAAACAAAAGTTGTCGTAACATGCCAACAGAGGTTTAGCTTTTTTGAACTGAAATCAGAATACGTTACACTAAAGTTACCGGTATACACTATTTTGGTATCCTTCGATATAAGGATGTACATATTACTATAAGATCATGAATATACACCATCACGAGCAGCCACAAGCATCAACCTTCCTCACGGGAAAGAATCCTGTAATAATGCCATCACTGTCGAAATTTGCTCCATCGTTTTTCCGATCCGCAACAGAGTTCTGTGTCGCTACTTCATGGTTCACCGTCTCTGCAATTCAGAATCCGTGATCACTGAGGCATTTCCACAAGCACTAATCAGGAAATCTAGAAGGTGGTAATATTGTTCAAGCATTTGCACAACATCCAAAGAGCAACATAATAACCATATCTGTCTGCTACCTCTTTTTAGGGATATGAGTCTCCTACCTTTGTTTTTAGGGATATCAGTCTCCTACCTGGAATAATAGAGGTTACTCTCATAAGAGGTCCTTATGAGTTCCTTATGAGTTATGACGATACAATTGCTTATACGTCATCTCACCCCTCTGGATGTGTTGTGCTGCCCCTCATACCCTGCACTTGGATAATGCCGTGGAAGTCTGATCAAATTGTAAGAACAGGGTTTGCATACCAATGACATGAAGTAATGAAAATCTGAACATAAACTTGACATATGTGCATCTACTCTCAACTATGAAGTAAAATTGAATGAAGCTGCAGTACTCGATGAAAACAACCAGAGCCACCAAGGGTAGATAATCCTTCCGCACTACAGAACATACACAATGGCATGGCGACGTAATATGCTTAACACATTTCAACATAGCCTTCAAACAAAGTTGCAATAACATTTTAATGCTAAATTCAAGTTTGTGAAACTAGCAAACCATGTTGTATTTCATTCATACAAAGTATGAGTACAGTGTGGGAATAGAATGGATGACTGCAACATTTATTCAGACTGCCTTGTACTCCCTCCGTTCCATTTTAATTGACTTGCAATGCACCAAATGTGTACGTATCTAGACATGTTACATACCTAGATACATCCACATGTGGTGCATAGCAAGTCAATTAAATTAGAACGGAGGGAGTAGTAATTAAGAATAAAATCTGGCATGTCTTGTAGCTCTAAGATATGTCAAAGAAAAGATGAAAAGGTATTTTAGCTCACATATCTTAGGACCCTAAATGAGAACTAAGAACAGATATACATTACGGTATAACTAAGGAAAAAATCCCGGGAAATGTGTAAGGAAGTAGAGATAGCTATCTGTCTTTAACATCAGTGGTGGCATATGTACCATGAATCATCCAGTTAAGAAATTGCTTGCACTAAAGAAAGAAATCGGCAAAAGCCTGTGAGAAGAAACCAATGGTGATACTGACCGAATAATTCATCAAGACAAGGCACTAAAGGCACTTTTGACGCGTCTAGCAAACCAAATTAGTCCTATAAAGTGGAATATTCATAAAAAAACAACTCTTAAGCACAAATTGCAAGGCAACATATCTAACATTTCAGAAGGTATAAAACGTGGGAAGCTGCAGAGCCATAGTTGCACCTGGAGAAGAATCAAAGTTTTTATCATTGAAAGATTCTTTCATGATACAACTTGGGATGCTTGAAACATTATGCCGCATACAAGATTTGCTTTATTTTCCGAGCAAACAGCTAGCAAAACTAGTTATTCCTACTTACAAAGAGATATCTCCATCACCGTTCAGGGAACATGATTTGAAGTTGTTCGGGTTCAGAATTGCACCGAAACATGAAGGTAAGACAGCAACCTCATGAACACCGCTGGTGTTATCGCAGCAAGAGCTCGACGCCCGGCTCCATAACATGCCCAAACCACAGGCGGCTCTCCTCGGCGTCCAACCCAGACACTCGTTGCATCTTTGTCCACGAACAATCCACCGCATCAAACATGACCAGCCTCCCGTCCACAGCATTGTACAGGCAAACAGCCCCCAGTCTGTCCGCAGCCTGAAAGTGCCAGAAACTGCCATGCCTACCAGCCACCAACTCATCGAACATCTCCATTGGCATTGTGGATACCTCCAGCCATCCCCCTGCATCATCGTCGTCCAACTGCCACACCACTACCCGCTCCAACACCCCTAAGATCTCTACTCCACCCAACAAGAATAGCCGATCCTCGAGAACAAACAAGTACGCCGTCGTAAGGCCGTGTGGCATGGCAACCGGCGGCATCGTCCATTCCCCCGTCACGAGATCAAGCACGAGAAGCGCGTCCGGACCACGGCCGAGCACAAAGAGCCGAGCACGGTCGCTGGCAACGGCGGCATTGCCAAGGAGCGTAAATGGCAGCGGAAGCTCGCCCCAAGGCACCCACTGGGGAGAGGGGTCTGCGGAGTTTATGGTGTAGGAGCGGACAGCGGCTCCGGTGGTGACGGCAACGAGCGAGTAATCCCCTCGCCTGGTGAGGGAGGAGGAGAAAGAGCGTGGGACGACAACGGCGATGAGGTAGGAGCGGTCGGGGAGCACCGGGAGGCGGCGGAACGAGGCGGCGGTGACGATGAGGGAGGGAGAGGCGCAGGAGACGAGGGGAGGGGAAGAAGATGGATCGGGCAGGGGCACCTGGAGGAGGCGGCGGGAGAGCGGGTGGAAGGCGAGGCGCCGAGAGAGGAGGAAGAAGGCGTCGAGGCGGTGCGGCGAGAGGAGGGAGTGGAAGGCCGGGGAGAGGAGGGTGCGGCGGAGAGCCCGGGAGACGGCGGCGACGGGGATGAGCGCGGTGAGCGGGAGGAGGGAGAGGATGCGCTCCTGGAGGTGCTCCGGGAGCGCGTCCCACGGGCAGGCGGCGGTGGTGGTGGAGGCCATGGCCCGGGATTGATCGGCGATCCGGCGGGTTGGTGGTGGCGGATCACGGTGCCGTATTTGGTGGAAGCAAATGGAGGAAACATGACAAAAGGGGGAGGAGGAGGAGAAGCGAGCGGCTGGCAGGTTGCAGAAAAAAAAATGGAAATTCCACGACCGCTCACTAGATTAGATTTAGGTTTAGTTTAGTCTTTAACTTTTTAGTTTAAATTTTGTTGTAAATACCCTAAAATTTAAATGAATTTTGACCCGTTCTTTAAATTTTTAAATTTGAGTGATTAACTTTTCTTATGGGGGCAACGGTCCCTTTCGGTCTGGGGTGTTCGAACGCCCGAGGCCACTGTTTAAGGGGTGACAGACACATTAACTAGTGCGCTGACGTTTAAGGGGTGCCCGACACATTAACTAGTGTGCGGATGTAGAGCTCTTAGAATTCTTAGAAGTGACAATCCGGTACGAGCTGAAAGGGACATACATAATTAGTAGCATGTACTCCCTCCATCACAGTTTGTTGGGCGCAGCTTCAAAACCAGATTTTTTCACAATCAAACCGAAATTAGGCGCAGCTCATTAACTAGCCTATTAATTGGGGCGCATGGGCTTGCTTCGGTTTCTCTTCCTCAACCGCATGGGCTCCCACATGCAAGTGTGAACATCAGTGTGCATGCAAGTGTGAACATGTGAGTGCATGCGAGGCCTCCTCTCCCTCTACTCCTTCGGCTGCCTTTTCATTTTGTGTTTGCATTCACAAGTGTAGACAGCAGGGTATAAAACCCCACACAATGGAGTCCATGTGACACACAAACCAGAACCATTGAACTCCATGGATGGCCTAGGCGTGCTGGAGGTTCCTGCCATGGAGGAGGTGCAAGGCGTGGTGGAGGTTCAAGCCGTGGAGGAGGTGGTGCAAGAGGAAGATGTGGTGCAAGAGCAAGAGGTGGGAGGTCCGGTGCAAGAGCAAGAGGTGGTACGCAAAACCTACTCCAACCCGACCTCAACTTGTGAGGTATGCATTCATCCGGCTTTGTGCCTCAAGTGTGGCGTCCGCGGTGAGCCTTCCAGATTCCTTTGCTTAGGATGTAGGCTCCCGATACCAAAAGATTTGCGTTCTTGCGAGTCGTGTGGAAATCCTTGCCTCTGTGACAATTTTTGGTGCAAAGATTGTGCGACTACGGTGGCGATAAACAAAGAAGGGGTATGCATAAGGTGTCGTCGCAACCCATCTATCTATCTCGAGGACGAAAAGAAAGTGCATAATGTGCCGGATAGTCAAGTCTAGATTCACCGGATGATGAAGAAAGTGAGTTTGAATATGGTTTCATATGATCTTATGCTTTATGTGATGCATACAAATCATGTTGCATACAAAATCAGTCCAGAAACCATCACTCAAGATGCATACAAATCATGTTGAGTTCAACAACTCAATTGCCTGCTCAACATATTCTCTATCAATCGTCAAACGAACCGGGAGAAGACCTTGTCTCTCCAATGCTTTTTTCTTCAAGTGAGGAACCGCGTAATGGATAGATCCCTTGTGCTTGATGATCTCTCTCATGCACGCTTGATGACTCAACCAGATCCTATTGAGCTTTTGATGCGGGTACTCAGCTAGGGATTGATTAACCTATGACACATGACATAAGAAACTCAAATCAGTACATAAACCCTAAACCCTCAACATAAAAAATACTCAAATCAGTGCAATACCTTTTGGACAATCTCTCGTAGGGTTTTGGGCATCTTTCTATGGAACATTGCTTGAATTGAGGCAAACCAACCAAGATCTAATATGTTTGTGTCAGGAGAATTAGGTGGTTGGTATATCATCCTAATATCCCAACCACCCCTAGCAGCTTCCTGCAAAAAAAGTGGATCATCTGGTTTTATATGAGTCTTAGCATTGTCCTGCTGTACGTAGATGGTTTTCCATCTATCACTCTCAGGCCACTTTTCCTTTATAGCCGGCAGAACATATTTCACTAAGTACTCCCGACTTTTCTCCCTGTCCACTGTATCGGCGGGCTTCAGCTCCCATGTCCCCCTTAACCTATGGATATAGAAACAGAGATACTCAAACATAGCACGAAGTAGTAAATAATGTGCACATAAAAATTTAGCACGAAGTAGTAATAAGAACAAGTACCAACCTATTTTGACTTCTCTTTTTAGCTTGCACCCACTGTGTGTAAGCCCAAACCCCAATCTTGCCATCAAACACACAATTGCCTTCAGCATCATACCTTGGTCTAGCCATTGCGGACAAGAACATAATTTTTTGAATGTGGTTTTTATGTTTACATTCCCGGTGTGGTGCCTCCTCTCTATGACTCAAATACATGTTCTGGGTCTTTCGCGTGCGGTAAAACCATTTCTCATCTATATGAACCACATCCATATCAGCCCTAAATGTGGGATTAATACCACGAAGGGATGTTAAGCTACATCGCTCAAGATGCTTAAGAGCATATTCCACACGAGCCCTTTGGGTTGCATCAGTCAAGGAAGGCTTCAATTCACTTGTTATTCGTCGAATTTCCTTCATCTTCAACCTACAACAAAATATGCAAAATTATATCATTGACATCCGAGTTGACATGTTCATATAATGAAGGAATGTTGACAACAATTTGATATTATAACGCTCACCTCCGCCAAACAGTGGTAGTTGACAGGTTCAAATGGCCAGCAACTTGTTCTAATGTTGTCCTCTCTCCAGGTGGGATGGCCTCCAATGCATCTATGTTTAAAATTTTCTTTTTCCTTCCTGATTTGAGCTTCCGATTGTTTTTTACCCCTGTAATGCCGCCACCTTTTTTAGCCTCCTGCCATACCCTTTGCACTATTCTCCTAGGACAGTCACAAGCTAGTGCAACAGTTTTAGAAACTCCATGCTTCAACCTACTACCTGTACCATTACGTGCAAGGATCTCAGCATATATGTGACGCTTGTCATCTGTACGGTACTGCCTTCTTGTCTCCTTGTTCGACAAAACATCTAAAATGCATTGGACAAATAATTAGAGAAGGAAAAATATTGAATATTACTGAAACACACAAGTATGATCGAAATGTGCTTACTCAAGTCGATTGGTTCTTTTTGCGTTTGAACATGCTCTTGACTAGGAGGGTATTCGTCGGCATGGGCAAAATTTGGGTTGTATCCAACCCCTCGGTAGCCAATGGTACTCTCATTTTCACCAATACCTGTTGTGTTCTCTCGGTTGGTCATGTACTGCCCATTGTGCCCACCAAGGCCGAACCCAGTTCCTTTGATCATGCACATGTGACAGCATAACACATATTAGTACAATATGGGGCAGAGAACAGAATAAACTTGATAATCTACAAATAAACTTGATGATCAGTGTACACAAAAACATGTAAAACTTGATGATCTACAAATAAACTTGATGACAACATGAACACATTACCATAATTATCTAGATCATGTAAAACTAAGTTTTCTAGATCGTCTAAAACTTAAAAAACCAGGAGTACATGATCTACAACTAGGGTTTAAACTTGATGAAAAGTGACAGAAAGACTACATGATCTACTTGGCAAAAGAGTTTAGGGTTTACCTTCTGTGCCGCTGGAACTGAAAGTGAAGCCCAAGGACTCGCTGCCGCCGCTGCCAAACGAGATCCCGCCGCCACCATTGACGAGACTAAACCCCACGAACGATGAACTTCCGATCCCTCCGCTGCCTGCCCCAGCCCCGCCGACGGAGGCACTCCAGTTCGAGGAACCGGCCTCGTTAGGTGCTGGAGGACGAGATGGATGTGCGAGGCCGACGCGTCGTCGAGGCAATGTCATTGGAGGAGGATGCGGCTCGAAGCCAGCAATGCCGATGGAGAAAGATGGCATCGACGCGCGCCCTGTGAGACCAAGAGGCGGAGGAGCTCGAACTGCTCCTGGTGGCGGCGATCTGGGTTGGAAAGCCACCCGCGATAGCCCACGGAGGCCAAGAGGAGGAGGCCGGCGATCTGATCCACCTTGCTGCGGGGGCGCCATTGGAGTGCGATGGAGGAGAGAAGCAGAGCGTCTGTTCGTGTGCCTCCATCTGCACACCTATATAAAGAGAGCATCGGCGGGAACATCGGCGGGAGGATTTGATCGATGAAATTTTCGTTTTCAGCGGGGAAGATCGGCGCAAGGTTTTGATCTGACGAAAATATGCGCGCTCTATCGAACTGAGCGGGGAGAAAGGAAGGAGTGCGGGAAGAAGAAGAAGCGGAGAAATTTTCGCTGGGAACGGACTCCACCAATGCATGCGAGGAGCCGGCGAGATTACTGGGCGTGGGGTTTACTAAGCGTTTTTCTAGCGATTAGTTAGGCGCAAATCTTTAACCCACGATGCTATTTTCACGTCGCATGCCCAGATTTTTCCTCCAATCGGTTGCCACCTTGGTCCCAGAGAATTTCAAGCTGCGCCCATTATACAAAAATGGAGGGAGTAAACAGATTGAATTTTGTCTCTATCATATCCTTCCACACGTAAGAACCAGTTGCGGATTCGGATGCGGAAAAGGAGCACTCGGAATAACAAAATTAATCGGTTAGGCACGCCCATATGTGCATCATCAAACCATAAAACGAAAAATAATTGTTCCATAGCCTAAAACTTATAAAGTTGTAGTTCATAGTTTGTACTGTGACTATGTAAGTGAGTTGTTCAACGGACGAACTCAACAACTCACTAAATACAAATAGAAAATGTGCTCCGGTAGGTTAGGCTTTGGTAGAAAATCGGATTATTTGGATTAAATCCATCCGGTAATCCTATTTAATTTTCAGAAAATCCATATCCAAAAATCTTTGACATATCAAATCTTATACCGTAGGGACGTGCAGTTCGGTATCGGATATCCTTATCAGTCAGATTCATTTAAAGAGGATATTGATTATTTAAAACAGTTTCAAAATCGAATACGGTACAGAAATTATTCTGCCGATTTACACAACTAATAATTAGCAATCTTCAATGATACCTGCTTTAAGTTACCTTAGTAATCTAGTCCCGTTCCGTGTACAATGCATACCGACCCGTGCAACATCCCTGATCTTATAAGAAAGCTACAGCTACTCAGCGAGGCATCCTATATTATGTTCTTTTTTTCTTGTTAGCTAATCGCATGTTCCTCTAAATGACACGCAGAAATGCTAGAGAAGTCAACGTGTAGAAACCAGGGCTGTATGGAAGTTTTATCCTGCAAGCACAAGGAAACATCCGGTTACTAGAGTCCATTTGCCAACAAAAAAAAGGAATTAAAACAGTTCAAGCTGCTGTAGCAAATATAATGGACTAGAAAAAATACCTCACGTCACAGGACAATGTTTACTGATGTAACATACGGACGTAACTTCCACACGTTCAACATTTGAGATCAGCTTTCGCAGATGATGCATGTTGCTGTAGGTTCAGGAGTTCAATGCTTTCTGACAATCAACCTGAGTGCAACCCAGAAAATTTATGAGCTACACACTGATCTAGCAAAGTTTATTAACAACAGAAATGTCAGGTGATAAAAGAGTGGGGAGCTTGGCAAACAATGCTAACGATTTTCGATAACTCTGCTAGGTTTCCTATATCTATTGAGGCTTATACATATACAAAAGTTAAGTTAAGCAGACATCAATTGTAAATCAATAACATCACTGAAAAATGATAAGAACAGCTTGATGGTCATCATTTGCAAAACAAAAAAAAAATCATCCATTGGGAATATAAACTTGATGGGCAGGAAACACTCAATTAGACTGCCACAGATGGATTCAAGGTTCAACGGCAATACTAACTCGTGGCACCAATGGTCCGGCAAAGAGATGCATTTGGATGAAATGCCCTATAGGGTCCCAAGTGTCAATTAAAGAACCAAAAGAATAAAATGTTGCAGAAGCAAAGCCACACAGAAATATTTTAAATCGAAACCAAATCAAATGATCTGGGATTATGGAAATACCGAAGTTGAAGTCTTCATCAACTCCCTGATGGCCATTGTAGCATAAGATGATGCTGGTAGAGTAAAACTAAGTTTTACAGCAAGCTCTGGTAACAGATCTGAGCGGCCAACAGATTTGGTCTCTGCTAGGATGGTTGCTCCAGAGGTTTCTAGTGAATCTTCATTTGCTTCCGATGGCTTCGCTTTGGATAGAACATCTAAATCGGTTTCCTCTAATTGTATTTTTTCATCCGTGTAAGTCATGAGGTCCCTGCGGTCATTAGGAAACGATTTAACTGAGAACCACCAGATATCCTGCAAATGGAGAAACGACTGCATTGAACTTGAACATGGAGAAGTCGCTGTATAGCAAATATAGTTAAAACTTCAACAAACTAAAACATGAACAAAGCAATTGATTGGCATTGAACTTGAACATGGAGAAGTCGCTGTACAGCAAATATAGTTAAAACTTCAACAAACTAAAACATGAACAAAGCAATTGATTGAACAAAACAGTACGATTTTATTTAAGCTGCACCTACCATTCACAATCAATAGGTCGTTGTATTACACGACGGTAACCTCCTTTTATGCTTGTGATCGAGAATTCCCTTAGAATTGATAATTGTGTCACCCAAAACAACAGTTAGTATGCCAAATTGGATACTAAAATAAACAGATCAATAGTTGCATGAATATGAATAATGTCACGGTAGTTATGCCAAAGATGCATTTTTGTGACCAAATGCAGTATTCGAGATTTCCCGTATTGGACATGATGTTTTGGCTCACGGGTGTAGATGAAACCGTTGTGTAAAATGCATTTTTAGCGCATTTTAAAATGTTAAAAAAATTCAAACAAAAATTTCGGGTGTTCATATGAAAAATGTCTATCCATACAAAAAAGTTTTGCATCGAAAAGACATTTTGTGTGACCGGTATAAAAAAGAGAAAAAAAATGTTACGTGCAGAGGCATTTTTGAACGCTAGGATTTCTTTTTTTACACCGGCCGCATAAAATGTTTTTTCATCCCGATTTTTTTTTGTACGAAAATAAAATGTTCATATGTACATCCGAAATTTTTGTTTGAAATTTTTTGACATTTTAAAATTCATTTTTTAGGTAGTGGGTGTAGATGCACCTATGAGCCGGAGTGGATTTCCCGTATTTAGACCCCTTCTTTTGTCGTGGTGGTATCACGGCAGATGCCATAGGATGGCTTGAGTTGGGGCCGATGGACGCTGGTGGAACCGGGGAGGGATAGCGCGCTAAGGAGCGCACACAGAAGACACAAAGCACACCACGATCTACCCAGGTTCAGGTCCCTCGTGAGGAGGTAAGACCCCTACTCCTGCCTGTCTCTCTCAGTATATCAGGATATCAAGAATACAAAGGTGCTCCTCGAGCTGTATGCTCTCTACTATGGGGAAGCTCTCAAGGAAGAAGAAGGAAGCTATGGGGGAAAAGATCTCTCTGCCATCGTCCTTCACCTCGCACCCGCGCCATACCGCCTGCCCTGCTCCCGTGTCAGGCGGGATGTGACCGTTGCATTGACTTCCAACCGGCATAAGGCGCCTCTTCTCTTTAACCCGGCATGGATATGCCGGATTCCCCTTCCTTGGTTATCCTCCCCTGCACATAAGAGAAGACACGATGATACCGACATTCGTATGTCGGTCAGCATATGTCGGTTTGTACCGGCATCATATCCCGGCCCCTTCTGGGCCTGGTTATGTCGGTCAGTATATGTCGGTTTGCACCAGCATCATATCCCGGCCCCTTCTGGGCCTGGTTATGTCGGTCAGTATATGTCGGTTTGCACCAGCATCATATCCCGGCCCCTTCTGGGCCTGGTTATGTCGGTTTCACTGTATCTTGGTCCACTCTTGGACATAATTTACACCATACCTTGACCCTACCCCGGGGTAGCCCCCCGACATCTTTTCTTTGGATGTGTTAAGAGCACCCATCTTCTAGAGGGCCCAGTATGAACTTATGATCATAATACCCATACAAAGCTTTAGATTTGCTTCAGAAAGAAACATGCATATATACAAACAAATTAACTTACTCGACCCCATGGATGCTCTCGGTCAGGCTGATACCATCCTGAGACACAAAACCGAATACACATCAAATACAAAAACCAAAAATTAAGATGGGTTCAAACTAACAAAGGCCACAATGGAAATATACTAGACTACCCTAAGACAAGAGCAGTTGCACGCAGCTGAATTTATTGCCAAAACGAAAGGCTGAGTGCTAGCTAGTAGCGTGATCTGTTGGCAACTTCACTCTGCAGGTTTCCAAGGAAAGCGAAGGAGGGTGTAAAGGGTGGATGCAGTAGAGCGTGATTGTTTGCAACTCCACTCTGCACGGTAGCGGTGATAGCAACCTGAGAGCTGAGCTGTGATGTCAATGTATCGTAATTCGTAATGTCTTAAACATCTAGAGATTATTGTATAAGATTCAAAAAAGGTAAAATAGTTTTGCCAAAGCTGTGATGTTACTTGACCCTTTGGAGGAGTACCCAGGTAAGGTGCACATAGCACATGGGTAGCTACTAAAAATATTATGAAAAAAAGGGAAAATCTGCTATTACACATCTACACCCTCTAGTTAGGTAGAAAACAATCCAAGATGCTTACAAGCATGATTATTCGACCAAATTCATGGCAAAAAAAAATTACCTTGTTAGCTATCTCATGGTAAATCCGAGAAACTTCATTCCCGGGAAACAATGTTCCTGAGCTGCACAACAGAAAAGTAAGCATGAGTTCATAACACTTGAGCGAAACAATTCTATAAAAAAGGATGTACAACAAGTGCTCATCACCCAGGCAAAGGAAGGACAACATCCTCGAGCGTGTAGAACGCCTTCAATAAATCTTCAGAATCAGCTACCTACAAGAAGAGTGTATGAAAGGGAATTCTACAAACAGCAGCTTTCATGCACAAGTTTCACACTGTTTGTGTGTAAATACACTTTAGATTAATTGTCTACAGTAAACCTTGACAGACTGGATCTTTTCTTCCAGGAGTGTTTCAGCAGATATGTCCATTTCAGTTGCGCTAGTGCAGCCATCATCATCTTTTGAAGCATCCGTTACAGTTCCTTCTCCAAAAGGACATTCTTTTTTGTAAACCAAGTCACCTTCGATGACTCCTGCAAAACCTGTGATGTAGACTCATTAGCATATGAAGAGAAAGAAAGAGAGTAGATGATACCTTTCAAAAACTAAAGTAGGTTTCCAATAACTTTATAAATATACTGCAACAGAATGCATAAATGAGCCAGTAACACACCCAAAAAAAATGTTGTGCACTTGTGGAGAAAGTGGCTTCTGTGCTTTGCAATAACCAGTTTTTGGATGAATGGTTGCATCCAGTGGCAGAGCTAGGAAAATGAGAAGCATGGGCAAGACGCAAACTGAGGAAAACATTTGAGAACCGAAATCGCATACTAGGCTACACATCGTGTAACTAAAAATAAAATTGAGAACCACAAAACCATAAACAGTTTTATAGTCAAACAACCGACGAACACACTAATATATGTTCTTAAACAGAAAATAAAATGAGATACAAGTTATGACCTACTGTTAATCTGTAAAATTTACCAATTTTAGGATACAATTTATAATCTACATTCACCCTTCTCTAGTCGATACACTAGATTGTTCACCATAATTGAGTGGTTGGCTATTGCTTAACTGATTCTCTTGGTATCAACTTTCCAGAGTTTCTTTTCTCTTGTACTACTGAAACTATTTATAAATTATATTCAGTAGTGATCTACTGTTCCCATACAAAAAGTGCGCCAAAAAATTGGGTGTACATGATAATTTCGTACGATTGAGTTAAACATGCCTAAATTTTCTTTTCCAGGTTATAGCAGTGACACCTCTGCTTTGCTTAACACTACACTTACAATAAAGTCTTCCAAATATATCACAATGCCCATGTTACCTTGGAAGAAGCCAAAGGTGAGAATTAACATAAATAAGTGTGAACTACTCCCTCCGTTTTTTAATATAAGATGTTTTAGGTGTTACACATGTTGTCTAGATACACACTAAAATGAGTGAATATGTACACTAAAACATGTCTATATACGTTTGTGTACATGTGAATGTGGACAAATGCTAAAACATCTTATATTAAAAAACGGAGGGAGTAAGGCACGTCAGAACACAGCAAAGCCGATGCGCAAAGGACTTGCCTCCGCGGCGCTGCTGATTCCTTGGATGACATGGAAACACCGCAATGACTGCGTGTTCAACGCTGCAACCCCATCAACCAACGCCTTGGTGAGCAAGATCAAGGATGAAGCTGCACTTTGGGCTAGAGCCGGTGCATTGGGTCTGCGCGCCATTCTCCCAAACACTTGGGATGTACACTGATGTTTTTTAGTTTTTCGTGGCACTGAACCTCCTAGGAGGAAGTAGCAACTCTCTCTTTCCAATGTAAAGAAACGCAAATGTCTTTTGCGTTTCCTCTAAAAAAACGGAGGGAGTAGTTGCACCCATCCGAATCGGTATTAGTACAAACGTGCTCTAAATATGTCCAACAGTCCAAGGTGCCAGGACAACTCTGCACCTTAGGATTTATGTAATTGGTTTCTCAGTATGAGCGGATTTTCATTCAGTAGAACTTCCACATTAGTATGCTACGCAATAATGAACTATAATGTCTTGAAGCTCCAACACTTATCTGAAAATATTGAACCTAATCAGATCAAAATCCACAGAAGCAAAAAGTGTACTAACCGTACTTTCCAAATCTCATACTCGCAGCATGGTTCCATAGATAACTCTGGTAACTATGTACATACCTGTGTACAAGTGTCGAGACCGCTTAATATGTAGATGTGTAGAACTTAAGACTTCATGGTAAATAAGAAAAAGGTAACTACTTTGCAAGTACAATGGATTCCAAATTAACATCACAAGACACACTGAAAACTTAGATCATGCAATAGAACATACATCAGTCTCAGTGTTATAGGTATAGCCATTAGTGCTTGTAGATAGTTGCCAGGGTACTTCTTCAAACGCTGAAGCTGAAAAAGACACACAAAGCACGGATTTAAGATTTCTACTGTCAAATTAGATGATAAGGTGGAGGATAAGAAAGCTGCCTTATTATAACTTAGCTAATAATTAATACATTTGAAGCAAGACGTCAACGTAACAATTTATGGATTATAACGTCATCCAGCATAAGTTGGCAAGTTTCGTCCATTATAGTACACTTCACACAACATCTACTAAAATTGAGTCACTGTGAACTTGTGGGCATAGAAAAATACTTATATATTATCAATCTGTGACATCATTATGCTTTCTGTTGGTCCATAATATCACAGGTATCTCTCATCACTAATTCAATATTGTGTGAACGCATCAATCTCACTTGATATGAATAAATAGACTTTATAAGCACCAAACAGAAACAACCAATAGCTGTGGTAGGACAATAAAATGTTCACATGTAACAATATAATCCAAGGAAAGGAAGGCATAATACACTTACAATAGCCCTCTCTGCAATGAGGCGGCGAGGGAAATTCCTGATTGCCACGTCAATATCACCATGTTCCTTATAATGTTCCCTTACCCCATTCATGTCATCACACTGTATGCAGCTAAGTTAAGTTTAACAGATTTGAGCACTAAATATTAAAAATCCTAGTTGTGGAACAACAACAAATACTTAAGGATATCTCCTTCCCTTGGATCAAGAATCAAGCTAACAGCAACAATCCACTCTCCTCTAAGCAAAGCAGCACCAACAAGATGATTTGGTACTGAAGCACTACCAAAACGCTAGCAAACAACAATAGAAATAATATTTTACAAGTCAGAACAAAGGCAAAAAGGTTGAAAGCATATGTAAATGAATTAAGAGGGTGTGTTCCTCGTACTTGTAGACCGTAGTAATTAATAAATCCGCTATTTAATAATCCATCAACAGCTGCCTTAATCACATCTTCCGACTCTGCAACAACACTCCTAACAAATGACAGAAACGGAAAGCATGAATTCTCCAATCATTCTGTAATTGGAAATAAAAACAGTCATGACAGGAATGTAAGATCAATAGATCATAGTGGAAGGCGCCAAATGACCAAATTATGCAATTCTTTGTAAGCTGTAACCATCGTGAACTAGCATAACATTGTGTCGCGGCATAGCCACCAAACTTTATATTGCAGAAGACCAAACATCTTCATTATAACAAAGCTGTAGACTACCATCAGTATATATAGCAAGGAGAACATGCACCTTAAGGTAATCGTAAATCGGTTCCCCATGAGTTGACCAAGAACAAGACCCTCCTTCACATAACTATAAAAAAAGGTTAATCAATTGTTGAACTAGTGAATCGTCAATTTTATTGGTCAATGACATTAAATCAATGTTGCAAATATGAGATAATAAACATAACCACTTACTTAAAGTCTCCAACTTTAATGCCAATGAGTTTATCATTTAGAGCAGCCAACCTACTGGCATGTACCCTGAAAAGCGTTACCTGATGAGAAGCAAGAGAATTAGAAAATCATGAATCCAAGAAAAAAATAAAAATTTGTGTCTTGTTTGTGTCTTCTCGAACTATAGCATTCATTCTTTCTTCTACCATCAGTTTCTTATGAGAAAAATCATTACACTTTCCATTTTTTAGACCATGCTTGTTATATTGAATCACAGCCCACATTGTCCAAAAATAATACTCCCTCCGTTCCGTAATGTAAGGCGTATAGTTTTTTGAGGAAAATTTCAAAATATAGGGTGTATTGCGATTTATGGATAATTTTACACATCAAAAAATGAGTTTCAATCCATAACGGAGAGATTTAAAGGATTGTTTTCAATGTGTGATTTTTAGGGACTCCTCTCTCCAAAAAAATTCTAGAGTAAAATGAGCCCACCGTAGGCAAAATTCGCACGTCTTAATATTCGTGCAAAAAACTATACGCCTTACATTCAGGAAAGGAGGGAGTAATGGAATAAAGGTTGATATGTTGCATGAGTTGCACAGCATAAATTAATGTAGAAATAAATGACCTGTTGGGTTGTAATAGCACGTTTATCCTTTGTCCCTGCAAACCCAAATGATCGTGGCTGTGGATAATGTAGTAACAAGTAATTAGTGAATATGTGTATGAATTCACTAATATTTTGATGAAACAATTGTGAACATGTACCTGAAGCCCCAACATTTTTCCTATCACTCTTAGTGCCTCCTGGGTGTCCTTGTTCTCCTTGTAGAGATGAAACCTGTAAGATAAAATCAACGTAAATGTGCAGTCCTGTGCATCCTTATGCATAAATACTAAAAATATGAAAGATTAAAAAGGATGGGAAGATATGTAATGCCATCACCTGAGGTACTTCCCAAGATGATAAGGCCAGGTTATAGAGACTCTACTGTCAAATGGCCTGTCATCTCTCCAGCCCGAAGGTCCAGACCTGCCCATGCCCGCCCTAGCCCCCGCCTTCCCACCAAAATTTCTCCGTCCCCGTGGCCCTGACTTCAACCGCACCCTAACACACCTCTGAACCCCATCGCTGTGTTCAATGGTATCCGTGGCCAAGAACTTGAAGTTCCTCTTGAAGAAGTCATGCACCTCCTAGAAAATGTGGAATATGTATGTATGACAGCTTCTCATGCCAGTTTCAAATATACAATCACAATGTTGGGAGGATAAAACCAACCCAGCGATGGGCCTTATCGGCGTCAGGAGAGAGAGTGATCGGCGAGACATTGGTATCGTCCTCTGAAACCCTCGACAGAAATTCGCTCAACGCGTCGGCGTCAGCATCACCGCAGAGCAGCCGGAAGGACTCCAGCGAATGCGGGAGGTCCGGGTCGGGGTCCGGGTCAGCCCCCTCCTCTGCATCTACACCCTGCGAATCCGCAAATGGGGCCAAGCGGTAACGAGAGGTCAGCGGGGTACGGCTCCTGAATCCGGAAAACCGCAATGGGGGTGAGGAGCAGAAGGGAGAAACCTTGTCAGGGAGATGGAAGGAGGTGAGGCGGACGAGGGCGCCGTCGCGGGCGACCTCGTGGACGATGAAGTCGGAGTAGCGCTGCTTGAGGGCGCCGCAGAAGCCAGGGAGCGAGGAGGCGAAGCGGGAGATGCCGACGTCGGGCTCGGCGAGGACGGCGCGCCGCTGCGCCGGCGGCGGCTGGGGTACGGCGCGGGCGCGGCAGGCGAGGGGGCGGGGATGGGGTTTTGCGAGGGCGAGAGGGGAGAGGATGGGGTTTAGGAAGTGGCGGCAGCGCATTCGGACGTGCGGCGGGAGGATGGCCGGCGGAGGGCTTGTGGGGAGGCGATTCTGTGGGGGGGTGGGGATGTGGGTACTGGAAACTGAGCGTGTGCGGGCGGTGGCGGCAAAAATCTTCTCCGGCACCGGGGAGGAAATTGCACAAACAAGTACTGTACTACTCTTGGGCCATTTTTGCACAAACGTTACTGGCCCCAAGAGTTGCTGTTTTGTGCAATTTCCTTGGCACCGGGACCGGGGCGTCCGAGATCCGATTTTTTTTTTTTTTTTGAATGTGAGATCCGAATATTGATGCGGGATTACCCAACTCCCCCCTATATGATGGACAATTGGGACACGGCCTAGACAAAAAATACTGGCTCAACCTGACTCATAAATTTAGCCCAAATGTTTAGAGTGTCTCGCAATCCTTATGTGGGACGTATTTGACTGCCATGTCGGACTAACATGTGGAGCCACTAAAAAACGAAGCAGCGTCGCCGAGCACTAGTCTGCATTAGAGACACACCGGTTGGCTCTGCCCGAGGAGCTCCACTCGTAGATCATGGAGGAGATAACGCGTGACAACAAGGCCCGTCGTGTGGCCCGCATTGTGGTTGGCCTTCCGCCTAGCTCAGGCGCGAAGGATGAAGCCCCACCGGGGCGATGAAGGGGTGGCCAGCGAACCTCCCCAAGCAACATGGGCACATACAGGGCGAGAACATGTCCGCCGACGAGGTTGATGTGGGATACGTGCCCATGACATTGGTGAAGGCCTGCGAGCAATTCCGCCTCGCCATGGACACGGCGCACCTCTCGTACCTGGAGGTATAAGACAACACGGTGGAGCGATAGCTCATCAGCGACCCCATCCTAGTCGAGGAGAATCGCGTCATCACTGGGTTCATCGAGGATGACGGCTTGGACTCATAGATCTACAAATATGTTCACACTTACTAGACATCCTTAGACCATGAGATTATCAAAGTTTCATATACTAGAAGTATACTTACAGGATATCAAACATCACTCCTTAACTGGATGATCATAAATGTGTCTGCCAAGTGGGAGGTCATCATCTTCTTGCTCATTGGCAAGAATCCGGCAGGAAATGGTGGCCATAGAGTCTCCGGCAAGGTTGCCGGAAGCTTGAGGACCCGATTACGTTTTAGTTATATCTCTTGAGGTTTGTTTGCAAATCAAGAGGATCTGGTTGTAAATTTTATGTTCTTTGGGGTCACTTATGCAGAGTATCACTTTGATCATATAAATCAGTTTATTTGATAATAAAAGTTTATGTTCTGCGAACCTCGGTCCCTTTCCTTGTCAAAAAGAAAAAGAAAAAGAAAAAGGGAAAATAAATTCTACGGGAGAGCAAATAAATGGTACAATAAATTTCTGATAAAATAAAAAAGATATTATTTAAGTGCTGCCCAGCCTGATAAAATAGAAAAACAGATAAATCTGTGGGAAGCTTGTCCAGCATTTGATCCTTTTCGTCCATTTCTATTCATAAAATGTGAAATCCGAGGCAACAAACAAAACAAAAACGGTCAAACAGAGCCGACGAAGTTAGCAAACCAACCTGTAGTTGGATGGTTAGCAGGGTGGTTGTGCCCTCAGCCCACCAGAGTTCAAACCCGAGGTGTGTGTTGCATTTAGGCGGAATATTCTTTCAGTGGAAGGCGACGTTCCGTCGACAGCGAGGCGTCCATGGTGATTTCGTCAATTTCAAGACTTGATCTGTCGGCTCAGTATTTCGAATATGCTCATAGGGTAGGGTGTGCGTACGTGCGTTCATAGGGTGACTATATGCGCGTGTATGTGAGTGTCTACATTTGTACTGTGTTTTCTCAAAAAAAATGAGCCGACGAAGTCAAACACGGTGAGATGCACACGGCCAAAAAAATCCGGTGGAGAACAACTTGGAATGGAGCGATGAAGTGCGTCACGGCCAAAGCGGCCGTCCTGATCGTCCCCCGACTTGAGTACAAGTCGCACACCCCCGTCCCCTTCCTCCGAATGCTCCACCACCAAACCACCACCACCTCCACCGACGGCAGGCAAACCCAGCAACAACGAGCCCCGATAAAAGACCATACAGCCCCTCCCGTTCTTGACCAGCCAGCCCACGCGCCTCATCGAGGCTTGACCAAACCCATGGGCACTTTGGTCCACCGGTAAATCCATCAAAACCTCCCAAACCCAACCGGCTAGTAGTCATGCTCCTCCCTTCCGCCTGAAGTCTCCGGGGACGCTTCCTTCCGTCCATTTAAAACCTTCGCTTCGTCCCGACTCCACTTGGCCATTCCCCCCGCCCAATCTCCGCTCGCGTCAAACCCTAGGGGCCCGGCTGACTCCCACGCGTCTCCTCAGATCCAATGGGAGCGGCGCCGTCGACGCCGAGGCTGGGCGAGTCCGGCGCGGCGTCGCCGGGGGCGGCGGAGCAGATGTTCGCGGCGCTCGTCGGCGGCACGGCCTACCCGGTCTCCTCCGAGTTCTGGAGGCAGCTGCTCGAGCTGCCCCTCACACAGCAGTGGCCGCGGGACCGCGTGCTGCAGGCCTGCCACGCCTTCGGTGAGTGAGGACCGCCCGAGATCCGTGCCTCCCCCCCTGATCGCTTCCCTTCTCGACCTTTCGCTGTTGCTGATTATTTCGTGTTTTTCTCCAAAATTTGATCTGTCGGGGCAATGCGGATCATGTAATTTCCGCGTGCGCGGTTGTGGGTCGCAGTCGCACCACGGTGGGTTTATATCTAGTGGTTTCAGGTGGGAGGGCGAGATCGAACGTGGTATTTCCGGCGCTTTCGGCGAGTCTGTAGTGTCATTAAGATGCTCTGGGTGTTGATTACTGTCGATCGCGAGCTGCATTTATGCTTAGGAGGGGAATTTAGGGGCTGTTCAGTTCAGTTACCCTCCTGGTGGTTTCGATGGGTGTTTGAGGCAGTAGGGCATATATTTTGTATTGGCTGCTGATCATAGTTGACTGATGATCTTAGTGTGTTGCAAGATATGCAAAGTTAATAATTTATCAGGAGTGTTTTAGCCCTTTTACTAAAGAAAGGGTTTGTTTTCATTTAAGTATTGGACTACTTTAGGAACAAAAGAAAGTCCCACAGTTTACTCTTTTCAGTAAGAAAGAACAAACTGTGGACTGTTTTTCTGATAATCGATTTCTTCTGGCGGGGGAACATGCAAATGGAGGTTCTGACTCATTGGTAGTCAGGATGAGTGATTTAGGTGCTAGTTCTAATTTATGGAGTGCTACATAATTGTTTGCTTTCGGAATTCAATTAGCGGGTGCAGTGCCATTGTATAAATTAGGGGCTTGTGCCTGCATTTGCACTTTATTTTGCCACTAGTGAGGGACCTCGTTTTGTGGATTGGTCTGTGTGGTGGAATCTGCGATTTTTTGGACTGGTTCTGGTTTATAGTATATATACAGAGAATGCTAATAGGTCGTTAGGTGAGCATATTATAGCCCATAATTTTTGCCCCGTTTATTTGATGAGGTTTAATGCATTTTGGGTTTTTGGATTTGAAACCTGGTTGTGGTTGGTCAAGTGAGATATGATGCCTTTTGCTTTAGTGACTGTGATCCGTGGATGGTGGGATATCATAAACCGAATGGAGGTTGGTGTTTTAGTGTTTAGAGAGCTAGACTATGGATTTCTTGTTTCTCTTTTGTTTTTGCAATAATGTTGTTTGATGTGGACAGTGTTAAAAAGAAAGGTAAGCATATATTGTTTAAAGAGTTGAACTTCAATGTTCTTAGAGATGGATATTAAATACAGAATTGTGGTTATAGGAACAAACATGGTTGTTATCTGGGACACATCCTATGTGCTCTTTTCATAATCATCGTTTGCTCACTGATCTGACCATCATAATTATGTGCATGTGCAGCGCAGAACAACTACCATACAAAGCATCTTGCGAAGATCTTGATCCATTTGGTTTGGTGTTTGCATGAGTGCACATCGGCTTCACCTGCATCTTATAGCACCTATAGAAAGGCTATCAATGCTGCCTATATATCATCCATATTTCTCAAGTTCATTATTGAAAATGCCAAGGCAGATAACTGGCAAGAGCTATGCCTTGATATCGACAAGGATGAGAAGGGGATGGAAAACTTTCCTTCTGGTAATTGATTGCTCAAAATTCCAAATGCACTATAAATAGTCTGTATATGTCTGACATGCAAAACATGATGATGCACTACACTACTCTTAGATTGTTGTAATCTTCATAAAATTCTTGTATTAAGTCTACTCTTATGATATCTTATGTTTCCCTGCTCCTTCTAGACGAAAGCGTGGAGCACTTTCTGATGAAAGGGGTGCTGAACTACATTGGTAGTGTAGATGTAAGGTATCTTGATGGATGACTTATATCTATCTAGGGTTTCCTTTTAAAAAAAAATTATCTGCGTCTCACTCTATTATTATTTTTTAATATGAAGTACGGAGTCATGCTACCTGCATCACGAGCTTCTGAACTTGATGCTAGTTCTTATGTCGACTCAGTTATGTTCTGGACCATCTCCAGAACCGAAGGATGTGCATCCTTTCATTGACGCAGCTATGCTTCAGGTAAAAATGGAATCTGCTAATGCATTATGTATGGTTTATTTACAGTTACTATTGAGCTAAATTTGGGATGTGTTTCTTTGCCACATCTTTCTTCTGCAGGATAGTTCTATAGTGGCTTCGGTAGTTCAAAAGTTGCTGCTAAATTTTGTAAGGCGGCCACAAATTCCTTTAAATGGTTCACACCCTGTTTTCTCTGATGATGGTGGGCCTGGTGTTTTGCAACGAGTTGGCTCAGCAGCTGGTAATGCGTGTTCCTTTTTCTTCATCAAAGTGCTTATAGTTTATTGCATTATCATCATGATTTATGTGTTGGCAACTCATGCCATGTCAATGCTTTGGAACATATCATAGGTACAAATTTTTCTTAGACTGTTTCAATTTTTTGTTGTTGTGCTTCCCACGATTACTTTACTCAGGAAGTTGTCATGTACACTTCAGTCATCCTTATATGCTCTACTAAGATAATATTTTCATCATAACAAATCTTTGACTTTTTCTTTTTTCTGGTTTTGCAGCAAATTTTGTACTACTGCCATATTATACTTTTAACTATCTTGTAAGTGCAAGTGCTGAAGGGGCAACAAGTCAATTGGCAGATAATAGTTTGCTTGTTTTGCTTATTCTGATCCACTACCGAAAGTGCATCTCGACGAATGAGTCCATTCCAACCGACAGTATCTTCATGAGTGATTCAAATACCAATGTCAAGGATACACCAGCTTTTCATGAGAACCCTTACTGCAAGGCGCTAAACAGTGCAAACGACATTCAATGTAAGATGCACCTTCCCTGCAGAGAAATTTCGGCACTCGTATGCATCACTAACAGTTTCAGAAATGAATTATGCTGCAGTTGATCTTGCCGATGTTGAGGGAAATGCTCAAAATGGACCTGTTGTCAGGTTGTCTTTTGCGTCGCTGTTTGATGCTCTTGGCATGTAAGTAATTCATCTTCCTTCTAATTCAGTAATCTGTGCATACTTTTATTTATTAGATCTTCACCAAACGTAGTCGTTAGCCTTTGGGATCAGTCGATTAAATAGGGTTGTCAAACGTGGTGAAGTAGAAGTGTTCGTTTTCTGGAACCATTCACAGAAAACAATGATATTATTTTATTTCTTCACAAATTAAAACAACACTGGTCTTAGGCTCTTAGCAATGATTTTGGTCATCTGTAGATTATGAAGAACATGGAACACCACACTCCAGATGGACTTATGTATCATAGTTTCAGGGTCTGATGGTTGAAAGTGAGACTGCGGTGTTGAGTATTTCAAAACTAATGTTTTGATATTAAATATTTTGACATCTTCTGTCGGCCCATTATCTAGGACCTATCATTATTTGTTGAAGATTGAGCATCATGTATAAGCAGGCCTTAGTGGTGTGTTTCATTTGTTTTGATTATCCGTACAGATGCTTAAAAGATGAGAGCTCAGTTCTATTGCTCTATTCCTTGGTCCATGGGAACTGCAACTTTCAGGAGTATGTTCTGGTTCGAACAGACTTGGATACTTTGGTATGATTTTTTGCAACTATGTTTGTAAGCCTTCTTGCTAGAGCACGTGGTCATTTAATATTCAGACATAATTTGCTTTGAATTAATAAATCAATTGCCCTAAAAATGCTTTCCTTTTTAGGGAGATAATATATTAGCGTTCTATGTGTTTTCATCCGTATCCGTCCATGAATTAGCTTATACTGTTTATTGGTGAATTACATACATATATCTAAAATCTGCGACTCCACATCAACATGAACATTGGACACTCAATTCCATACTAAATAAATATGTAATAGGCCAACAGACACTTCTTGTGTGAGGTAACATAGCCTTTGTTGACATTTATGGGAAAACGTCATTTATTGACTGACTGAATTGTCCCCATATTGTGAGTTCTCATAATTTGTCGGGTTTGTCACAGCTAATGCCTATTTTGGAAATGCTCTACAATGCATCAAGGAAGACTTCCAATCAAATCTATATGTTATTGATAATTCTCTTGATACTCAGTCAAGATTCAACCTTCAATGCTAGTGTGCACAAATTGGTAAGAGAACTAACTGACCTTTTGTTTATTTAAATGGTTTGCTAACGATTTAACGTACGCTTTTAGGTCCTCCCTAGTGTTCCTTGGTACCAGGAGCGCCTCATGCATCAAACATCTCTGGGATCTTTGATGGTCGTAATACTAATTCGAACAATCAAGTATAACCTCTCCAAGCTGCGAGTATGTACCTGAATCTTTTGTTGTTTCAGGGTAGTTGATGCATGTCAAAAACTTTCCCTATGCTATTGATCATACTGTATTAGAAGTTTCCCTTTGCATTACTGTTATCCATTCTTACAGTTCACCCATACTAGCTAAAAACTACTTTGGTTCATAACTGTCTAATGACAAGCTTATCTGTACTTGCAGGATGTGTACCTTCACACAAACTGTCTCGCAATTTTAGCAAACATGGGCCCTCATGTCCATAGGCTGAGCGCGTATGCATCTCAAAGGCTGGTTAGCCTCTTTGATATGCTTTCTCGCAAGTATGTTATCTCAATCTCTCTCTGTTTGATCACCTTTTGTATGTAAAGTTAACTTGTCCTTTGCGTATGTACCATCTTCAGGTATGCCAAATTAGCTGAATCAAAAAATGACAAGGTTCTCAAAGTTGTATCTGATCAAATTGAAACAGGCATAATCTCAGATGATATGGTACTTTACAATTGTCTTAACATCGTAGTAGCACCATTGTTTATGTTTTCCTTTATAATTGTAAACAGTGGTTTACTTTTGCAGTCAACAGAGCTTCACATATACACTGACTTCTTAAGAATCGTTTTGGAAATCATCAATGCAATCCTTACATATGCATTGCCCAGAAATCCTGAGGTATGTTATTTAGCAATGCAGTTTACCTGATGGGCAGAACCAAACTGCTTCTAACATGTTCATCAACAGGTTGTGTATGCTGTATTGCACCGCCAAGAGGTTTTTGAGCCTTTTAAGAATCATCCTCGTTTTAATGAATTGCTCGAGAATATTTACACGGTATGTCTTGTTTTATAACACTTCCGAATCTCTGTTCTCCAGATTCTGACCATATTCTATCTTCTCAGGTATTGGATTTCTTCAACAGTCGAATGGACATGCAACAGTTAGATGGGAATGGTCCGTGGACAAGGTTCTTGAGCTCATTAACAAAAATTGTCGTTCATGGCGTGGAGAAGGAATGAAGGTGAGAAACATGGACATCGCTGTAATTTACCCTAATCATACGGCTAGGGGTTTGTGTGGTCATATCTTACATTTCTTACTTACCTGTACACCCAGTTCTTTTGGTATTCAGTCATTCAGTGGCATGACAATACATGGTTACCATTTTTCAGATGTTTACACAGTTACGATTTACATATGAGCAAGAAAGTCACCCCGAGGAATTCTTCATTCCATATGCGTGGCGGCTTATCCTATCACGAGGGTAAATTTTTCTTTGTGTATGCTGATTCTCACATAAGATGCTTATTATCAATATGCAAGTGATGTTTATAATGATGTCTTAAGTCATGCAGCTAGCTATGCCATAGAAATGGCTTGAAACTGTTATTTCACATATCAACTAAAACTTGGCTTTGTCAGGATTGTGGGACAATTGGCATATCAACTAGAAATGATACTTGAATTTTTTCCATCTCTCATGCCAATTAGACATTCGATAATACCACATGGCACGCGGTTACCTATCAAACATATAAACTAGACTTCTTATATACTCAACCATGCTATATTGGCCTGTCATATCACTGTGATATTTCCTCAATTGTTTCCTGCATTTAACAGATTCTCTTTCAATCCTGGTGCCATAAATCTGTTCCCTGTGGAGATTCATGTTGATGTAAGTCGCTCTATCTTGTTTGAAATCAATCTGGTTTTAAGCTTAGGCTCAGTTTCACACAGTACCCAAACCCAGAGCATCTAATGAGCAAATGTCCGATATTACATATTATCAGTTCTGTTTCATTTGTCGTTTTTGTGATAATGATATCTGTCAAAATGGATCGCTCCCAGGATGCACCATCAGACGTACAAAAGGTTTAGAGATAACCTGGAACCTCTGGGATCCTGACAACAACACAGAGAAATGTTTGACCTGTTTCATCCCTTGCGGCGAAGAGCTGTTTGTATATAGGCGGCATATACAAGATATACTCGAGGTGTATTTCTCATTCTTTTTTTGTGTTAATATTTCCGTTGTTCCATGATGTAATACAAGATGGAGGGGTGGAGGAATTGCAAAGGGCTGTATCTGGTTGAAAATGCGTAGCGTGTAGGTTCAGAAAGTTCGTTCATAAGTTATTGTTTGTATCGTTAACAGCTCCATTATATTCTGCTGCATGATCGCAGATCGTATAAAAGGTTCGTATGCAGAACAATATTTGAAAGACTCTGCTTCCTGTTTTTATTGCCTTCTCCTTTTCTTTTCACATCCCGCTCTAGCTATAGGCCCGATACTTCTCCTTCATGTGCGCTTTAGGTACACGCCCAAGCAGATCGCCATGTTAACAGGGGACAGTCCGGCGACGCGGCAACCGACGGAATGACGGATGCGTGGATTTTAGCTTGATGATTTTCTTCTGTTGACCTCACACGGAGTAATTTTTCACTCGTGGCACCGCTTCCCTCCCCTGCTCTACAAATTCATTTTTCTCATCCATTCCCGAGTAGACGACGAGCTCGGCAGTCAGCACCCAACGACCAAGTGGAATATAGTACCAGTTCCTCACTTCCTCTCCACTCTCCTCCTCAGCCGCCACCTTCGTCGTATTCTAATCTTCTTGCCCCCGGAACAAGCTCTGTCCCCCACAACTCGGACCAACTGCCACTCCTCTCCCCGCCGAACTCAACACACATGTGGATGTGGCCATCAAAGGAACCAGCTGCGGCGCGTCTCCCGCTGATCCGCTGCCCGATCTGCAAGGTAGGCACCACCAAGAACCCCGGCCGGCACTTCTACAGTTGCGAGTACCAAGGAGTAAGTTTCCTCGCGTCGTGTGGTCGATTCTCTCTTCTTCGTTCCGCGGCCGCCCTAATAAATCTTCTACCTTTTCCTGGCAGCGTGGCTGCAGCTTCTGGAAGTGGGAGGACGACTACGCCGACTATCTCCGGAAGCGCTGGGGCCACATCTCGGCGGTGCCGGTGGCCGCCGTGGCCGCCAAGGGCTAGTCCCCTCCATGGATGTGCAGGTCCTGAGGTCCAGAACCAGGCGCTGCTCCTGCACAACGCTTTGACGCCTTTTGACTTTCGCCCACCCTGCTTTCGCCGTAGCCAGTCCCAGATCTGGTCTCCATGAGTAGAGGTAGTGGTAGCCGTAGCCGTAGCCGATCCCAAGTCCTGTAATTACGATGTCCCAAACTGTGTTTTTTTTTTTTGATACAACGTCTCTGGATACATTAAACAAGAAAGCACCGGATTAGACACGCCACAGCTGTCCCTCTTTTACAAAAATCACCCCACAGAAAAGGAAAATTACGCACACACCCCTGGGCAGCTCTGACTAATCTTTTCCGCCGCCGACCAAGACCTCGCCGTCGCACCACCGCAGGGGAGGAGTAATGGATCAGTTCTTATGCCCGGATATTAACTTGGCAGTTCAGCTTTGTTAAGTCTGTATGGAACATCTATATGAGACTACTAGGCTTAAAATTAAAGCGAACTCGGTTATTCAGGTAACAAGGCCTGAAGCAAAATGTGCACGATAGAATGATCACCGTCTCTTTTTCTGTCATACTTGTGGACTAGCCTTTCTAAACGTCACCTGGTCACAATGCTGAACACCAGGAAGCTCATCCTTTTCACCACAGCATCAGGGAGGGATGCACCAAAAGGAGGAATTTACTCTCTTGCGGAATTTGGTGCAGAAAAGCTCAACCTTGTATTCCACCCAATTCTCTTTGATCCTCCTTAGATCTATCACATTGGGTATCCTTCGTTTTTAATTGCATCCCGGGGCAAAGTGAGCTTTGTGTTCTCTGACACATTCGGTATCAAACTACAATACATGTTTCTTCGGTTGTTATCAAATTAATTTTTGTACAGAGTTACCTTTTGTATAATTAGATTGTTTTGTTCTCTGTTATTGATGATACACACAAGCACATAAAACGGAAGTAACATGAGCATCTAAACTAGTATGCACCAAGGGTACCGAGTAATGAGACGAGTCTCCAGTGGGGCTAGTAAAAATTATGAATACAAATCCTCAACATAATTCAACTGGATATGATACATGATCCCTTGTGAGGCTCCAAGCCAAGGAAGCTTGATTTGACAGTCTGGACACTATCAAAGTACCAATGAATCCCATGTTGCACTACCCTGGCTAGCTCCATGATCCATCCTCAATGCACTTCTCCCCGATACATTAGCTGGGGCGGTCAACATGCACCCTCAGATATTGGTCAAGGACACTCTGGAATACCTGCATCAGATAAAGGCATTCGTAGACGAAGTTGATTGGTATTAACAAAAGAGGAAAGCTGTAAATTCACTAAATAACAATTTTGATCCGGAGTTAGCCCTAATATCATGCCTGCTAAACTCCATGAGACATGACAGATTGGATATTTGGGTTGACGATAATAATATTGCTGGTAAATTCTTAACATATTACATTTTCTTCTGTCGCAAAATCTACAAGAAAAAATATATTAACATTTGATTGGTTCTACTTTATGAAATACCTGAAAAGCAAACAATTCCTTCCTATTGAGAAGCGCATCCATTGCGGCATACTGGTCATCAAACGCACTGTAGAATATCTTGTAGAACTCAGCCCTGCATCATGCCAATCAACAGTTTAGATGCCTCCCTATGGTGCAAATTATGAAAATGGCAGGAGAGGCTACTCACTGTTCTTCTGGTGTTCTTTGTTGATCCATCTCATCAAACTTCCTAGTCAGTATCTCTGCTCCTGTTGGTCCAAGTATATTGAGGACTAAACCTTCTAATGTCCTTGGGAAAGTATGCTGAAAAGAATGGAAATTTAAGAGCACTCACAAAACAAGAACAAATATGATATTCACTGCCGAATAACCCAGATACTGAAAATGTTATAACCTATATTGAAGTATGTACGATACTCCAATATAAGTTTTGTGCATGTTAATTGATACCTATATACTGGCCATACAAACAAGAGCGACTTATTTGCAAATTTTCACACATGAGGGTTTGAAAAGGCAAAAAGGTTTGATTTAGAACAAGGGGCATGCTATGGCATCAGCCGATTAATTTTCAAAAGTATGATACATACCACCATCGCAAGTAGCATACTCCGCAATTGAAGTGGTTCAACTGGCAAAATTATTTTTGCAACAGGATCTTTCTCCAAGAGAGATGGATCATCTGCAGCAGTCTTCTTTCTTTCATTGCCTTGGCATGCAGATGTATCCTGAGATGTGGATTCTGCTATGTCGTTCTGATCAACCGCCTCAACACTGTTGTGAACGAGTGACATGAGTTCATACAGCGCTTGGAGGGTGAAGGGTTCCAAAGATTCCAGCAGCACGCCTTTCTTGTCAGATGAATTATAATTGTTAACCTGGTTGAATTGCTGGGAGCCTGCTAAATTATTAATAAAAGAAAATGAAGGGGTAATAATTGCTTTGTTTCTAAATGAAACAATGATAAACGAGAGGTACAAGCAGTTACTGTGACAAAATTTGAAGTTCAAATAACACTATAACGTTAAATTGCCAATATAAGTTCTGAGAGCGTTATAGTAGTCATTGTATCACTGAATTTAATTAAAATAAACATAGGACGGAAAGCTTAGGTACCTCTTAAGAGGCATAAAATACTGACCTCTTGATGCTTCATCTGTAGGCTGAAAAATGGCATTTTCTTCTGAATGACTGAAAGAACTCTGCGCTATTTTGTTCTGTGTTATGAGAGAGGTGCAGAGTTACTACACAAGTTATTCACCCAATGAACACAAGGAGAAAACACATTGCTAACTACTGCATGCAAATACCCCCTAACTTTTTTTGTCGAGAAAACGCAAAAAGCCTTTCTTTCATTTCATTGAAAAGGTGGGAGAGTTCACAGTTACAATCCTCCTAGGAGATACAGGGTCAAATACCCCCTAACTTCAACCTGATGGGTGACAGGGACCAGACTGCTAGCTAAACATGCTACACGCATGTACACAACAGCCTGGTCGATGTCTTGGTTGATTGATTCCATCCGGAAGCACCACGCATGCACAGGAAAACTATTGGGTAGCCACAGGCCCGTATTGAGTTTATCATGTATAGTGCTTCCAATGGCGGCGATTAAGCCAGACGAACCTGGATAATTACCCACCTCCTATATGTCATCACCTTAATACCTAAGAGGATGTGGGATTTTTTCCGGCCAGGCTTTGAATGTAGTGCCTATTTTAGCTATAAATCAACGCTTAGCCCCTCGTTACTCCCGCCTGAAGCCTAGCCAGGAAAATTTCCCACATCCTGCTAACCTGCGGCTACCCAATAGATTTCCCGTGCGTGCGTTGTGTTTCCCGCCAGAATCGATCAACCAAGAAAATGATCACGCTGTTGTGTACATGTGTGTAGCATGTTTAGCCTGCAGTTTGCTCTCTAACACAAGGAGATCACCCGTTTGCTTTAATTCTATAATCAATACACGTTAAACGTATGTTTTCTTTCCTTGTATTACTTTTTCTTTTGACATATTTTGAAGCCAGGAATAAAATATCAGTGACTTGGAGTGCTTGCTTCTTCAGAGACTTGCTGAAGCCTGGAATCGAGTGAAAGATGGTTTTATTGTTATGCCATCATTTGGCTTGGAAGTTGTCAGAGTGCTTCGTTAAGTTATCGTAAGTTATTCATGTCCGAGTGGGCTACATTCTGTTGACTTGTTGTAGCCGTTCCACTAAAAAACTACTGCATGCAATGGTGACAAATCATCTACATTTCAAAAATCTCACATCAGCGAACGAAGCCAAGAAAAAACCAGGTGAATATTAGAAACCAATAGCATACTATAATATTTTCAGACGAATAAATGATTTCTTATCCTATCAAGATAAAGAAAAGAGTGTAATGGTGCGTACCATCTCTGCATCCACCAATCTTCACTACAAATTAGTTTTATAGGTAGACACCATCAAGATAGTGCAAAAACAAGTGAGACACCAGTCAGATATAGGTCAAATAAAGGTAGTGCAAAAAGCAAAAACATAAAAGAAACTGGACATTCTAGATGGCTGTTCAATAAAGAACTGCATATTCTATAAAACACTACCACCCTACGAAAGTAGGAAAATGGTACTGAGTAACTGATAACAGCGTTTGTAATATTAATAGTATACCCACACAAACCAAGGATTTGGGTGGCAAGCAATTCCATCAACATCCATTCAAATGTAAAGTCAGATCGAAGACCTGATCCATCATGATATGGAGTTACGACCTATTTACAGGGGAGAGTACCCAATGAACATGAACCCCATGTTAACAGCATGATTAGCACTTCATCTTATGGGTTTGGGTAGTTTTCGTTCATATTTTAGTAGATGACCATCCTCTACAAATGGACTGTGAAATGGTAACATTTTCTATATGCTTAACCCCATGTTGTTACCTATTTAATACACAATTCACATGGAGAGACAAACTGAAGGGAACTAGGAAATACATCATATTCTTACACTTAAATACACTACAGAAATTCAATCTGGGGAAACTGTGATACATACTAAATGAAATGTCCAAATTACAATAAAATACCTCCTCATAATTCGACGCAGATAGTAGGCATCCATGTGTTCTAACATTTCAGACATTATTCTTGACTTCCACCAAAAGTTAATTGCTATGGTCAAATCATCGCTGTCAACTTGGTGATACCTGTTAAATGAACTCTTAAATTGTAATCTGTATTACTTATCCTATAGTTAATTTTGTTGGATGATAATTAACATAATACATCGAACAAACAAAGCTTTGCTGTTCTACCAACAGATGAACTCTCGTATATATCAGGTGTACTAAATCTTATCACCAATTCCTACACTGACAGGACACAAAGAGTTCAGATTGGTATGATGAAAAAAAAAACGAGAAACAGCTGCAAGACACTGATTAGAGATGGCTTGCTATCTTTTTTAGCACCAATCTGTGTGTCCAAAATTCAGATGCTCAGTAAAAACTGAAGTGAAATATAAAATAGTTCAAAAAGATGTACCATCCTTCTGGTATGAAAAGAGCATCACCACAATTTAGGACGACTGTTTGAGAATATTCCTTCATGTATTTTGCTCTTGTGTAGCTCGAATAATCTGGTTCCTCAATGCTGACACAACTGCCAAAAAAGATGGGAGAGATCAGAGAAAAGCATTTCAGATCTGCTCAATTTCAGTTAAGGAAGACAATTAAATTAATGGACAATTCATGTGGGGAAAAGTAGTTTACCTATGGTTGGAGGCCTCCCCATATACAGGCATTGGGTACAAAAATGGGGATGCGGAGGGAGACCACAAAGTTACTGTATGAAATTTTCAGGAAAAAAACAGTTAAGAGGTTTCTCTAGAAATTTATCATGTGCTACATATCATAATATTTCAAACAGCTACAACAGTAAGGATCTTTTACAATGTGAAAAGATCATGAAATTAAATTTTAAAAGAAGCAAGCACAAACAGAAGACAAAAGTCTGTCTACAGTTGCAGTAAAAATGACGATATTCCTGTGCTGGCAAAGATACTACCAACGCATGAACCCGAAGAACTTGTAAATTAACATAAAAAGGAACATGTACCATGACATACTGTCTAAAACATGAAAGGCACCTTTTTTGCGTCCAGCCATCACGCAGAGAAGGTTATGGTGGGGATCATAATGGGTACTTGATCTCATGTGAGCTCTACTCATCCAAAAATTTATTGATGAAAAAGATTTTCCTTTCAAAAATATAGGCTGCAGGAATAAAAAAGAACAAAATAACAGAACAATCAGCTCGAACATGAAGGTTCAATGAAAGGAGACAATTTGGCTAAAAAATAAAGTTAAGTCAGACCTCCTGAATGTCCTCTTTTAAAACTTGTAATGAGCATCTATCTCTGTTCTCGGTGTTGAGAATTGATACCTGTTGTAAGTAAGATTTATTTTATGGTAAATACATAACTTTATAACACCACATTGTCAAAAGGGTGCAGCAAGCAAACTTGCCTGTGCTAAATAGAGTTGCTCAGAATTCTCTGAGCTGGCTGGACACAATTCCTCTGAACTAGTTGACTGCTTCACAATCCCACTATCTTTGGATGAATCACTAGCAGCATTCAATTGACCCAGGTAAGATTTGCAGGAGTGCATGAATGCTGAGAACGGGATAGACACCTACATCAAGGAACAGTAGACCTAGTGTCAGCCTCAACGCGAATTGTGCATACAGCATAGTTGATGACTACCAAGCAGTAAATCCGGAGTAGAAAACAACCCTCTCATGGCTTCTAAGATCCCCGTAGAAGACGTGCCCCGTGCTTGACATCATGGCTTCCACGGCAACATCAGCTCCCACCTTCTCCTAAGAAATGACCAGGGTAAATATTGCATCGATTGCAAACTAGAAAGACTCAAACATATGCTACTGTATCCGTTATCTCCTCGTATGAACTGGGGAGAGAGGAGGGAAGGGATGGATCCGAACCAGCAAGTAGTCGAGGCCGCCATGGAGAGGATCCCACCGGGAGTAGGCCGCAGACCCCTTAAGCACGCCGCGGAATACCTAAATATTGGGGTTTCCCCACGGGAACAGATGAAGAATGAAGGGGGGAGAGAAACTGAGAAAGGAAGGCAAGGAGAGCTTCGAGAAGATGAGGCGTGGAGGAGTTACGGCGGGGACGTTCTTGGGCTCGATGGAGGCTGTGAACTCCTCTGAGGACGGCGGCGAGGAGAAGCGGGCGGCGCGGAGGCCGGCGTCCAGCCCCGCACCCACGAATTCGGCGTCTTTCTCGGCTTGCATTCCTTGCCAGTTCGGGAGCAGGAAGCACTTCTGCTGCAGGTTGCAGTAGAACTGGGAGGTAACTCCTTGATGGGCCTGGCTTCCTGTCAAGTGAACCCTCGGTCCAGGCCCATGGGATACCGAAATTTTTCTCACTTAGGCCCGCTTGAATTTGGATGCCTCATGACCATTTTCACCCTAGAAAAAAAGACCATTTTCACGGTTTGAAGAGGATGTACTATATACTGATTTTTTTTTGTCAAAAAGGATCACCTGCACGAATGTTTAGATAAAAATATCACCTTCCACTAAAATTGAAAAAACTATCGTGGCGACAATCTCGGCAAGCGGAGTGTGCCGCCACTGGCAAAGGCGGCATGGCATGCCACCACCGACCGAGTCGACACGTAGGCAGGACGTAAATCCGAGCAAATCTAGAACGGGAAACGGAGGGGTGGGCCCTGCCGCCACCACCTGTGGCGGAACCTTCTTAAACCTGGGTGTACGACTACAATTCGATTATTCGGTCTGGAATGGATCTGCAAGATTAAAGTAGAAACATGTCCTGTGCGCCAGAGCATGCATGAAAAGAGTGCCGAACTGCTCGAACGAGAAAGAGTGTCAATTTCACGTGCCCAGTGGCACAGATGATTCCACGGCGTGCACCCAGTTCCAGTAGCCGAGCATGCATTAAGAAGGTGCCGCCACGGGCGGCCGCGGCATGTCGTTCCCATTTCAGCTTTGCTCGTATTTTCGTTCTGCCCGACGGGCCGGTGGCGGCAAGCTCCACGTGACGTTTTTCAGGCCTGTCGCCACGATAGTTTTGGCAATTTTAATGGGAGGAGGTCCTTTTTGTCAAAACTCTCGCGTAAGTGGTACTTTTTGCCAAACATTTCTAGATGCTTGCTTCACAGGTTTGAAGGTAATCAGAAGGTTTAGAGAAAGGGACCCTGAGCTTATATGTTACAAGAACCAGTCAACAACTACACGACCAAAAGCTGGTGATAATCGAAAACAATTTTCGTTTCTAGTGTGAGGTGGAAACCACTTCCAACCTGTGCAAGGGCCTTAGAGTATAATACGGTTTAGGTATATTTGGTAATTTAGGATTGTGTTCCAAGTCTATCTCTACTAGGTTTCGTAGTATCTAAGTCTTGTTCCCCTTTATATACAGCCCACCGTGGCTCATTGTAATCAATCTAGAATCAATCAATACAATAATATTCCTCAATCTTTCATGGTATCAGAGCAATCCGCTCCGCAGCCTAGGGTTTAGCCAACAACGCTTCCGCCGCGCCGCCCCTGGCGAGATTCATCTCTGCCGGGGGCGCGCAAATAGTAGATTAGATCTTCGTCCATCGAAATTTTCTCGCCGGCCACTTGACCAGCGTTTCTTCTTCTTTCGCCGATCGTAGATCGGATTGCGTCGCCCGCCGCCTGTCGTCCTCGTGCGCCTCTACTCCAACACGTCGTCGGCTCATCTCCGGCAACTCCACGTCGTCACCAAGCCAGATCGTCTTCGACAAAATCGACCGGGACAAGCTCGTCCCCAAGTACGCGCCTCGCCGTCAACACAAGGGTTGCACCAACAACACTTGTGGTCATCATCGCCGACAATTTTCTACATCAAGAACATCCCCGACATCTTGTACCTCTACATCGCCGACAACTATCTACACCAACAAACGTCTTCAACAACCACCACGCCATCTTCGTCCACCGCTACCGAGCCGCCAGAGTTGCAGTCTATTTTTTTATTTGCACAATTTACGTTTTGCAACCTTTTCGTCTACTCCGGCAACAGACGGCGGAAAATCTGCGCTACACACCGACCGATCAGAGATCTTCTCTGCTTCTTCATCCGGATCTGTCTCGCAAGGTTCATGGTGGTCCCTGTCTTCGCATGTCCGGTATTGGCAACACCGGCGCGTGCCTTCGTCCCCGACACGCTCCTGAGTCTGGCAAGCTCGGCAAGGCGTGCCGCCTACCTCGTCTACACCAACACCCGTAACGTCTACCTCAACTACCCCAACAACGGCACATCGACAACGACTACAACGCCCACAACTCGGCTACATCGACATCGGCATCAAGGGCTATCATCTCGGCTCCCTCTCCAGCTGTTCGCGTCACTACCGATCCGACTACGGGGGGTGTTAGAGTATAATACGGTTTAGGTATATTTGGTAATTTAGGATTGTGTTCCAAGTTTATCTGTACTAGATTTCGTAGTACCTAAGTCTTGTTCCCCTTTATATACAGCCCACCGTGGCTCATTGTAATCAATCTAGAATCAATCAATACAATAATATTCCGCAATCTTTTGAAAAACACAACCCGCAAGAAGGGCCCTGCCAGAGAATGGGTATCAGCGGAAAGTGAGGTGTAGGCCATGATTAGACCGAAAATTTAACAAGACCAAAGGCGCATGTCCCCCTCCAGCTCAACTGGATCCAAACTTTAAGGCAAAAAAAAAATGACATAATGCTTCCAAAGAAAACCCCGAGACAAGGAGCATGACTCGCTCGATTGGAATATGTTAAGATGAGCCGAATGCTTGACTGGTGGAATGAAACCAGCTCTCGCTCAACACAGAGTACCTGTTCTCGACAGGTTGAAGTGTTCATCCTCATCCACCAAAAGTTGAAGTTTCTATGGAATCACTCGTGTATAATATAATGAAACAAATCTCCCCTCTGTATTTTGTAGGACGGTTCACTGCTTGCTTCCGGATTTAACTTCAGGACCTGAAATCTGTAGCAAACACATCAGTTCATGAGAACAGACCAAAGGGTTAATTAGACCATGCAACCGATTTTCATGGACTGCAGGCAAATACATACATAACTTATTGTGTAAACAAAAGCTTAGAGCCATCAAATCATGCACCCAATATGAACAAACGATTATGTACGTTTCTGTATAGAAAGTTTCAGGTTTCCTGGCGCATTGCATTACAGTGCACTCTTAAACAATTCAGTCATTGATGAAAGATGTAATTCAAATATCATACATGGGACATCTGACCAGATCGCCAACTTTAATTTCCCTGACTCTTCTTAAATGATAAAAGAGGAGACAATGACCCAAAAAGCATGAGTTTCCTATTATGTGCTCCCTGCATTACAATTATTAACAGGCTCACAGGAAAATTGTGCTGTCTTGTTGCACCCTTTCTATCTAATCTTGAGGTAGCCACCACCATGATGGTATTTAGTGCCCAGTTGCACTTCCCCGTGGTTTCTAATAGCCGATAATTCAGCTTCATATTCCACTTGAGGCGACTTAAAGACTGTTCTAACTGGTCTTAGTACTTAAAGGGCTTGGCCTGAGAGTAATGGGCAATGAGATGGGTAACAACAACGTTATTGGTCAGCAAGGTATGCATGTTTCTGAATACTACTGATTATCTAGGCATGAATCTAAATATTTCCTTAACTGGCTTCTGATGCAATTTCAGTATTAGAGGAGAGTGCTAAGGATTTTGACAAAACCATGCACCATTCAGATTGCTCACCTGGGGTCAACAACATAAATGGTGAGAAAATTATTGTTTTTAGTACACAAATTAATTTATAGTCAAATCTCAGTGCAATTTAATTTGGAGGCGAATCACCACTATACAGCTAAGATCATTCGTTGGTTACTCTGTCTATGTTAGATGAGGAGAAGGACGACACGAAGGATGGAGATATGTCAAAGGTATTGAAGGCCCACCTCATCTCTGATGGTGGAGATAATAAGATGGCTTCAGATCAAACAAAAATCTTCGCTGCGAATGAAGATATAGATGAGAAGAACAGGGGCTCACTTCAGGATCACGCATCGACACAAGAGGATAATGGGAACAGTACCTTACGTACAAAAGAAGGTTAGTTCAGCCGGCTGATTTGGTTCATACCTAGCTCTTTTTCTCTTCGTACTATAATTATTTTTGTGTTCTTTAGTATCTTGGTTTAGTATGAAAATTTAAAAATGGTGACTTTCAGTATGAGTAAGTAAGAAAAATAGGGGTTTGAAAGTGCAAATTTGCTAAGATGCTTAGCAAACCCACCAAACAAAAAGTACATTATGCTTCTATGAACAACCATGCTTAACTTTAGAGTATATATAATGGCTCAATATAATCACAGGAAGCTAGCCACTGCTCAGCAATAAGCCTTGTTTTCCTTCAGCACTATAAGCTCCCCTAATAAAGCGAGTAATCTGGCACAGGTGATGAAACACAAGAGGACAATGAAACTGAAATAACCACAAATTCTACAGAAACAGTAGCCCCTGTCGGCAGCACAATTGAAGATATGACAAGCAACAAAGATACTTCATCGTCTGATGAGCAATTCAAACAACTTCTAGGCAGAAGTACAGAGGAAAGTGAAGACAGTACCTTGGCAAATCCGCCCAAATTGTTAGAGGAAAAATTTGAAGATCTGCCAGAAGAGGAGGAGGAATCTTGCAGTCAAGAAGTTGCAGTGGTCGTTGGTAATCTAGTTAGAGAACATAAAGATGGAAAACTAGAAGAAGGACAAACTCGGGTGTCACCAGTATATGATCCATCAACACCACCATCACTACAAGGAGAGACCACATCATCAACTGCATCAATTCTCGCTGATTGTCATGATGCTGAGCTTAAGGATGTCGTCATCCAAGATGAGCATAGAGAGAGAGGCAATCCATCATATGTGCGACCAAAAGATGACACCAACCAAGAAACATACAAGAATGAAGAGAAGCAACAAATCTGTGAATCGGGCCAGTTTCAGTCAGCTTTAGCAGTTTCCAGTGCAACAGATGGCAATGAATTTCAGAAACATGAACTGAGTATAGCTACCGCAGGAGCAATGTCAGATTCTGGAAGTGCAGCGAGGGAGCATAATGCAATTGAAAAAACAGAGAAAGAGCAAGGTGTTACTGTTGACAAAAATATTGCAGACAAGAATGAAGCAGATAATTTTGAGGGGGATAAGAAATCTGATGGCATCCATGACTTTGTCAGTATTGTCAAGGAGCATAGTGAATATTGTACAGGTTTAGGCCCACCATCATCTGGCCCTCTTCCTATTTTGAACGAAGAAGAGGTACATGAGGAAGTCATCATAGAAGAATTAGCTGCACCTATCACGGCAACATCATTTGCTCTTCAACTGGTAGAAGATTCTGTCAAGGAAGATATAAAACCTGCTAGCTCAGATATTAATGAAGGAACCTCCACCTCCACATATGAAGCAAAGACTATAGACACGCAAGAAACTATGAACAACTCACAACGTGATCAACCTCAGCAGGTACTGCTTGAAGAACCTGAAGCTATCAAATTTGAAAACAATGAGACTCTGACAACTTGCATGCAGCTGGTGGAATGCAGTTCAGCGACAGAATCGGCCTTCCGTAATGTATTCCACAAGGAGAGAGAAGACGCATCTGATAAAGTGGACAATTTCACTTCTGAATCCAATGAGAAGAAAGTCACGGGGGTTGTAGGCTTTGCTGCCGAATCGATACAAAAGGAAGTCATTGCAAATGCTGATAACTTTAGTGAGGAACAATGTCTGCTCCAGAAACCAACTCTAGGAAGAGATGCTGGTGAAGAGACTCCATTACTTCTCAGTGCAGAAAGTATCAATTCTTCAAGTTATTCTAGTGAACAGCATATCAAAGCAGTCAAGGACATCCCCATGGCCAACATCGTTCTGATCCAAGCCAAACTCGAAGCTGTGGAAGAATCTGAGAAGAGTTCACTCTTGAGCCCCAGGGAGCCATCCGAAGGAGCCTTCGGAGCACCAAATTACTCTGCAAGAAAGGATAAACCACTTCATATCTTAATGACAGAGGACAGGGTTGGTAGGTGGTCTTCACTGAAGGAAGAAGAACCGGTTCGAAAAAACAGCACCACAGTTGGTTCTCCTAGAATCAAAGAGAAGCAGAAGCCAAAATCATCCCTTTTTTCCATTTGCATGTGTTGCACCGCAACTACGAACTGATGCATACCTCCGATCATGGTCGTCCCTACAGCGTGTGGAGCACCGCGATATTTTTTCGGAGGTGTCTTCATGTTTGGAGTCTGCGGCGGGGGAGTTCTTTTCCCAACATGGATGGCAGCATAATCTCCAGATTGACCCTCCATCACCATAGGCGTCTTTACAATTTCTCATTATGATATGTAATTCGCCTTTCTATTTGTGTTGGTTTGAGACTTGTGAACTTGTTGGTGCTGTGTGCATCCTACTTATGCAGAGGCCGGGTGTAGTACTTAAAACTCTTTAAGTAATAAAATCTTTTTATCGAAAAATTTGTTGCCTGGTTGTGTTGTTTTTTGCTTTGTTAAAGGTTTGGTGCTTGAGTTCTCTTGCTGAAGAGGGTTTTGCAGTTGTTGGAAATAATTTCGATACCACAACTTGTATTTGGTCACTAATTTGAAAATTGTATCTTGCTTATCTTTAACAGAAATCTATCTCGTTCGAGGAATGAATGCCTTCAATAATAAATGGAAAATTGTTAAGTTACAGACATCATTTGTATACCACGTGGTATATGGCATTTCGAAACTATATAAGTTCACTATCATTGTTCTATCTCCCAAATAGACACATGTCCATAAGAAGTGAGGATAGTTTTACGAAAAACGAACATTAAGCTTGCTTTTTTTTCGAAAAAGGAGGATGATCCTTGGACAATGCATCCATTGATGGTCATAGTCTTATATTATTAATTATTCAATAATGGCAAGCAAATCTAGACTTGGCCAGCAATCCAACTATATCAAGGGGCGGAGGCCAATTTAGGGTTCACTCCCCCGATCCCCTCCGCCGTGCCAATTTCCGTTCTAGTATCTAGTTGTTAAATTTCGCGCGAACTCATGTTCTTCGTCATGTTTAAATATCCAGTACCACTTTCGTGGACCTGTTCTGGCCGAGCTCATCTCGTACCAGATAATCAGTATCCAGCTTACCGGATACGATTTATCCGGTACGAGAATATAGGGTATCTGATAGCATTGCCCTAATGCATTTGCAAACCATTAACCACTGTCAAGATACCTTAAGCTGATTTTCCGGTATGAGCTTTTTAGATCTTGTTAGAGATGCTTTGAGCCTCAGTTTCGCTCTACTGGAAAAAAAACTCCGTCTGATACAAAATAAGTGTCGTATAGTTCAAAACTGCGACACTTTTGTTTTTACAATCAATACCATGCTATATTTATAGCAGCGAAAAGTACATGGTAAAGATATAGAAGCTGACTACTGCTATTACAAAATAAAGTCTAAAAGAAACTAGCAAATTTTCAAACTCTTTTTTCCATGATATAATCTGGTATTTTCTGAAGTCAGCCGTATAAACATGATGACATAGATATCAAACCACACACCTGTAAATACCAACGGGTTCTCCCATAATTTAAATTTTGGGCTGCAATGCCAAGTCTACGTGCAACGTAGCCATTGAAGTGATCAACCAACATCGAGAAGAGTATCAACACCAGTATGGGAAACCGAACAACATGGTCAACATCGCTGTGAGCCGAGAGTACGAATCACTATTATCGAGGAGATAACAGTCGGGACAAATATTCCAAGGACAATTCTCCTCGCGACAACCATGAGAAAATATCCGAAATCAATCTGGTGAAGAGAAAATATCCGAAATCGATCTGGTGAAGTAAGATCTGAAGAATCATACATAAACAAATTTAATCTTCCAACACCACCATTGACGTCGGGAAGAAGATCTCGCCATTGAACGTGGGCCGGATATCACTTATGGCAGACATTTTCATGCCATATGCATTAACGAAGAATACGGTTACCAAAACCTTAACCTAATAAATTGAAAACCCTAATTTTACTGAAAACTCAACTCATATATCTGATTCCCCCCCTCCCGACGTGACGAGGGCTGGCCGGAGGAGGGGGGACCGATTATGGAGGAGACGACACTGGAGTCGACTGCTTTTTTGTTCTGGCGGCGGAATATGCGAGCGGAAAGAGACTCACGGGTTCAAAACCGCGACAATTATTTTGGATCAGAAGTAGTAGTATATTAACTGTAGCTGATTCAGATATACTCACTCCGTTTCATAATATAAGATGTTTTAATCTTTTTCCACATTTACATGTAGAAATGTTTTAATATACATGTTCACTCTTTTGTAGTCAGAATTGTATGTGAACATCTAAAACATCTTTTATATGGTGGAACGGAGGTAGTATTTAAAATCAGGGGAGTAACTTTTTTTTGCAACGATAGAATTGTATGTGAACATCTAAAACATCTTTTATATGGTGGAACGGAGGTACTGTAGTATTTAAAATCAGGGGAGTAACTTTTTTTTTGCAACGATACGATTCCAAGTCGTGTATCACTCCGTCCACAAAAATGTCTCAGCCTACACCAAAAAGAGTACCATTGTAACTCGGCAGTCCTCCTACCTCTCCCGGGCTCTCTGCACCATGGAAAAAAATAGCACGATATATCCCCGCTAATAGCACGCTATAGCTTAATTTGAGGGGCTACGCTATATTTGTCTAAAAGTTGCCGCTATAGCGCTAATGAAGTTTTTAGCGCGCTAAATCACGCTAAACGTCGTAACGTTATAGCACGCTAAAAATAACTGGAAATATTGTGTCGGCCGCTGAGTAAATCTAGTCAAACCAAGCACCCAGCTCACTCGTCCATCACTCCAGTCCATATCGAACCTAATCTAATCCTCTAGATCGAGGCTGGCGGCGGCGGCAGCGCCCAGCTCGTCTTCCTCTGGAGTCTACATCGAGCTCTTCCGTCCAGCTGAGGGTGGCGGCTGCGTCTTCCTCTTCTGAGTCCACATTTGAATATGGTTACCTGTATAAAGGTTATACATGTATTGATTTTGGACAATTTTTTAGTGTTGAAAAGCTTGAAGTCCTTAATATTTGGGTTATATCTCGCCATTTTTTCATCACGCTATTTTTCACGTAATTTCGCTATATCCCGCTATATCTTCTGTAGCTTCTGGAGAAGGACCACGCTATTTTTGATAGCACGCTATTTTTTTCATTGCTCTGCACACATCCTCTTCTCCCTCGGGCCCGTCCCCAAACTCGAAGCCGATGCTACCGATGATGAGGCTGGGGCGCCAAGGCTCCCCCCTCCTCTGCCTCTCCGCCGCCCTCCTCGCGTGCGCTCTGCTCGCCGGCCACGCCGTCGCCGATGGCGTCACGCCCTCCGAGGCGCGCCGGCTACGCGACGAGGTACCCCGCCCCTCAGATCCGCCACTCCAAGCCGTAGCCCCACTAGCTTAATAGCTAGCCCCATGATTCCAACAGCGCCGAGTTTTGTACAGTTCGGCTTGATGCGAGACGCCGAGTGGCGTAGTTTGCTTCAGTTCGATCGCGAGCAAGGGCACTATGCTCGCGAAGCGAGCTGGTTTTGTAATCTGGTGCTAGGCTCGGCGGATCGATCAGCTTACTTGGTTCGACAAGTTAGATTGTCCTAGATTCCTGGCCTCAGTCGTACCCGACTGTTTATTCCTCAATAAAAGATGGTGCTGTTATTGACTTTCAAGAGTTCACTACTTGAAGCATCTGGTCTTTTCATGCCTAATGGGAGATGACCAGAAGGCATTATTAGTGTTCCCATTGGTGCACCTTTGTTTGATTCGTGAACTAATGTAAGTTTCATTTTATGCTCGCCCTAGATCATTGTTCGATTATCTTTGTGGGCATTTCTACTACTCAAGGCTAATATGAGTGGAAAAGAACCACCACAGCTCAGTTTTGGATTTGGTATTTCGAAGACGCAGTGGCATGTGTTATTAGTTATAAGATCGTGTTAACAGGGACATAAAGCAATTGCACCCCACCCCAGTTACAAAGGCATTTTGGTGAGCATATGGTGTTGAATTTGATTCGAGATCATTTTCGCCTTTAGCCCAATTTGATAGTGCTGTTTTTGAGGATCAGATTGGGGCCCAGTATGTGGCTTTCTATAGGTAGATCTATGATGTTGTATTTCTATAGGGCTGTTCGGAGGCATGCCTCAAGTTACCTCAACTTTGTGGTGGTTTTGAGGATGCCTTATTTAGGGGAAAAAAATCACACTTCCTAAAAAATTCTTATAATAACATAGAAATTTTCCTTCTTAAATTTACCTTTTGATGAAGGGTAAGGATCTGGATTTTGTGTGCCTTGTGTGACGCACATTCTGATGACGTTCTCGATGGTAGGATAAATGGGTTATAAACCTAATCCATATTATAGCTCATTGTCTATGGAGTGCAGCTTATGCCAGTTCAGTAATCTGATTTCTCCAGGATTTCTCCTATTGTCGCTTGTACTTCACCAAGATAACATCATGTGTTAACTTATTAACCAATCATGTTTGCAACATTAGCTTAGCTTGACCAGCAGTAGGCAATAACTCTGTAGTCCCGACATGGCATATGAACAAGCTAGTTGAGTTTTTATGCTCTATATTAACCTAAATCTTGTGTAAATGCTAACATGCAAAAGTATATCTTTGATGTAGGTGAAAGATATGTTTTATCATGCATTTGATGGGTACATGCAACATGCTTTTCCACTTGATGAACTGCGACCGTTAAGCTGCCAAGGAGAAGACTCCCTTGGTGGTTATGCGCTCACTCTTGTAAGAATTAATAGACTTGTTCCTCATGTATTTTTTTCCTAGCATTTGTTTCCATGGTGGATTATCATCATTCATGAATAAGCTTTTTTGAACAGATCGACTCTTTGGATACTTTGGCTTTACTAGGAGATAAAGAGAGATTTAGTGCGGGTGTGGAGTGGGTTGGTAAGAACGTCCGTTTTGATATTGTAAGTGAACATGAGTGACATTCAGTGAATCTGGTTTACTAATTAAAAATCCAATTAAATGCGCTGTAACCATTAGCAATAGTTTAAGTATTTGCACAGTAATTTCCGAGTTACAGAATATGCATCCAATACATAGTAGACAAAACAAAGTACTCTTAAGTATTTATTTGTGCTGGTCAGTAAAATAATCTACTGCTTGCTGGTGAAATTATTTTCTCTATGAATCTGTTGATCTACTTCACAAATGACATGAAGTAGCAATACTCTTTTCTGAATCAAATATTTTAGTACCAAGTTTGTCATATCTGCTGCTTAGATACAGCATTAGTTCATCATATTTGAGTGTTCTACTTCTACTCAGTGGGCTTGTCTTATTTGTCTGAATTTTAGCGCATACAAATCAAAATGCCTTTGGGTTACAATGTCTGTGAGTCTGTTTACACTTGAGTGTTGTTTAGAGTTCATGCCATTTTAGTAATCATGTTTCCTCTGTGCATGCAGAACAAAACTGTCTCAGTTTTTGAAACCAATATACGTATCCTTGGTGGTCTGTTATCAGCTCATCTGATTGCCAGTGATTATGCTACTGTATGTCTGCTCAATCCTATCCTATCTTTTTTGTGATTGTTGTATAATTTTACTTATTTCCTGTTAACACTATTTTTAGTATGGCATGAAAAGTATATACCGATAGATATTGCTTCATGCTGTAATATATTCCAAAATACAGCATGAAATCTGACTAAACCAGCAGCCGTGCTGCACACCAACACTACTTATGTAAGACCATTTCTGAACTGAAATCTACAAGATCATATTGGTAGTATTAATACATATACCTACTATTGACAGCATGATTAGTTTGTCTATGGCTTTCCACTGTAAGTGTATGGCACCATACCTTGTTACTTGGGAATAACCATGCAGATATCATTTTTCTTTAGTCCCCACAGACAATTTGTACCCCAATTTCAACTGTTGTGTTTTTTGGTTGAGATTATTTGTAATATTCCTATGGCTGGATGTGATGCATTGAGAATAGGTATGGTCAAGTGTGTGATTTTTATTTAAGTTTCCACGTAGAGCACCCACATGCAATGAAGAAATGATTTCAGTAAAAGTAAAAAATCCACTGTTGAAAGAGGAGAAAGGGCTGTTGGGGACTTCATCATGCCAAACTCTATTCACATTATCTGTTCAAGGGTGCATTCATCAATAAGACATAAAACCAATAAAAAATATAGCAAGGTTTTATGCTTCCACTTTAACTTTCTCAGTCAAACGATAAAAGGAAGTTCACAAATTGCAATATCTACACTCTCCTTGTGTCAATTAACAGATAGCAATTATTAATAAATGGATAAAATATCTTTAATGTGTGGAGCACATAGTAGTCTCATGTCAGCATGTAAAATATGCCTCGTGGAGAAAATATAGATAATATTTCTTATTTTTGACCTCATGGACGGCTTGCAAGTGTTACTATCTTCCAGTGTGATCTTAATTAGTTGAGTAATTGAAGTTTATTATTTTATATTTTTGCGAGAAAACTGAATTTCAATGTGGTTAACGTGTTCCGGTATTTGATTTAACTTTTCTTTGATAGGGTATGAGAATTGACTCTTATAATGATCAGTTACTTCATTTGGCTGTTGACTTAGCCCAGAGGTTGTTGCCTGCATTTGACACTCCTACAGGTTCACAACTTTGTCCATCTGTATCTATTTTGGAATGGAATATGTTATGTATCACATCAGTACACCAGACATGTGTTCCCTCTATTTATAACAACTGTTCTTGCAAAATAACTATTTTCACCGCTTAGGGATGGCAGTACTATACCTGATTGCATTCAAAACCATGTTTCCATTTTAACAATACGCACTCACATACATGTGAAACCACACACAGACAGACACATCTATGCGTTGCACACACACTTACAAATCTGTAACAATGTCTTATATGCAAGTTTGCGACGTGTTGGGATCTTCCATCTGAGTTTTCCTGTTGTTGAACATATGTCACTGCCTCGCTGCTGTTTGTCATTTCGATGGCCAGCTGAACACTCATTTATGATGGATAACACTTTCTGATAGCCTTACCAACTCACCCAGGTTTGCAGTAGTGAAAATGACACTGGAATTTGCAGACTTGCAGATTTAATCTGATTGGGGCTATCATTGAATGAATTTCATTATGCAATGAAATATTTATCTGCAAAAGGTGCTTTGCAAAGTGCAAATTAAAGAAAATCGTCATTTCTGTTGGAACCTTCGGTCACTGCAACCGTTTTGGTACCCTTTTACTATAAGCGTACTTGTGTGTTCTGTGGTGTTCAATACCAAAAATAAAGGAATGTGCTAACAATCCCTTTGTTAATTGTGTTGGAAATTTTCCATTGCCTAATATAATCATATTGAATAGAAAATGTTTTTCAACTTTTTAGTTCATATTGTGTTCTAATTTCGCATTGTTTGCCTAACTAGTGCAATTTGTCTTGTAGGTATCCCATTTGGATCTGTTAATTTATTGTATGGTGTTGATGATGATGAAAGCAAGGCAAGCTTCTTTCTTGCTTTTGTTGGCTGTAAAGTTTTACAAACAGAAACATGCCAAGTCACATGTTGATTATCAATAGTGTAGAGATTTGCTGAGAGTTCCCCAATAATTGTGCAGTTTTCTTCATTACATTTGGAATGGTTTTCCAGGAATTATTCTACTGATTTTTAAGCCCTAAAAATAATACATGAGTGGCATATAAACATGTACACCCCTTTTAATTTTTTTCTGCTCGTGTATATTTTTTATTATAAATATCAACACACAGGGCTGCCTAATCTCCCATATTCATCTTTGGTAATCAGTGCTAGCAATTTTTTGAAACTTGACAAATTGTACCTGGCTATTAAATGGACACAAACAATCATTATAATTGATGTTGACACTCTGTTACCCCAGATAACATCGACTGCTGGTGGTGGCACTTTGTCATTGGAATTTGGTGTCTTGAGTCGGTTGACTAATAACACAGGTCTGTATTGGGTTACTGGCATTATGTATCATTTTTACAGTTTAATCTTGTAGTATTGCTTTCTTATTATTGGTGTATTATAATATTCTTTGTTAAATTTACTATTCTCATAGCAGTTTTTGAGCAAGTTACAAAAAATTCTGTGCGTGGTATATGGGCACGTAGGTCGAAACTCAACCTTGTTGGTGCCCATATAAATGTCTTTACTGGTGAATGGACACAGAAGGTATTAACTTTTGTCCTCCTGGATAAGTTTTGAACCACCAAATGTATTATTTCTAGCATTCTCTTGCTGGTGTTTAACTCGTTGGTGGACGATAAACTACCTCATGGCATTTCTGAGCACTGTGGTATAAATACTATCTCCCCATAGAGACCCGGTATATATATATTCTTATAAAATTATATGACTGATCACATGAGTGGAGTGGAAAGATGTATGTACTGCAATGCATCATCGCTTTTGCTTCTTGAGTGGCTGTGCTAACAATATCAACATATGATATGATACATAAAGGTTCCAAAATGTGCTTCCCACTGTTTTCTTTCCAGTCTTTAAGTTTTTAATATGATTCACCATTACCATCGTGCAGGATGCAGGAATCGGCACGAGTATTGACTCATTCTACGAATATCTTCTGAAGGTATCCAAAACTGTAAATTGTTAGACTAGCTAGCTCTCACCATGGCTCTAAGGCAAATTTCGATTTTGCTTCTACTCGCTGTTACCTACTGCAGCTAGTCCAGCCTGGATCCTTCTCTTTCCTAGACTAGAAACTTAATGCACCTGCAAGAAAAAAAAACTCTTACTACTACTGGCATAAATGCATATGTATCTTATCTTGCATGCCAACATGCACGCAGTTAAGTTTAATGTGCTTAACCACTATGGATATGATGATAAAAGGACAGACCCAGTGCTAGAAGCTCCCACACCAGGTGGGGTCTGGGGAAGGATTATACGAGTCAAGCCTTACCCCTGCAAAGTGCAATGCAGAGAGGCTGAGTCGAACCCAGGACCTCTTGGCACAAGTGGGGAGTACTTCACCACTGCGCCAGGCCTGCCCTTCACTATGGATATGATGATGACAAAGATTAATGCTCACATAAATCATATACTCCCTCCGATCCATAATAAGTATCGCTGATTTACGCCGACGTCGACGCTTCCCTGACAACAATTGCACTAGTTCCGGCTAGGCCCTGCCTTCCACCTGCCGACTCCTCTAGGCACATAGGTGCGAGGTACGTTGGCCTGGGCTGTCCTGGAGTTGTGGTCGTCTTTGGAGGCGTCTGGCAATGGTTGTGACGCGGCCCGGTTGCTCTGACCTCGCCATTCTTGGCTGGAGGTCAGGCCGGGCGAAGCATTTCGTTGTAGTCTGTAGTTGGGAGCACCTCCTCACCTGGCTGTGGCTTGGTGAGGACAGTCGTGTGTGTTTGTGTGTCCCTCCTTCTGGAGGTTGTACCCCTGCTGTCTATCTGTTCAATGAAATGAAACGCAAACTCTTTTGCGTTTTCGCGAAAAAAGTATCGCTGATTTAGTACAAAGTTGTACTAAATCATTTGTACTAAATCAGTGACACTTATTATGGATCGGAGGGAGTACAGTATTTCTGGAAAAAGAGTTCAATACCATCGAATGTAATAAAATGGGCATCCCAGTTTTTTTTTTTGAAATGATCCTTGATACGTGTTTATTCTAGAGCATGAACAAAACCATGTCATCATTTAGCTGGTCCCCTCTTCATCTTTTTCTTGACCCTTTTCCTATTATGGATTTTAACAGTTATTTTTTTGTTGTACCAACAGGCATATTTATTGTTCGGAGATGAAGAATACTTGTATGTATTTCAGGAGGCTTACAAGGCTGTAATGCACTACCTCCATCACGATCCTTGGTAAAAATGCATCTATTTTTTGCCCCCATTAAAAAGCCTATGAAACATTGTTGAATTACAGTTGGCATGCCATTGTTTGAGGATATTTGGCTATTTTTGCAAGGTTGTGTTGTTTTAAAGTCAAAAGTTGGAATCTGGTTTTGCATGATTAATATGCATGAATAAACTAGTAAGGATCAAAATCATCCATTTTTTCTGTGTAATATGAAACTTTAAGGTACAACTACATATACATATGCTCAATCGTGTTTTTATTGGTCAGCATTGATTATCAGATAGTTATGTCTGCATGCTGTTTTAAGTTCAGCTGCTTCCTGTTGAATGTTCAAGTTTGAAATGTATTTTTTTTTTAAATCCATGCTAGGTATATCGAGGTAAATATGAATTCTGGCGCTACTGTTTGGCCACTATTCAACAGTCTGCAGGCATTTTGGCCAGGACTTCAGGTTTGGGCTCTTCATATATCGAAACATATACTACCTCTGCAGCGTGTATTCGGATGATTACTTATGCTACTTAGATTTAAGGTTTTAGCTGGAGACGTTGATCCTGCCATTCGAACACATGCTGCCTTCTTTAGCGTCTGGAAAAAATATGGGTTCACTCCAGAAGGGTTTAACCTTGCTACATCCACTGTTCAGGTATTGGAACAACAGGAGAATTTTTATAACTTTTATGGGTTGATACAGTTTTGGTCCTCGAACCTCTCGGCAGGATGCACTGCAAGCCTTGAACTTCAAATGGAATTATCAACTCTAAAAGACACATATGGTCCTAGCAAAACTATATGAAACGAGGGTATTTGCCACTTATACTAACATTGATCTCACAATTTCCTATGTTTCATAGAATGGACAAAGGAGCTACCCACTGCGGCCTGAGTTGATTGAAAGCACATATTGGCTTTTCAAGGCTACCAGAGATTATAGGTGTGTCTTTCTTTGCAAGGTGAAGATAGATTTGTTCTTTGTAAACACACCAATCTGTTAGATTAAATTTCTCTCACCGCTAAAAGGGATAGGAGACTTGAGTGAAGCTTTGCATGTATGGTTTTTTATGGATGCTGATGTGGATAAAAAGTGTTCACCTTCGGCCTTCGCTAATTTGATGGTTGAATCAGTGGATTTTCACTCATAAGTGCAAAACTATAACTTCGTTACCATGAAATTTTTTGCAGGATGGAGTACTTCTATCTGTTACTAGCAAGCTCTAAAACATTTTTAGTTAAATGTGTTCTGTTTATGTGTCCGGTTTTCCTCCAAGAATACCTTTTAGCTTGTATATTTAATTATTTATCGCAGGTACCTTGATGTTGGAAGGGATATACTAGCAAGCCTTCAGTATGGTGCTAAATGTCCTTGTGGCTACTGTCACATATCAGATGTGGAAACTCACAAGCAGGATGATCACATGGAGAGTTTTTTCCTGGCAGAAACGGTAAGTATCTATATATAAAATACATGATATAATCTCTGCTGATAAAAAGCTGGCATGCCCATGATGCTTTTTGATGGACCAGTTTGGCATTCACACTTCACCAATATTAGTTCATTACATATGACGTCAGCATGTGTTGACATAACTACTTATTCTACCACTAATAAACATTTATTCATTTATATTGTAGGGTGTCTAGTCTACTAACACGAGAGTGAACCATAAACTTTAAAACATTCTCTTCTCATAAATTCTGACATTTACGAATAGATTTAGGTTCTGACATGAATTAAGAAATGTAATAATTTATTTCGTGTCTGCTAGATTTTATGCGAATGATATATTTCCTCGAGTTAAGCTGTAAATATACCAGTAAGTAGTAAACATTTTCAGTCTGATCTTGTCGGTTATCTAATCTAATAACATCAGGGTGAACCGGAAAACCTTAAAACCCTAACAGTCATTTGATGTCTGTTAAATTGTATGTGCATACTATATTTCCTCCCAAGTCATTCTCAGTTATGTTAAAAAAAAGTCATTCTCAGTTAAATCTAACTACTAGCACACATTGCAGGTAAAATATCTGTGGCTTCTCTTTGATTTAGCTGTAGGCCCTGATAACATTGTTGAAAATGGGCCTTATAAGTAAGTACGGCCCTGCGGATAGTTCATTTGCTTATTCATATGTAAAATATTCCAACTTACCGTGCATTGTTGAATCTGCAGATACATATTTAGTACAGAAGGTCATTTGTTACCTGCTACTCCCCAAATAGCCTTGGTTGATGAGCATTGCCTTTATTTTGGAGCATTCTGTAATGGCAATACAGCCGGTGGTTACGGTAACGACGATAGTTCTAGTAAGCAGCAAAGTTCTAACTACACTCAGTCTGATGACAGACAAACCGCCTCCAGTCAATATTCAGTGTCCAGTGTTCTGTTTAGAACAAGAGGTTACATCAAGGTATACTATACTGCATTTCTGATTAACATTTTGCTTAGGCACATTCTCTAGCTTACAGAAAGAGAAGGGGACGATAATGCATTATGTCGTTTGAAGCGATTTCTAAAGGATATATTGACTGTTTGCATGGAACATATATAATGATGTTATTAACACCCCACTCATTGTCATTGTTACTGGTGCTTCATTGTAGACCGGAAGAGATGAGATTGACAACGGTGCATTGTAAACTTTATCTGAGTAGTTACGAGTGCCATGCATGCTTTCTGTGTTAATCTGATGTTGTGTTTATTATTTATTATATTAAGATGAATGGATCTGTTTTATGTTCTATAGTACTTTTCCATTCTACATGAATATCACATTTATAATACTTCTCCATTCTCTATGATCTTGTGCCTCTTCAGTTATCCTATGCACACCCATTGGTCTGAAGTGCCTCCCTTTTGTTTCTAACTGTAATGTATGTTTTCGCTAGGGAGCTTGTCCAGGATTGAATCATGCACATAAACTTGGCATATCGTACGATGACGGAGAGGACAAATCCGCAGAGCAGGATTCTAGAGGTCATGAGAATCCCAGTGAATCTTATGTGGTCGAATCCAGTGTCCAGATTGAATCAAGTTCTGTTATATTGGTGTCTCATCCTATCACAAGCCAACCAGACGAGTCCTTGAAAACCAGGTCAATAATTCAACATCATGAAAATATTGTGGTAACTGCTGACTCTGAGTCCATGAGGGAGCCCATGATGACTGATGCTACTGGCGGCTCATCCCATAAATTTGTCGAGGACACCGATGAAGATATTGTGTATCAGGACCAGGATGAAGATAGTACCAGCTGACCCTTAGAGCAGGCACCGATTTTTTCACCTAACTTGGGAGCACCTTCATGTTCAGAGCTGGCCTTGCTACACTCGAAAATCTGCCCAGCATTAGGAAGTAACCATTGTTGAGTCAGGGCCGTCGATCGCTATCCGGCCACTGCTTAATTAGTTGGAATTCAATGGTTGAAATGGGGAGAGGCCATTCTTTGAGTTGTACCATGAGCTGCGCCCAGGATCAGTGTTTACCACCAGGAACAATCTGATCTGAACTTCCTATGGGAGATGAACATCAGAATCAACATTTGTTAATTTATTCTGCTGTAGTGATTAGATATTTTAATTATATATGGTATGATCAAATAGCAAGATGCAAAGTTTTGTACAGTAGAGGCAAACAATGAACTATATGGCCAAAATAGGTGCACACAACATTCTATTACAGATCGGCAACAGCTCTACTGAAAATTGAAAACTCGGACCGATATGTGTGCGCCTGAAATGTTCCTTAGTTGTTTTATTCAAGTTGCTACACTCACAATATCAAGGGAGGGGGCAAGCAATTTCTTCTGACTGGCCGCTAAACATCTCTCAGAATGGAAACAACTATAGATACAGATATCCATGTCTGGAATTACATTACACCGACCACCGCCATGCATGCTTACACGGGGAACACATGAGAGCATGGGAACGCTTAGAGCGAGAGGCCGCCGGACTCCTCGTCCTCGTCGAGGCCGGAGGTGTAGACGGTGTAGAGCGACCAGATGAGGCCGAACACCCCCAGGAGGATCCACCCCAGCAGGTTGTTGCTCAGGCCGAGGCTCAGCCCGGTGCCCTCCGTCGACATCCGCTCGTCGACGAGCGCCAACGCTGGTGCAGCGGACACGGTCACCGCGCCCGCCGCGGCGAGCAGCGACGCGCCGGCACCACGGACGGTGGCGGCCGGGGTCGCCTCCTTGTCGTCCTTGGAGTAGCTGCACCTCACCCTCTGGCTCCTCGACCTCAGCTGAGGCAGACCTGCACAGTTAATCGACATGTCAGCTCTGAGTGAACGTGCAAATGAGACACAGTTTCATGCCTAGAGTGGCATGAAGGCACGCAGCGCTAAGTACCTAGAGCTTGCGGCCTGGTGACCACGGCACGGGCAACGACGGTGGTCGCCGCGGCGGCGCTGATGGTGGCCATTGCTGCTGTGCTGTGTTGTGCTGCTTGCCCTGCTGGTCCTAGCTGGAGAGTGTCTTGCTCAGGCCTTGGCTAGCGTGTGCTGGTCCGCTGGTGCTTCCTTTTTAAGGCGATACTATTGTGAAATATCGCGAGTCGAGGAAGCTGCGAATCATCTGGCATCACTAGGATTGGGTGAGGCACGAGATTGGTTGGTTATACTTCATCCATGGTTTATCCCGTCGTGGCCAATGGGCGTTTGCCTCGTGGACCCGCGGATTCTCCGATCAGAATATGTGGACGTCTCTGCACAGCGACTTTAGTTTAGCTGAGTGGTACTGGTATTTCAAGAGGAAAAATTGCAGCTTGCAGGTATTGGTGTAGCAAATTATGTGTAACTCGTACATCGTCATTTCGGCCGATGGTAACTTTTTTTGTCCGGTTGTAGGAATTTTTGGCCCTAGCTGATCTCTTTCGCCCTCTTAAAACTGAAACATACAAGTCATCCCATGACACTTTCACAATGGTAAGATACACTAAGCCTACCCGCTACCCAACTTGTTCAACATGTTCAAGTTGATCGACTACCGACATCTCAGTTCCTGCATTTTTCCTATTCTGCCCTTTGAGTACCTGGTTCCACACAAATAGGAATGTAATTGAATGGAATTTTTCCATCACCTTTTTTTTTTTCGTCGGTGGAGCGGTTAGATAATGATCGGTTGAGGATTCAAATGTGGATACATTAGACCGCGAATTCGGAACAAAAATGGAGCATACTCGGGGTAGAAACAAAATTAATCAGATATGCACGCACTAAAACAGATCGCAAACCATACAAGCAAAAATACTATATAAAATTAGTTCAATAAAATACTCATAGAACAAATAATTATAACATGACATAAATAATAAATATAACATGAAATAAATAATATATATAACATGTCCTATACCATACTCGGGTGTCAAGTTCAAAATCATATATTCTTATTCGATTCCTTCAAAACGGACATGGATTGTTTCGCGGAAGTTATACAGTCCGTCTACATCCCGCAAGGCCTTAAACTATGTACGTCAGTAAACTTGTCACCACTTCAGCCAAACTCCCAATTTCTTTCTTATTTTAGTTCGTGAAACTCATTTAAGTGTGTTAGTTTTCTTAGCTGGATAATGGATTCGGCAAAACTAAGTAGACGACTTAAACTCATTTAAGTGCGTTAGTTTTCTTAGCTGAGTATTAGATAATGGATTCGGCAAAATCACTCCGTGAGTGCACCATCAGCGAGATTTCCGTCTGTTACAACAATCTCTACGAGAAATTTTGCCTGGCTCCGTGGTGTAGGGTGAGAACGGCGCACGCTCTAGTGCTTATAGTCGTTGCCAAGTGGTCCATTGACATATTTGTATTTTTTTTTTTTTTTACCTTGTTTATGAAGAGAAATAGCGATATTGCGCCTCTTTTCTGGAAACATGAAGCAAAAAAGAGGCTTTTGATGAATGCTTTTTCTGCAATCTGTTAATGTAGTATGTCGATGGCAAACATCATGTTGTGAACCATGTCTTTTGTGTAATACTTGTATTTTTTAGGAATCTACAGCTCAATCAAACACACCCTAAGTGTGATTGTCAACTTTGTATGCGTGTACATCTACTTCTTGCTCATGACATGCTTTTCCACGCTTGATTGTTTTCCTGTATGTCTATCAATCAAGATGGCTGTGGTGAATCTAGTACAGCCTCCTGTTTAGTATTTGTAGTGTACCTCCTATTCAAAATCTTTAGGTCCCGTACTCCCGTTGGTGTAGACTACAATAGATTGTTCTATTCTCTGGTACCTGATATTGATTCTGGAAAGCTCTCTAGCAGAGGGAGTCATCGTTGGCATAATGGAAGGACCATCTGATGGCCAAGTTATCTTGGGCCACGGAGATACTTATATCAAGTTATCAACAGCTCAAATGCATCTGCGGATACCACTAGCCGCGGTTCGCAGCATGTTGCAAAACTGCAGAGGCTGCTTTATCGCAGGATGCTCATCGGGGTGAACGATGGCCGGTATTTCCTTGGGTTGTTTCACTTCACAAGCAAGGGAACATAATCCTTCAGGACGCAGTGTAGTACCGAAGTGCGCGCCACTCTTCTTCGTCTCCAATGGAACAGCGGGGCCTCGGGCTCATCCTAATTCCAACGGCTTGCCGTTCATCGTGCCATGTTGATTGCTTTATTGAAGAGCAGACGTCCCTGCTGTCCTTGGACAAGTGATGATGCTTATGGTTTTCTTTTGTTTTCTCGAGCTATATATAGCTCAGATGAATCTGTGCCCGAAAAACTTCTTAATGTGACTTGATTTGTAATCGATTATGTTATATTGGAGATTCCCTTCATATTTTTGTTATTTTAGATTATGTTATATTGGAGATTCCCTTCATGTTTTTTCTTATTTTAGCTGAAACCCTTTAGGTACGCCGGTAGTCATATTTCAGTTCCATTTAGTGCTATACTGCTACTTTTCACTGGCTGTTAGATCTTCAGTCAACAAACTTTGTACATTATGTTTGGTGTGGGATTGTTACTGATGTCGTATCTACGAAATCCTCAGCCGAATTGAAAACCCTGGTGGAGGCAATACATGATCACTATATTAGTTTACTTTGCCGAAGGTTTTTCGGTTGATTTTTCAGTCTCAAACTCGTGATGTGAAGGTTCATGGTAACCGCGAAATATCCTGTAACTACAAGTCTGGAAGTAGCCGTACAGTAGTAACAAAATATCTTGCAAACAAAAAAGAAATCTCTGCAATATAACATTCCTGTCTAAGATTTGCAAAAAACTGCTGTAATACATATGAAGCAAATCAATAACTCCTAGCACTGAAAAAGTATACAGCGTTTGCTTTGACATCCAATTCAAGTGCTGTATTTTCTCTGACAAAACCATTCAGCTAACAAACACATGCACCATCAAGCCATTTCAGAGAAGGGCTGAGTGTCGTCACGACAGACCTGAAGTCATCCTTGTCAGCAACGGCATTTCCTTTGATGTCAAGCTGCGCCAGATTCAGAGATTTGAAGAACAATATGGCGTCCCAGAATTCCTCCAGGTCTATGTTCTTCTTTCGGCACGCTTCAAAGGCTTCGCATGGTTTGGCTTTGTGTGAAAACGGAGATGAACAGATATACCGTGTGGTGTCGATCGAGTGAGCTCCAATTTCATTGGAGACAGATCCAGTACTTTCAGAGAAATTATCTTCGTGAGGGGTTCAAGTGATGTGAAACTACTGATCTGGTTGTTGCTGACGTTGAGGCACACAAGCTGCTGCAGAGCCTCCAAACCTGAAAAGGAACCAAATAGAGCTGTTACTTCGTTGAGGACAAGAGCAATTCATTTCTTCGACTTGATGCCTCTCATTTGCTCCCATTCCCACATTAATAACAGAATGAGGGAAATGCGAGGGAAAAGAATGCCAAAAGCATTTAGAGATTTTACTGGGATTCGTTCTGGCTCAGATGGCGAGGGATTACTATAACTATTTTTTTAAGCATTAATGAGATCTCTTTTTTTCTTCATAAGCTTGCGATCCAAGAATTTAGTCTTTTGTAGATGTTGTGCCGTGAAGTTCATCCATCAGGTACTAGCCTACAACTAGAGCAATTTATCTATGAAGATTACAATTGGTTCAACGCAACCGTCAATTCCATTTCCTTTGCAGGTACGTACTCCCATTACTAATAAATATCAAAATGCGTCTAAAGTAGAGAGACAAGAGTTACAGGATTTTTAGATCTAACCTTCAACTGATCTGAGACTGTTATGGCTTAGGTCCAACATTTGAACCCACAACATGCTCAGTAAATCCAATGCGTGTTAAGGACAATCTGCAGAGTTGCACATGGTTTAATGGAGCTGAATTCGATTTCATTTGGACTGAACAGTACTTCATGAAAGTCTCCATATTGCATGTTAACTGCAGGAAACGACAAGTTAGATAGCAGCACATACTATGCTACAAATAAGACCCATTCATTGCTATAGGTGACATAGGAGAAATTTCTTGCAAACATCAAAAAATTTAAAATGCCGAAATGGTGGAATACATGTTCTTACGTGGGCGGTTCTGCGACATTTTTCATAAGAACCAAGTAATCCAAAACAATGCAAAATTATTTAGGTCTTACATTAAACAAGTATTCAAACATTTTCCATGTTACCTGATCCATTAAGACTAAGCTTCGCTCGTCTTCATAATACCTTTTATGTGATGGATCCAACTTAATCAAGTCACTGAAGAACCCTAGTGCCTCTTCACAGTACCCCTTCCTTTCTATGAGAGAATTTCCACGGGACTTTATTGCAGCACAAGCAAGTAGTAGACGTGCTAATGTCAACTTGGCGAACTTGCTGCAAAAGAGATTATGATGTGAAAACGGAGGTCAAATTGACTAAGCAGCTGTTGCAAAAGTAATGTAGAGCCTAACCTATTCTCATCAGGTAATTCTCTGAAGAGGTCGATTTGATCAGATAGTCCTTCCAAATGCCATTTTGAGTTCTCTTGAACCACTGTATTCATGATATTTAGCTGATCAAAAGCCACACAACTGGGGTTTCCATCAGATCGGAATGATTCTGAGCAACTCCAGGAGATTGGTTCATGAAACAAATCAATATACTGTGATTTATCATCGTTGTTGCTTAGTTCGATGGTAAATGTAAAATGCACAGGACAAATGCTGTGGGAACCACTTCTAGACACGATGGCATCCGAGCAGGGTATGCTTACTTCAACAGAAAATTGTTGTGAACTGCTACATTCTTTGTTTGTAATTTCAAGATACATAACCCAACAATTAGAATGCCCAGAGTCTGTTACCGAGAGGGGCCTCCACTGAATATCCTTTCCAATAACCAAATCAGAATTCAACTTCACATTTGATGGATTTAATCCTTTGACAGGCTCATCGAAATAGAGAACAATGGGTACAATCCTGTCCTTCAATGAGTAACACAAACGGAGGTCGAGGCAGACACCGTGTTTAGATCGTCACTTTTCCTGATTGGAAATAAACTGAGCTTTGCATCATTGCAGGGCCAAGATGCAATCAGCTGTGGGTTCTCTGGACTAGATGTCTGAGCTAAAAGCCAGAGGTGATAAAACCATCCGCTCTGATCACTTGGGTCTGTAAAAAGTGCATTGGTCACAAGTCCGAACTCTTCCGAAAAAATCTTCTGCTTTGACTCAAAACCTTTGCTCTGTTGGATTAGCAGATTGGATAGAAGTATACTGCAGTACACAGAGTGAGATATTGCAGCATTTAACACAAGAAGATATCATAAACAGTAATCACGAAAATCAGTGGGTAAAGGTAGTACTATGTAAAACTAAGACCAAGATAATACAACGTACTCAAAACATGTCGCACCAAATACAGAGAGTAAGCAACTTTAGGATACCAATATTCAGTCGGAAACATAATATACTGAATCATCAAGCTTGTTTACTATTTTACATGACATGCTAAAAAATTCTAGGGATCAAATACACTTGTGTATCTTTCACTACAGGAAAAACACAATTTTGGAGTAGCTTAAGTTCTCATTCAGTCAGTAACTTGACATGTGGGAAGAGCATCTAGAACTGACGTACATTAACAGTTACATACCTACGATTATGCCATGCTGAGTAATTGCTGAAGTTTTCACAGATCTTATCCATTGTGTACTTAAGCTCATCCTCTTCTGGCACCCCTGTAAATTTTGCAAGGAACCTGTGCAGGGTGGAAATCAGTCCAAACATCATCTTGATCTTAAAGTTTCCAATAAGAATAAATTTACCTGCGGTAATTCCACCCGTGAAAATTCCTCGCATCCACCTTTAATAGTTTATCCAAGAGGCCAAATTCACGCTTAGAATCCACAGGGGTAAGCTTTTGATTTAGCAACCACTTACGGTGATACCACGCTCCGTAGGACTTTGGGTTTGCCCTCAAAGCAGACTCCACCTTCAAAATTCCACAACTGAGGATCATCAAGCAATCGACCACACACACGTGAACTTGATTTCTTGCAAAAGCGCTACCGAAGAGCATAGAACAATTCGATGCATGATCCAGCAAGATGGATCAGAACTTACCACTCTGAGCTCGCCATCGACAACAGACTTGACAGCCTCTGGGTCCGAAAGCTCCTTCAGGTTGTGTCGCAATGCGAGCTTCCGGTAGTTCCACGCTGTGTAGGCCTCCGGGTTGATCTCGAGAAGCTTGAAGCTCAGCCCGAGCGCTTCCTCGGTGTACCTACAGCCATCCAAACAGACTGACAGTGTCATTAAGCGCGACTGCGAAAATCTGAATTTAGCATCTCCTGCTGCAATAGAAACAAGGGCGAAATGTACAGCAGCTGACACGAGGATCTAATCAAATCTACAACAACGGGCAAGAGGACCTAATGGTTCTTCCCTCCTACGGCGGATTAAGCGAACTGGCCAGAGTTCGATCTCGCAGGAGGCTCGGGAGGTTGCGAGGCGGGGCCCTAGAGCGAGGAACGGTGGGAGGCTTACGTGGAGGCGTGGTGGTTGTGCAGAACCTGGGCCTGGAGGTCCCGGAGCTTGGCGGCCTTCGCCGCCGCCGCCGCGCCGTCCTCCGGCTTCTTCGGCCTCCGGGGCTGGCCGTGCATCTCGATCGCTCGGGGGACCTAAGGGTTGGGCTGCTCTAGAACGCCGCCGGGCCTCAGCTCCGCCGGTCGCCACCAATTGCTGCTCCTACTGGCCGCCAGCCCACCTCCTGGTCTCGCTCGCCCGACTCCGGGTCGGCGCCGCGTCTCCCCGTCGGCCGCTGCTGCCGAGTGAACCGGGCTAACAATCTCCCCTCGTCTGTTTTCCTTGGCAGTGCGACGCCGACGATCTAGATCACGGACGGGATGAGCAGAAAGAAAATAGACGAGGAGTGGTCATTTCACAAATAATTTTGACTAAGTATATTGGATTATTAGCTTAATGAATACTCTCTCCCTTCCTAAATATGATGTTTTTGCTTATTTCTATATTCACATTATCTAAATGTATCTAGATACATTTTAGTATGCATATTCACTCATTTAGGTCTGAATCTAATCAACATGTGAAATAGCTAAAACATTTTATATTTAGAAACAGATGGAGTAGATAACAATGTCAAATAGGAAAATTAGCAATAATTAGGCCGAACTCTTCCTTCTATATAAGATGTTTTATCTTATTTCTACACATTTAGTACGTACGTTCACTAACTAGAAATTAGAAATTTAAAATATTGTCACAAAATTCTAAAATATTTTACGCTCAAAGATTACCAAGTATGATACCCGTGTAAATAATTTTGCTAGTAAATGATTCTCGTTTAATTTTGGGCAAAAAAGTGAAATTTCTAACGAATATAGTGGGTATATAGCGCTAATTTAGGCAAATCTTTTATCTAGGGTGCAATATAAGTTATTTTTGGCGAAGTACGTGTAGAATACTTGCTAATGTTGGCCCAAATGTTAGTTTTCAGATTTTCTTTTTAAAATCTAAATTATTTTCAAATAGCAGGGTATACCCAGGTTTTCCAATTTATTTTCGTCCAAAGAAAGGGGTTTATACGTTGGGTTTATAATCAATTCTCCCACTTTTACTTTGTACTCTCATGATTTGCCCTTTTTTTTTTGAAATTTACTGTGTATATTCATAGAAAGTACCACGTACAAAGTACATCGTACAGAAGCCAAATACAGACATACATACGCAGAGGATACAGAGCAGAGCAACCGTCGGCAGCACCTCCGTCGTCGAGGAAGAAGACCGGCGCCCACCTTCTTGCCACAGCCCGAGGGCACCTCTTCAGAAGAACGCCGCAGAAGCCGTCCGCCGCGCAGCGACGGAGTCTAGGCCGTTGAACGAGCACGGCGCAGACCCTCCCACTCCAGCACCACCACCTTCCCGCAACCGGCTTCGACACCGACACCCACAAGCGCAGCCGACCTCGCTCCGCCCTGAGATCCCACCGCCGAGCCCCCCGCCTACACGGACCCGGCGGGATCCAGCAGATCTCGAGCACCCCGCCGGGCCTCGAGCCTCTGCACCGCGAGCGCGACGACGACGAGCCCCGAGGAGCTCCACCGCCGGAGAAGGGTCGCGCCGACACCAAAACACCCATCCGCAGCACCACCTCCTCCAAGGCGCCGCCGACGAGACCACCACCAGGACCTACCTTATATACATGCCGGAATCGGGGATCCCCCACCCTCCCGCCGCCGCAGCGGCCGGCGGAGGGGAGGAATCCCACGATCCGGCGGCGCGCACGGTGGAAACGACGGTGAGCTTCCAAAAATCGCCTTTCTCCTCCTGCAACAGTAGACGGAGAGGGGAAAAGGTAGCAATCAGATGATTCTCATGATTTGCCCTTGTTTACATTGCAATTAATTTTTGCCATAGATTACTTTGGACTTTGAAAATTTGCCCTCTGAACAAATCGGGCCCACATGAAATGTCTCATTTTCCCCTCAAATCACATATGAGTATCTGACCAACTTGAGCGACTGAACCAGATTCGGTCTCGCTTCTTCACTAACTCCTCCAAGCCTCGCCATTGTCAGCAATCTGCACTGGAACAGAGGCCTAGACCGATTCATCTCCTCCCCGCTGGAACCGAATCCGACGACGGTGGCGAGAGAAAAGGCGATCGGGGTATCTCCCCCTACTACTCGTCGTTGTGCTGCTCACTCCCTTGCTGCTTACCCCGATCCCCTATTCGGCCTCAGCTGACCAGGAGCGGCCGACTTTGGCTCCCTAGACGGTGCACTCCATTGGCGCCAAGCCGCCGGTGAGCACAGAGAACAGGCAGGAGAAGAGCTTCCATTCGTTTTGCCACGGGGTGCCGTCATTGCAGAGAGAGAAGACGACACGAGCGTTCGCGACCAGGATGGGTCTCTGTGGCTTGGATGGGAGCGACAGGGGTGTTGCAGCCATTCCCAGACGAATCCGAGCGGGGCCAGGACTTAGGAGGCGGCACATGCTGGCGAAGGGGTCGCAGACGGCGAGCGTCTTGGGTGGGTGGGCAGAGGAGGAAGCGAACAAGGATGGGAGATACGGAGGCGTGGGATCAGCGTTGCCGATCCAGAGTAGAGAAGGCAGCCGGAAAAATTGACGGCGGAGAAGAACTTGTGACTTGTGAGGGAGGAAGGAGGTGAAGGCGGTGGTGGGCGCCGCCATATTGGCTGAGCATGAATTGGGGAATCAGGGAATGGTGAAGAGGGGATGAACATAGGGATATTTGGGTCCATGGTGTCTAGCCTGATTCTCAAAACAAAACAAAATAATTCAAACTAACTTAGAAATGGCAAATTGTCTAAGGTCGAGAGTAATGTGTGACAAAAAATCAACTGTAGTGGGTGATACATAAAGGAGCTCACGTCTCTCCTCTCCTCCCCTCCTCTTGCCTCCGTCTCCCTTGAGAGTTCACCGTCATTTCTTGGCCCCGCCCTCATCTCCCCCGGCTGGCTCTGCTGGTAGGTGTGGAGATGGGGGAGTTTGCCGGCCTGCTCTCTTGATCTACACAGTCTTAGTGTGTTAGGGCTAGATCTAGAGTTTGGGTTGTCTTGTCCTTCGTGGCGAATGGCTATATGCCGATCTACTGTCTGTTCATGATGCTCGCAAGCAGTGCCAGGGGCGTCTCCTTCCTTGCTTGTGGCTTTGGTCCATGGTGGACGGCCGCGGTGGGCACATAATTTGGGGGCAGCAGCTTCAATAAGCTTGCTTTCTTGCCTCTCCTCTTGGCTCGGAGTCTTGCCTTGGTTTTTCTCCTCCCGGCCGCCTTAGTTGTGAGTGGGAGGAGGAGCTCAGGGTGTCTTGTGTATCTGGAGGAAGGCCGGTTGGTTGGTTCCTGTTTTTTTTTGTACAAGGGGTGGGGTCAAAAGACCCCAGTGCTGCATTTTTATAATTCCACGTGGCAGGTACAATTTATAAAAAGGTCCTTTTCGTCTATTGCCCTGAAAGACCTACAATTCGAAGAAAGGGCCTTCGCTTTTACATAAAACACCCTAGAGCTAAAAATTAAAAAGCAATCAAGCCCTTGAGTGCCTCCGCCACACCTCGCCGGCGATCTCCAGGCGGCGACGCCGAGATCATCAGAGCTCAGGACGCTCGGACTCTCCCTTCCGGCGAGCAATCGCAGCCACCAGCAGACTAGACACAGCCGGGGACGAACCACTTGGCTGCGGCGAGTCGCCGAGCACTGGCGCTGGATCGAGAAGGCCTCCGTTGTGGAGGTTGAACTTCGGCCATCTTCTTGGCCATGGATCGCGGCAGTGAGGAAGACCACCGCGTGTGGAGCTCCATGATGCAGCAAGAACCACCTCGCTAAGCAGAAGCACCACTTCCTCCCCTCGCCGCCACGGCCGGCCAGAGGAACATGGATCAACTCCCGATTCGCGAAGCAGGAGATACGGCAAGCGGCTTTATTGAAACGGCCTTGATCTTCCTCCACCCTTCAAGCAATCCACCACGGATTCAACCTGCAAAGGAAACAAGAACTGGCTCCGGCGCCGCTGCGAACCACCGGAGGCCAGCGAGGAGGAGGAAAGACACCAAAGAGGCAAACGCCATATAGGCACACAAAGCTACAACTACTAAACTACGTAATCTACTCTGTACAACCGCGCTCTACTCTCTCCACCACGCCGGACGGCAGCGCCGCCGGAGAGGCGAGCCGAGCAAGCCGGGGATCTGGTGGCGACTCTCAAGGGAAAGGGGCAGAAGAAACGAGAGAGGTGGGGAGGGGTCTCTTACTGAAGTGCTAGAAACTTATCATCAGGTTCTTGTTGGTGTTGTTGCTTGACACTGGTGGGTCCTCTCTATTTCTTCTACCAAGTTCCTGAGGTGGGAGATGGGTGGACGAGATACAGAGACCGTCTGGAAAGACCTTGAATAACAACGAGGTATGCCATATCCTGACTTTGTGGGGCACTGCTGCGAGGTATCTTCTGGCCGGCCTTAGGGCTCGTTTGGCTGTCCGGGATAAATATCCCAGGGAAAATAATCCCGGTCGGGAATCTGAAGAATCAGGTGTAAAACACCGGGATTTTTTTCCCGACCTCCGGACTAGGGAAAATTCTCCCCGGGAAAAGACCGGGATCCCCCCGGTATTGCAGTTACCAAACAAGCCTTAGAGGCGAGGGGAAGAAGCTTCGCATCACTACGACTTGCAGGTGTGGGGTGTGCCGGGGAAGTGGCTTTGGTGCAGCTGCTACTAGGAGCGATTCCTCGACGACAAGTCATCCGTCGACTTTGATGGCTGAAGGGCCGATGAGCCGTGTGAGTGGCCCACCAAACCTGGCGCGGGTTGCTCCCATCGTTGGGCCCCAAGTGGCTTGTTTCCCCGCGGTGCCGCGGTTTTCTGTGCTTGGAAGATTAGTGGAGATGAAGTTGGACTCTGTTGCGCTGTAAATATTAGATCTAAGGTCCTTTGTGCAAAGTTGCAGGACTTGTTTGTAGTTTTCTTTATCTTTGAGGTTCTCCCTGTAAGATGTAGCTCCACCGACGTTAGTAATGCATCTTTGAGAATAGGTTTGGCAACCCCATACCTGCCCCCGGCCCCTCTACCCTCCCCCGCCACCCGCCCCATACCCGCGACCCGGCGGGTACCCGCCAATTAAGGGCGCAGGGCTCACACGGCGGCGACGTCGGAGGCGTGGCGCAGGGCTCACGCGGCGGCTCAGCGCGCACGCGGCAGCTCAGGGTGCACGCGGTAGAGGCATCGGAGGGCGGCGCAGGGCACACGCTGCGGCGCGGCGTCGGACGCACGCGGCGGCGGTGTCTGTGCGTGACTGCGTGGGGAAAGAGGAAAAGAAGAGGAATGTGGAAAGGAACGCACGGGGATGGGAAACCCTCCTCTCTACTGAATGACATGTGGGGCTGGGAAGGTTTGGGTGGGGTTGCTGGGTCTGTGGGTTTGCGGGTACGGGTTTGGCACCCCATACCGCCTCCACTAGACCCGCCGGATCTGGATATTTACCACTAAGCACGCTCGCAGATTCAGATTGCCACCAAACCCTCCCCATCAAGTGCGGGTACCTGTCAGGTTACCGGGTATCGGGTACCATTGCCATCCGGATTCGGGACTGTTTCCAGTTCCAAAAAAAATGCAATGTAAACAAAGGAAAATTATCAAAGTCCAAAGTAAAGAGGGGCACAATATCAAATTCCAAACATATGTATCGAACTACAATATTGTGAATTAATTGACTATTTATATTGTTCATTTGACAAATTTTTATTGTTGTGCGAAAAACTTGGAGTGTGCCCACTCACCGTTGTTTCCTTTGGTCCGTCACACTGCAGAAGTATTAGGCGTGGAAGATTGCGTAATTTTTCTACACGCAATCCTTAAATCGGACACGGTGTTTTGGATCGTAGGTCTAGATGCGCTTGTTGTGTAAACTATTTTTAAATGTCAAAAAAATCTAAACAAGAATGCCGGATGAACATTTAGACATTTTATGGTCATACACAAAATTTCGTGGAAAGACATTTTTTTGTGATTTATGTAAAAAAGAAATAAAAAACTCATGCAAAGTCATTCTGAAACATCGAGATTTGTCTTTTTTACACAGGGTACAAAAATATGTTTTTTTCCCGCGAACTTAACTTGCGGACATATAATGTCCAAATATATACACGGAATTTTTGTTTGAAATTTTCTGACATTTTAAAATACAGATTTTCCCTAGTGAGAGCATATGCTCCTATGGCCCAGAAGACATTTCCACCTAAAATCGACCTACACTAGTGTTCAATCGTATGGGAAGGAGATGGATAGATCGATCTCTTATTTCATAATAACTTGTCATACAACGATATTAACGGACTTAATTACAAGCTTAGAACTACTTCACCAAATTTACCAAAATATACCCTTGAGAGAATATGATGATCAAACACTAGGCACGGTCCGGCCGGACAGGAAGGAAGACTCTACGGGGACGGGAAGCAAGCCTCGCTGTCGAGGATTGCCGCCTTGAGCCCCCGCTGTATGGACGCCCGCACCGGCGACGCCACCAGCTCCTCCCACACCGACCCCGCGCCGCCCGTGGGGTGCCCGTCCGGGTACAGCTCGTGCACGCAGTCCGCCTCCTCGTTGATCCTGCTCACGCGGTCCAGCAGCCCGATCTCCTGCACGTCCACCAGCAGCCTGCTGCCGCCGTCCTTCCAACCTATCAACTGCAAAGATAAAATTTATCGATCAGTGGATTCAAATTCCTCCGAACCTGATGATCATTGCAGAAGAAGAGGAAACGACGCATGTGTTTGTTGCCTTTGCGCCGGCGATGGTGTTGGTGCTGTAGAGCCTCGCGTTGTCGACGAGATCGCAGTACTTCCGGAAGGCGCCGGCGAACCGCTTGTGGGACTTGAGCTGCGAGTTCACCCGCACGGCTCTCCGGATATGATAGCTCGCCTGCAATGTCACAGCCGATTTTGGTCGGAGTCGTGTCAATCATTGTGCAAACGCATGCTTTAGTTTGTTACCTGATCCCTCTGATGACGGCGAGGTAGGCGTCGCAGATGACGCCTACAAGCTCGATGCGGTAGGGCTTCATGGCCGCCCTGCCGCTCGGCCCGTCGCCCTGCTCCTCGACGGGCTCCCAGTACTCCTCGGTGGTGGTCCGTCCGCGGCGACCTTGTACCCGACCCCCATGCGGTACCGGTGCCGGTGCACGCGCCTGGCCATGGCCACGGTCTGCAGGACGAACGGCTCCCACGAGAGCGTGCCGTCCATGATCACGTCCCGCCCCTCGTTCAGCGCCGTCACCAGCACCGACGCCGCCGCGTCCGTCGACGACTGGTGCACCTGCATGCGCGTGTCTGGATCAGCGTGCACCGCACTCGCGTGCCCTGCCTGTCAATCGATCGTGTGTGTAGTGTACTCCAACACACAAGCAGAGTGAATCAATTACCAGCTCGGCAGTCTGCAGCATGTCGTTGTGGTGGCCGCGGGAGCTGATGGCCTGGTAGATGACGTCCGACTCCTTGAACGCGTCGGCCTCCACCACCACCGCGTTCGCCGCCGCGCCGGACCAAAACACCCTGCACACGTACGTACATCGCATCAGTTCAAGCTTTTAATTTGAACACGGCCGGCGGCGAATCGACGAGACTCACTCCTTCATGATCTGTTTGAGCACGGTGCTCTTGCCGGCGCCCATGCCGCCGCCCATCAGAAGCAGGACAGGACTGCGGACGCTGTGCGCCGCCGGGACCATCACCTCGGTGGTCGGGTAGCGTGGCTGGTTCTCGGGGGAGCTTATCCCGATCACCTTCAGCTCCTCCACCAGCGTCGAGAAGAGTCTAGTCACCTTCAGCTCTCTCGTCACTCTCTCGAACCTCATCTTCCTGCACGCACGTACGTTGCCAAGTAAATTTCTCCGGTTAGAGCTGCACTTATACACCCGTTACATGAGCACATTAGCATAGTTTTACCTGGTGGCCTCCAATACCATGCTCTTAAGTTTTCTTCTAGGTTGCTCTGATGTTAGAACCTAATTAAGCAAGTGATACAGAGAAATGTATACGAACAAGTCAAGGACAAAGCTGTAATTAAGAAGTCAGCTTTTTCAAGAAAAAGAGGTTAGCTCTTCGTCAGTGTGCAGTTAATTTTTCCTCTGGTTTGATACACACATACAAACCTGCGTGATTACTTGAGTTGCGCATTTCCAGTGGAAGGAGAAGTAGCTGAGTATGCATCTGTCCAACTCCTCGATCAACTTCACGAGCATGGCGTCCGGATTCATGTTGTTATGGAAGAATGCGAGTAGATTCTGCTCGTACCCCTCGCTTTTCTTCAGATAATAGCAGGCCATTGTGCAAAGATGGGGGCACTCGTTCGGATCGGCGAATCCGATTTGCTTAGCTGAAACAGTATGAATAATGTTTCGGACAAAAGCTGATGAACTGTTTTCCGTTTCAGGCGTTCTGTTCCTCTCCATTGCATATCTTATTATCTTATTACTCGGAATGAACAGTATGAACAGAAACGGCTAGCACAGAACATTGATGATGTAGGAGAAATATGTATAACGATCGAAAACCGTAGTAATTGATATGCATAATAATGTTGTTTCTTTTCTGTAGCCTAAAGTTAAAAAAAATTGTCACAAATATGCAGACCTGAGCACACCCGATCGACCTGATCCCCATCAAATCAGAAATTCACAATGCGCGTGGGACTAATTCAATTCGTTCTGCAGGATCTACCGCTCAAATGCGAACCGTAAGTACTTACCAACATAGTGCGAGAACACCTCGATCTCGTGGGCGCGCTCGCCGCGCGGTGCCACCAGCCGCGGCACCACCGTCGCGGCGCCGCCATCCTTCATCTTCTGCGTACCCCGTCCGTCCCGCCGGCCGGCAGGGATCGAAGAGGACAACAGCAACGCGGAGCAAGTATCGAGATCACCTGCCCATGCATATCACGAAGAACTGCACAGCGTCGGACATGATCGACGGAGCTTGGGGGAAGATCCAAGGTGTGCGGAGGTGGAGACGAACGCATGCATGCGCCGGGAAGGCGGGCAAGCGAGAGGAAAAACGTATGCAGTGGTGGTCCCCGTTCAACGTCGCACATCGCATACTCCGTAGTCATACATATATCACCCCATGGTATTTAATTCCAGTATGTATCGAGTTAAGGCTTATTTTATCATTATTAATTCGAGTGAATTATATATGAGGATTGGAGTTTTCTCCTTGTATCTCTGTTGACACATTGGTGTAGAGCTATCTCTCTATTATTTGATCTGAGGGAGAATATGTGTTCAAGGATAGAGTGAGGCTTTTCGGAGGCCCAGCTCCATGATTTGAAAAGTTCAAAAATCCCGTCTTTTGAAGTTTCAAAAAAAATGGAAAAAATGTCTAGATGTAGATAATAATATGCTCTATAAGTGTGCAAAAATAAATCTAAAATTCATTTTATTTAGGCTGGTCAAAAAGATAAATTGGTATAACTGGATCTGTGAACAATACACATTTTGACAAACTTTAAATTTTGTCAGATTTATCTTTTTGTGTAGTCTAAAATAATATGACTTTTCCATTGAGATTTCCGCACCTGTACAGTTCAACATTACCTACATGTAGGATTTTTGTTTCGATTGTTTGAAACTCAAAATGGTGATCATTTTTTCCTTTCATTTTTTTGTCATTTATTCTATTCTACAACATACTAATGCTGGCACATATGAGTTTAAAGACAGATATTGGCTCATACATAATCAACTAATTTGAACTTTCAAGCGACATATTTCAAACAACAATCAAATACGATGACACAAGTTTAGATTTTCAATTGACATAACTCAAAAAAATAGTTCAAACCCCATGATGAACTATGTGATCTCTTTGAAATCTCTCTTAGTCCTCCTAAAACCAACAATAGATCGCGGCGACACTGACCGACAGCTCGGAGGCGAGCACAAAGTAGGCGATCATGGCGAGTGAGGCAAATATTCAGGAGATGGGACATAAGAAGTGTATGTTCATGGGGGGAAATTGCGAGTCCCTTAGGTCCTCACATTTTTCTTTGACTCCCAACTATTTTTCTGTCGTTTTGCCAACCTCTTTTCTGTTCTTCTCATCCTTTTGAAATTCTTCGACAATCATCAAGGAGAATGGGGAATAGGGTGGAAATGTCCTAGGGGATAGAATAAATCCTTTAGGGTTCTCATATTTTTCTGTGATGCCTAGGTTTTACCTTGATTTCTAAACCATTTCTTCTCCTTTTTTTCCTCTTATTTTTCAGGTAATTTTCAAGTAGAAAGGGGGACAAGGTGGTACTGTCCTAGGTCAGAGCACAGAGTCCTCTAGGTTTCTCTTTTTTTTTTCCCAATTCCCGGATATTATCCTTTCATTTCTAAACCCTTTCTTCCCCTTTTCAATACTTTGCCAGAAATTTCCAGCAACTTTGGAGAGGGAAAACAAGGAGGAAGCGTCCTAGGTGAAAATTATGGTAATCTGTCGGCAAATTTTCAATAAGAGGAGAGATGAAACAGGAATTGTCAAGGGCAAAAGTGTGAGTTCCGAGGTCCTCACATTTTAACCCCCAAGTATTTTTCTTAGGTATTTCCCTTTTGCTCTCCCGAGTCTCTCCTTCCTGACATTTTTCAGAATTTTCCTCGTTCATCTTATCGCTACAATATCTAATCTCCCTAAGATTGGAGCTTGGAGGTTGAACCACGTGGCAGCCTCTCATTGGTTCCCGCTAAATACATTGATATACATCAGATTAAGCTTAGAATAATAATATTTGTTGTTTAGCTGGACATAAAATTTAGCGATGAATATTTTTGACCATCGCAGATGAATCTACGAACCGCTCTTCTATTAAACCATCTCTAATAGCTTACATATTTTAGGGTTTAACTACTTTTTAGGACATTTGAGTCCAAAAAACCTTATTCCAACAACTGTAATTGATGTAAATTTTGTCCAAATTTATAGAATAATAATATTTGTTGGTTCAGCTAGACAAAATTTAGCGATAAATTTTTTAACTATCGCAGACGAATCTACGAACCGCTCTTCTCTTAAACCATCTCTAATAGCTTCCATATTTAAGGGTTTAACTACTTTTTAGGACATTTGAGACAAAAAAAAACTTACTCCAACAACTGTATTTGATATAAATTTTGTACAAATTTAATTAGTGTAGTACAAAAAAAATACCTTGTGCTATGAAATACAACACTCGGGCTGCTGCTATATGGAAAAAGGGCAACGTGGACACGCCAACTGTTAATTGAAAGTTTCATGTTGCCCTCCCACCTCTTCTCTGGTGAACGTGCTGCCTCCTCTGCCATCGGTTTGGCCTCGAACTAGCCGCTCCATCACAACTCTTACTGATTACGCCGTGAATTTACCACCTTTGCTCGAAGGCACATTAGGGATTCAAGCTTGAGGGTTGTGTTGCTCTCCCCCCCCCCCCCCCCCCCCCCCCCCACACGCGGTCACCATCGCTTCTTGGTTGTCCATAGATTCGGTCGACGAGCCACTCGAGCAGCCTCCTCTCCCCTCCTCACCGTGCCTCCTCCTTCCCTACAAGCACGCGCACGAGCGGTGCATGCAAGCTCTGCCTCCGGATGCACCTTGACCAACCCCGTCTCGCTCAGACTCCTTTGCCTCCATGCACCAGGCGCAGGGCTCGTCTCGTTCGGAGATTAAGAAATTTGAAGTTGTTACTTTTGCATTATATGGTTATGAATCTGTACCTGATCATGTATGTATGATCGATTAATTTTATTCAGACAAACATGTCATGTATCGATCACCGCGATAGTACCTTTGAGCGCAGCAAAGCGCGCCATCCCCTTCTAGTTCTACAAGAAGGCCGAGGAAAAGACACCCGCAAGCACTGCACAATATTTATTCTAAAAATTATAGTTAGTTAACAATAAGAGGTTGTACAATTTTGTACTATTCTGGTAGTAGCTTCCTATTTACAAATAGGATTTCCACACAATAGCCTCCTATCCCATCGTAAAATAGCATTATGTACTAGTGTCTAGTACAAACTGATCATTCTCTCAATATACCACGGTGAATCTATCACTACACCAAGGATGGTGAAAAATTCAAAACCTAGTTCAGTGGGAGAGGAGCCTGTGAGCAGAGCCCACCTAGGTGAGATATCAAATGCCGCTGCGACCCTACCACTGGGCTATTGCCTAGTTCTGCAAGGATGGTGAAAATAGCAACGTAGCCTGACCATCAATTCCAGATAAAATGACTGGCGAGACAGAAATCTCCAGATTATGGTACTGCCATTAAGTGTTGTCATGCCGATTCGTTCCATTTTGAAAATGAAGTAGTTCTCTTTCACTTAACTTCTTGCTAAGTTCTTTTTTCGACGGTAGTTCCCAGCCACCCTTCATGGCGGCAGACCACCATGCCTTCAGCTCATCCTTGAAAACGTAACAAATCAAAATCAGTCACCTACATAAATAAGAACCGTGCAAAAAGCAGGATAGAACTCTGACGAGACCAAAACCATTTGACATCAGTGGAGACTAGTAAATAAGAACCATAGGAAAAGCAGGGTAGAACGCACGGGCAAATTGAAGTCAATAAAATAAGATAGGATTTATGATGTATTTCTTGAGAGACCTGATTGTCTCTAAAAACTTAAGAGACCTGCTCTTATGAAAAAAAAGTCTCAGCATGTTCTCTATGATTTAAGAGCTAGATCATTCAGGTTATATTCAGCGTGAAACTATCTTTGTTTACACAAGGTAAGAAAGATCTATTATGGTGAATCATTTAGCATGAACAAGCAGCACAAGGCCCTCTGCAAACAGAAGCAAATATTGGCATCTGAATTTTCAATACTAGCAGAGCACGTCTGAATCCTATGAAATATGAATACAAACACTGATGCTTATATGCAACTTTGTCATCCAGATTCAATCAAATCAATATTATTTTGGACAACACAATTCGGTAATTTAGTCATACCCAAAAAAACGAAACAACTCTACATGTCATCTGATAATGATGCTTTCTCCAGATGAAGAAAACAAGAAAGAGTATAGAGGCACAAGGAAGAACTATTGAAACCAGATTCCGTTTCTCCCTTTAGTAGCATGGACAAGACCCCACACCATTAAGTATTTCTCTTAGCCTGTTCACTGCCATGAACTTGCTCAAATGAGTATAAGCTGATTTTATTAAGGTTGACTACTGGGTTGTCTGTAGAGTGCTGGCCAATAGCCATACAACTGAAACTTTGGGTAGCGAGAGAAGTCAAAACATTAACATTATTCAACTTAACAAAATAGAATAAGGAACTTCCTTTTCATATATTACCTCATGGAATTCATGATTGGATACAAAGCGAGAATCTACTTGGCAAGTTGAGTTTCTGATTGTTACAGAGAGGCGATTCCTATCCAGTGCTCCTGTAAGACAAGTCCATATAGTCCTTTTTTTCAGTTTCTTAAAAATATTAAGAAAAAACAAATCTACTCTGCAACCTGAGCATTGTATGTAGCCAGTCACCAAATTAGACATAGTTGTATAGCCACTTACCATTTATACGTGCGACATGGTATCCTGTGCCACCCAATGCTTCCTCCCATTTACCAAATCGTAGACGCAAGAAAAAGCCATCTAAGGTAGTGTGCATTATTGGTGACACTAGCCATCTGTCAACGATCACCAATGTAAATAAAGAAACAAAAACATCAGCTCTTCAGTTCTCAGTGTCTTCACAAATCTAACACAACTTTCCAATTCAACTACACTGAGAGGCATCCTTCTGTACATATATATGGTCAACGGACAGAACTCTAGGGCCCACATATAGTGTATAAACCAAAATTAATGTCAACGTTGCAGTAAACTATAAACAGAAACTATATGCATTATATTTGTGATAGTATTTACATTGGCAAGGCAAATGTATCAGTTTGAGTATATGCACGATAACGCTCCCGCCAAAAATATCGAAGGTAAGTACTACTTCAGTATATCAAAGTACGCACAATTTGTCATACAAGACAAGGATAGCATAGTTTTCTTTCTTCAAAGGAAAGCAGTGGGGGAGCCCCCACAGCGAGTTTTTTTAACAATAAGAACCCATATTTTCATGCGTGAGGACTTGAACCCAGGTGGCTGGGTTGTACATCCCCTCCCCTAACATAGATAGCATAGGTTCAGCTTGTAATAAAAGGAAAAAAATTATGTGTTCTTTAGCTAAGACGAGTCATATGTAAAAACTTCCACCTTCCAAGAAGCAAAAAAGAGCACACAACCCAAAAAGCTATAAGCCATATATTTTGTCCAACGAAATCTTTTTAGACATGTGCCCATTTCTAACATACAGCAAAATGTTATGAAATCCGTAAATTCAATCATGCATGCCATACGTAGCAGGTAGAACGAGATTTTTTTTTTTGCAGTCTAGAAAGAGAAATGTTGAAAGGAATTCAAAGGTGATTCCGAACTCAAGTACCTTATGATGTCTGACCGAGACAAACGAAGCCTCTGCAAGGCTCCAAAAACAATACTTGATTGATCACATACATCACTGGTAAGACCATAGGGTACAATTTGCTTGTTGTGTCGCAGACTCTCCATGGAATTTGAACCCACTTCCTTGATTTTTAATCCTCTTCTATCAATATATTCAGCAGATGTGTTTCCTTCTAAATTATCATAAGGAGCTACAGCCTTTCCAGCGATGCTCCCTCCACAATGCTGATCTTCACCTCTTGACAACATGTTTCCTTTTGATTCCTCATCACTGCCAGGACATAATTGCTCCTTACCTTTGTCACCTAGCCATAAAACTAGCCGTCCATGTCCACTAGAAGATTTTTGAGTTTCTTGTCCTGCCTCTAGTCCATCATGGTTTCTGTAATTAACAACAAAAGGACTCTTTCTCTCATTACGCTCTTCAGATATTTCGTGATCACAAGAGATAGCCAACCTTACTGCTGAGGTCTTTGCATGTCTAAGTGCATCCAATCTCTTTGCAAGAATGGAAGCCATAGTTTCTGACTGCTTACGTTCTTCTTGAGGAATCACTGGACATTTGTTACTTGTTGTCCCATTATCACTTCCTGTACTAGTATAGTATTGTGAATTGTGGAATTCCTTCTCCACACTTAACTTCTGCTCAGATGAAGGATACAATTTATCACCTGCACCCTTTGGACTGACAGCACAAAAATCACTGTTTACATTGCAGGGTGTTGCATTCATCAATTTCATTGATGTTTTTGGCAAAAGCCGACTTACCCACAAGCTTTCTGTGAATCCACCTTTATTTCCCGTTGCAGCATTCAAAGAGCTGGCATGGCACTCATTTTGTTTTTCTACGGGTGTTCTAGAACACAAATTACTGGAGTTGGGCATCTTCAAGTTTCTTCCGGCTCTCAAAGGGAAAACTCCAGTTTGATAGTTAAAATTGCCTTTACCACCACCTGAATCCACTTGAAGGCTGTCAGCAGCTAAAGTCTCAATAGCCACATCAAGAGTTCCTCTGCTTATACCAATCTTTTTGTCGAGCATAGAATTGCTAGCATTTAAATCCAGCGCTAGTCTCTCAGCTTCGCGCTCAGTGCAATCCATTTCTGACTGATGACAGGTATCTCTTGAAGCTGTCATAACATTACGACAATAAAGAGATTGAAAAAGAGAATTGAACCCAACAGACTGCAGAGGAATTTTGATGTTATTTTGAACCTCCATCGAATGATCTGCTAGTTCATGTTCTGTGGCTGCTGAAAACTTCTGATCAAGTGAAACAATAGTGGTACTTCTATCAAGCATGGTTGATCCATTAGTCAGAGATGACATCCAGTTAAAGAAAGAGCTACCATTTCTGGGCAACAATCCTGAGCAAGAACTCTCATTGTATTCCCTTCTACATCTTTTACTTCGAGAAGACATCTCAGATGTGGAGTATTGTGCATACTCTCGCTTTGGAGCTTTCATACTTGGGCAGCTTCCATACTCTCATTGCTATCATCACCCTGTTTTGTGTTGCTAACACAATTGCTCTGGTCGTGCATTACCTTTTCTTTGCCCTTCTCAAGCTTTGCAGGGTTAACATCCGTTGTTGATTCATATCTTGTCACAGGATCAACACCAGATGCTGAGTCACATTTTGAAACAGGGTTAACACCAGATGCTGACTCACATCTGGCAACAATAGGCTCATCCTTATGATGTTCCTGCGTAACCTTATCTTGGGGATTACTATCAAGGTTTTCCTGCATAACCTGATCTTGGGGATCACCATCATGGTTTTCCTGCATTACCTGATCTTGGTGATTATCACTTTTGCTATCTAGAAAACCTGACAACTTTCCTGGGACCTTTCTTGTATTACCAAAAGGTGACTGTGCATTCAATGCATTGTTCGGCAAAACATAGTCCCTCTGACTAATTGCTTTTACTAATCGAGCACGCCAGGTATTATCTGCCCAGGATCTTCCATTATGGACCGCGGTTGCACAGTAGACCTGTTTTTCTGAAATACTATGCAGGGCACTACTTTTGGAAGCCAGACCTGTAAAATGCCATGCTATTTTTTACTGTTGCGGAAAAAAAAAAGATAAGGGTAGTATTAATAATAGTCCTAAAGATTGTATATTACTTTGAGAAGCATCCTTGAAGCATCTTGTAGGAGAACTAGACACTTCCTTTTTATCCGGCTTATCTGCACAGCAGTTGTCAGACAATTCTTTCCCTTCGTTCATCAAATTGATCCCACCACAGCATTCTACAAGCATTAATCATTAAATAAGATAAGTTAATCACCAACATACTGATAACCAGATGATAAAAATATAAATTTCATTAGGTAATCTATTGTATTTGGACTATGAAGTACTGACTGTCTGACTACCAGGCTACCAAAGACATGGCAGATAAAATACACTGTGGAAAGTTATGTAACATACGACTGGTAAAAAATCTCGCTTACACACATTAGGGAAGATACATTAGCTATGTTTGAGAGATTGCAAATTTGTGTCAGTTATGTTCATACACAGATTGGGCTCTACTGGCAAGCTAAGAAGTTAACTAGACCAACATTTGTTGCTACATGCAGATGTGCAAGCCAAAAGCCAAGCATATTAACGTGTCTGAACTACTCGAACTCAGTGAATTAGATTTGTTTCTTTTAAACTTACTTGAATCTTGTTCCTGTGATCTTATAGAAGTAGATTGTTGCGCATCAAGGTTTCGTGTTCTATTTGAACTAGCCATGGATACTCTCACTGAGCTGCTACTGCGAGTTCGTAGTTGTGACGGTATTTCTCCAGCATCCCTTAGGGTGGCATCTACGTTATCACCACTCTTCCCGCTCTTCCCGCCACCACTTGGTTGAGGCGAAGATATCACTATGTTCAAGGTATCTGCATTCCAGCGAAGAGAGGCTTTCCTTGTACTTAGGCTGGACGCTGCGATTTTAATGCTCAGACCATCATCGGGAGACCATACCAGCTCAGAGAGAGGGCTCATGCCGGATGTGATGATTGCATTACACCTGCACCTGAATGTCCACCATGTGCCTTTCAGCAGACTATAAAGATAAGAGGATGTTTGCAAGAAATACAGCAACTCTAGATGCAGAAAGAAGCTATAGCTAATGAACTAAAACCAAACCATAGACAATGGAATAGTTGCACAAATTAGTTTATATATTCTGTTGATTCAATCTTTTCACAAATAAATCAAATATTCCTCTTTTGTTCCGCTGGAGTAGGAACCCAGACGAATTCACACTCATTCATTCGTACACATATGGACCATGACACAAGGCGAGACACTACTTACCCGAATTAGAAAGAAGAAAGTACACATCTACATGAAGTTGTGCGGTGATAGAAAATCAAAAGCTTAACACGGAAACAGAATAAACAAACAACATAAAAGGACGGCATCGGCGAGGAGTGGAGATGCCCTAAAGGACGGCATCGGCGAGGAAAGCGAGCATAGATTAAACAAAACAAGCAGAGAATAGTGATCGCTGATGCAGCAGCCGACCTCTGGGGGCAGCGAGGCACTACCATCTCATCTCGCAGCATTCGCTCCCCGCCCACGGCCAACACCACGGTCGGCCCTCGGAAAAGAACACGCGCCGGCGCACCACCACCGCGCCGGAGTAGCTAGGAAGAAATGGGGGATTTTTGCGGCAGGCGGCGGCGGAGGGAGGCCAGGGGACCCGGTCAGCGCCGGCGGCTAGCGAGCTGGGGGAGAATTTGGGAGCGGTCTAGGAGGGCAGCATCGCCGCGGTGGGGAAGGGGAGGGAGATGCTTTTGTTTGTGCTCCATGCGGCGGTGGAGCGCCGGAATGCGAGGCCGGGGTTGAGCCACGTAGAGGCCGCCTCAGACACATGCCTCCTTTTTTTTGACCCTAAACCCTAAACGCCTCAGACACATGCCTCCTTGGGCTTGGGGACGACCTTTCTTTCTCGGCGGTTACGGGAAACAGAACGGTGGGACGGAGACGGTGGTGGAGATCCGACGGCTGTGGATCGTCGAGCCGCGGTGGTGCAGGAGCGACTGCCGTAGGATGAGGCGTGTCGTAGGGGTAGGCTTCGTGAACAGGAGCGGCTACCCTTGGCAGCTGTCCGTCTCGTGGTAGGACAGCATCGGCTGTAGGTGACAGGGATGGAGATAAGCGAGAGCTTGGTGTGTCACCACTATGCGGGTGGAACTTAAGTGCAGGAACATGGAGATAAGCGGAATCTCCGGATGAAGATAAGCGGATTCTCCGTTGATCTCAAAGAAAAAGATGAATCTTATAGCTTTTCTACCGAATTTTTTTTTAGAAAAACTAGTAAATGTGTGTGCGTTGTTACAGGTTGATTTTATACCGTCAAGAAGTAGTGTTGCATTCGTATCGGATCGCCCTACTGTCAAGAAAGAATGGTGGATTGCCATAGCCTGAGACTCTATCATGGTCATCAGTCGAAAAATTAACCAGCAAAATGCTTAAGCCCTCTCAGACTCTACCACGTCCATGTTGATTTTGCGAAAACAGGTTAACATATTATACAAAGTGTGGGTAACCAAGTCACCAAGTATCTTTCTGGATTGTCTCCCCGTCCATCCCCGACATCGATGTCGGGTTTCTCCTCACTCACGTCCAGTTCCTTCATGTTCAAACGTTCAAAGTCCTCCTTTGCCATGTAGATGAGTGCAAATGTTACTTTTCTTTTAGAAATTTAGAAATAACTAAACTATAGGTCTCTAAACTATGCAGTAGGTGATAACCACGCAATAGAAATACTAGCAACGAGTAAGTAAAGCAGTTCAGAGATAACCACGCAAAAGAAACAGAGATTTATCTCGAAGTTCATTCTCAAACCTAGTCTCCGTTGGAGAGGTGTTGAGTCACTAGGATCCCCAAATAGCCACCAGAGACTCATTGTATTCTCCAGGTGTCACCACCAAGGCGGAGTGCCACGATCCACTATGTGTTGCCCTTGAAGACGCAACCAAAACATCTATAAACAAGGTTGGACTTGCTCCACAACTTAATTAGAGGCTTCCAACAAGATTTTGGAGCTTCTCGCCACAAAAGAGAAACTCCAAGATGACCACTTTCGTCTAAGCTTTCAAGAAATCCAAGAGTAACAAAATCCACCATGTATGGCTGGGGAAATTAAATTGTTTTGGTGTAACCCTAGATTTGGCCTCAGCTCTCACTACTCAAAGAATCAAAACGATTGGTGCATGGGAGTGGGAAATCTTGAAGCTTTGAACTCTAGAACAATGGAGGTGAGAGATGAAGAAGGTCCCTTCCTCGTGGGGAAGAATGGGTCTATTTATAGGGCCCCTTCAAATCAAACCGTTATGTTATCCCCGTGCCTTGGAACAACAAGGGTTGAGGCCCGGTACAACCGGGCCAAGTTCTCGGCCCAAGTGTCGGCCTTCGAGAGTGTGGTTTGGACGGATGCGCACCACAAAGGAGTGTCCCAGATCCAGGTACCCCATTACAACCGGGGTCCAAAACAACTTGGGTCGGGTTCGGTACTTCCGAGCACCAACCAGGCGAATTGTCGGGCCCAAGTACCGGAGGTTCCAGAGCCATTTGAATAAAATTGCTTGGCCTAGGAACATCATGGATCTTGGGCGGAACTTCTGGGGCCCGGTACAACCGGGAGTAAATCCCGGTACAACTGGGCTTGGAACAACAACAAAATATCAGGATTGTCAGAGTGATCTCTCTCGCTTAGGAGTGCATATGGTGCATATGTGGTTGTGTATGTGATTTTATTTCCACCATACCTTCCTTGATGTGTTCTCTCTTCATAGTACGGATGCCTACGACTCGATACAAAACCAAAAAACGGCAGACACGACTTCTTTTCTCTTTTCACTTATGTAGTGACCCAGCACACCACTGCATGTTGCAGTGTACAAGTCGTTGACATAATACTCACGGAAGGACTATTCCGTAAATATTACATCCTTCAGAGTAGTACAACAAAAACATAGTCGGTCCAAGGTAACACTATAGGATTACAACACTATTCAATACAAAATCTCGAGAACCTCCTTTACAAACAGAAGTACGTCTCGCAAATGAAACTCCCGAAAAGACTCAAGTCGTAGCACTAAGCTGGATGTCAGCTCTATTTCTAACCCCTAATCCACTACTGCTGTTGTCACAGCCCTATCTATCCATTTGGAATATCTTTATCTGGAGTAGTGCTCCTCCTTCCTATAATCCTTGTCTTCTCCGTAGGCCTTATTGGCGTCGTGTCCACCATTGCACTGTTGTCGCCACTCCTACTTTGGCAAAGTAGAGGTTGACTCCTTCAGGCTTCACCAGGTTGATTTGACACCTTGTTGAAGATTTCACCAACATCGTTATGGATTCCTGTCCTTCCTCTGCTGTCTCCAATAATTAAGCAGGGGTCAACGGAGGAAAGGGTGAGCAACACGAGCGTTACTCAGCAAGTTCATATAACAGGAATAAGGTGTTTTATGCACTAGCTACCATCCATACCAAAAGGTCATGGATGAACATGCATATCTTTGTAAAACATTTTTATTAAAAGATTTATTTTATCTTCAGAAAACTATGCCCGTCATCCATTCACAGGTGCTAGGGCTTCATGGAGCCACCTTTCCTGCAGCGTTCGCAGCTCCTTCCCAGAACAGGGAGTAACATGTCACACTTTTTTACACTCTGCAGAGGTGCGTTGCTTTACCCATAAGAGATCAAGATCATGTTGCACAACCAGGCGTACATTCCTGTCCACACTTCCTATGGTGTGGGGCCGATTGTTGATCCAAGCCATTCGCCGTGCTTCTCCAACAACCCCGCATGCCCACCCTTTTGTAGGTTTGTCCTCCCTTTATCTTATGGTAGACCGAACCGGACCTGAGGTCCTCACCTATACCATATAGATAGACCGTTCCAGACATCCCTACAATCCATCATAGACACCAGAAACCGTGGGAATTAAGGGATCCCACCCATGTGCATGTAGTCTCGCAAGACCTACAGCCTACGGAACTGGCTGTCCGTTGACATGCGAAAGGGAAAAGGTCACAGATGACTTTCCCGTCCCATTCCAAGTCTCATGGTTAACGCTTCATTTACGCGCAAGAACACTGACGGCATTGGTTATTAAGTCCTAGATAATACTTTCCCGTGCAAATGGAACCTCCACCAACCACATCATACCATGGTTCCATCTGCCAGCCAACAATATATATAGCAATTCACATCATTCGAAAATATGTTTTTCTTTTTCATGCAATGATAAACCATAGTATTTTGCATTTACTTTGATAAACATAATCAAGTAGGACATGAGCAAGAGTGAACTTGCCTTGGATAGGAATAGCAGTTCAAACCCTTCGGGGTTCTAAGGTTTGAGGTAAAACCCCGAGTTCTGAAAAAGGCAACGTAATCCTGATAAGGACTACAGAAAACTCTGGCAAGATGCTATTATGCATAGTAATGAAATGCATCGCAAATACCCCAAGGATATCCCAAGCTTAAGTAAATTTCGTCTTACGCACTAGTTCGATAATATCGAGTTAACTTGACTTAAGATTGTTTTATCACCCTTTTGGTGATGTTATAAATCTTAAGTTGATTATGAGTTGGGTCTAGTGATTACTTAGAATGTGATGCCTTCATGTCTTTAAGTGTGTACCACTTTTATTTATCTGATTAAGTATTATTAAATATTAAGAGCAACCACGTATAAGCTTATCTTTTATTGAAGCATCACACTTAAAAGAAAAGAAATAAGGTAACACCATTTTATGTTTCATTTCTAAGTTTTAGAATATTATCTTAAATGAATAAGTCTATAACACAAAATTAATCCAAGTATTAATGATAATAATAATAATGAACATATTTTATTAAGTAGAGAATTCAATTTTAGGTTATGTAAACATCCTTCAATAATTATTTTCCTTATGGAAAATATTATTTTAATTAACCATTTAATGCTCACAATGTAGGACATGAAATGATTATAACATTTTCAAGTTTGAAATTTAAACATGTGAAGTATTTTTAAATGAAGTTGGAATGCATCCAAAAGAGCATTTGGAATTAACTCATATTTAAATTAATAAGTAAATTGTTGTTTCAATTTTAGAGTGATTTAATTTTAGTCAAACAAGTGTTTGATTATTACAAACAGATATATTTTATTTTTCTGTTCATTTTGATATGTTATTTGTATTTTTCTGATTTAATATGAAATAGTTATGAATTTCCAAAGTTTATTCAATTTAAAATATTTTTGGAATTATTTTCTTATTAATTTTTGATTTATGAAATGACCAAAATGCCCTTGGTCAAACTTGGTTGAACCAGACCAAGGACTGGCTCAGGTCGTGGTCAACCTGACCGAGCCACACTCTAACCTGCCCCCTTTGTCTCTCTCTCTCTCTCCCGAGCCCGTCTGGCGATTCCCTTCCGCCCCGCCGTCGCCGAGCGATTCCGGCCGACTCCGGTGGACTCCGCCGCCGTGCTGTGGCGCAGTCGACGCGCCGGTCGACGCTCTATCTCCTCCTCCTCTTCGATCTGTTTTTCTCCGCCTGGCGCGGCCGTGTGCGACCCAATCCCGAGCCTAGGGTTACGGTGATGGCGCGGCTCCGCCGTGTTTGTGCTGCTCCGGTGCTCCGCCACAGCTGGGTGCAGGGTTGCGACCCCTGTGCCGCCGTGGTGTTGTTGGTGTGATGTGCTTCTCCCCGTGGCCCTTCTCCTCTGGCCACACGGGCACTGCCCCGTCGCCGTGGAGCTACGGCCATGGGCGTAAGGTATGATCTCCTATTCTCTCCTCACTCTTCTTCTTCTTCTCTGTCCTGGCCTTCGTGCCATGCTCTGTGTTACTAAGTAGCTAGTGGTAATTTTTAGAGTTTATGTTGTTTAGGTGATGAGCTGCTCTGATGCTCCTGTGGTGTTCTCTGGATGTACCTCCAGTGCTCTTGTGCCATTTGCTAAAGATGATATAGCTAGTGGCTATGGCTATGGTGATATTTGATGTTGCTGTCTCTTGCTAATTTCAGTTATCTGCCAAAGCAGGATAGCATATGAGTGCTTCTCTGAACTATTAAGTTCAGAGATGTGCCTCTGTTAAAATCAAGTGTAAGATAGATTTCTGTAGCTAAATAATTTTGGCTAAGCATGCTGTGATGCCTCTGTTGAGTTACACAGAAGCTAACTACTAATCTTAGCTTAAGAAATCTTTTTATGCTTTCCTGTGCTCTTGTTGGTGAATAGAATGGCTAGTATGTGATTTGTGTTTGAGGTGCTTTTCCTTGATGGATTTGTGTCCAGCAATTCATATACTGGTCTGTGCTATTACCAATGTAATTCCTAGCAAGATTTGCTATATGCCTTTGCTCAGAATTGTGGGTTATTTGCCCCTTGCCTGTGATGCATAGGCTAAGGCTCAATTTATTAAGAACAATGTTGTGCTTGGTTCTTTTTACTTCCCCGTGATGATTTAGCATAGCACTTCTATGCTAGACTGAGGGAAAACACTCCACCACACCCATGTGTATCTAGCAGATCATATTGCTAGAGAAATAAAGGATCGACCTGTTATCAGATGTGGTTGTGGTGTTGCTGTGTTGCTTGTGGCTCCTCTGGTTGCTTGATCTACTGATCTTGTGGATCTCCTCCTCGTTTATCTTGCTGACCTGCTTCTCCAGCTCCAGCTTGCTCTTTTCCTAGCTTTTGGCCTTCCCTCCATGCTCCAGCTTGGCCTTGTGCTTCAATCCCATCTTGTTCTTGCTTTTGGCAAGGATCCAGTGGTGGATTTATTTGGTGTGAGTGATTTGTGATGATCTGAGTTCAAATCAGAGATGAACTCGAGCTGTGCTTGATTGTGTGTGAAGATGAGCTATGCTCCTTGCTTGCTACGACTTCCCCTTGCTCTTATCCTTCTCAGGCTTGTGTTCACTGTGCTGGTGACAGCACAGGTATGTGGGAAGTGATTGTGCTGCTTGCTTGCTTGGCTCCCAGGTTCTGTTAACCTGGAGCTTCGGCTGGTTTGATATTATCCTTCATGTGTGGTTTATTTCTGACTGCCAAGTGGATTTAGGCCAATGATGTTGTGCTGAGGCAAATGATGCTTAAGAACAGATGCTAACCTTGATTAACAACATCCCAATGATGTGTTTAGCAGTGCACTACACTGCCATAAACTGAGGGCTTTAATTAACACTAATCCCCTCTTTGAATTTGTTTTCTTTTGTTCTTGCCTTTCTTTTGATTTGCAGGAAAGCAATATTGGAAGAAGATCAAGAAGAAGAAGAAAGAAATACAAGACATTTTAGTTTAGGAAATAATTGTAATTTTCCTCTTTGTATTTCAATTTGTTGTAATTCAATTTTAAAACAATGTATTATTGTAATTATTCAATAAAGTTATTTGTTTGTCTTTGCAAGAATTCAATAAGTTGTAATATTTATTGTAAAGATTTAAATTATGCAAACATTTATAAACTCATTTACTTAATTATTGTTTTTGTTACTTAATTGTTTTAATTTGAATTACTTTATAAATTCCAATTATTTGAATATTCAAATTGGATTCAAAATTTTCCACAACCAATAAATTACCTAGAGGTCATGTCGAAATTTATTTGCATTCACCTAAGATGAACTAAACCTTATTCATTAAGTTGAATGAACTCTGATCACTTAGGGTTTTTAATTTGCGAAAAATTTATTCAGGATTTTCAAATGCATGCATGCAGATGCACAAATTCCTATTTCTACCCTTCGTTAACTCCTAAATGCTGGGATATTACAACTTATAGCGATCCCATCTTGTGATGTCTTCAAATCAACCCTACTATACGCAGGCGCATAGTTAGGACATGTTTATGTTGTCATTCAACACTGAAACCACTTAGAGAGGAAATTCCATTTCAACCGCGCCACAAGAAAGGTCTCATCTCCCACAAATATCGCCCAGTTTTGAGCCTAGAACCGGACCAGGTCACAATACGCCAAATGGCCGGATCGTGCTCATAACGGGGTGTTATATCATGGTCATCATCACGGTCCCTTGTAACCCCCCCCCCCCCCCCCCCGGTTTGGTAGGTGCATTTTGTATCATCCATTTTAGGTCATATAACTTCAGTTTATATTTTTATTTGGTTCATTTATGCATTGTTTTCTAGTGTTTAGATGATTTACGTGATTTTCCTAAACAAAACTCTTTGCATTGCTATTTAATCCTAATAGTCAGGAAACCTCTCTTTTCTTATTTTATTGTTTCAGAGACCTTCCCGACACCAAATAAATATGAAAATGGCATGTCAATATTTTTTAAGAACAAAGAACACCAGCACTTGGAGCTAATGAGAGGCCCAACATGGGGGATAACACCCCCATGGCGCGGCCCCATGAGCGTCGTAGCTCGTCTTGCGACCTCATTTTATGGGAGTCTCCATCTCGAAAAAGAAAACATACGCCCTATTTTCCACGGATTTTATAGAGACGGTGGCGGACTAGAAAGCCTTCTCCTACTCCAGGTAGGGCTGATCGTGTTGTTCCGCTGTCGCCGCAAAAGGAAATCGCCGTTGTCACCGACACCAACAGCTCCTCGGTGTAGCGAGGATCGTCTTCATCACCAACTCCACCATATATACCAACATCACAATCTCCATCACTGTGATCGACCTAATCCCCCTCACAATTTATGTAGATCGGAACCTAGGTAACTTCTCGGTGTTGTTTGCATGCTAGTAGTCGACACCGTGTTATTTTTTTGTTGGTGAAGTTATACTTTCAGATTGTGATGTAAGGGCATAGGTTGAATTAGACATGATTTCCATGTAGTTCGCCAAAATAGACACGGGATGGGTAACGACGGTCGAATGCTCGATGCAGAGCTTTTGCTCGGTACCCGATGCACAACAGGCAGCGGGTCAAACACATGTATTATTAGCACATTAACTTAAATTCTGATCAGTGCGGAGCTGAACTTCAATCTGTATATTTTACCTGTGCTCATATGATTTTTATTATCAGAGTCAACTCGATGGTCTTGATGCTCCGTACTTGTGCGACTCATTTTCTCTTCTGATCTCTTGGTCTTCTTAATTTTGACAGAATACCCCTCTGTTCGTCCTTATTAACAGTACTTCCTGGAATCCTGGGCGTGATTCGCTCCTTCACTTTCGGATCTTTTAGGTCACAAACACTGCATCGTTCTTAGGTCAAATTCATTTGCCCCTGTTACTCTTTCTTCCCCATTGCGCCGTCCTCGCGTATTCCGTCTTCTTCCTCCGCGAGAAGGGAATCTCCCAACGGAAGGATCGCCAAGAAAAAGATGATGCGACGTAGCTGCAACTGGGATGGCTCTTGGATTGATGAGGTATTCCTCGAATCTCTTGTCTTTAGAGAACTTCTGCCACCAAAATCTGAGTGCGAATGGCGCGCTCCCGACAACGAGTTGACTCCCAATCCCCAACCTAGAGAATTGGTAATGTTTGTTGAGCACGTCAAGCGTGGATTTAAACCTCCAGGCTCCATCTTCTTCCGCACCCTGATGTAGCGATTAAATCTGTGCCTCCATGACATCGGACCCAACTCTATACTCCAGGTGAGCAACTTCCATGTTCTTTGCGAAGACTATCTTGCCACCAATCCTTCAATAGATTTTTGGCTATCTTAAATTCTGAAATGGTCAAATGGACCAGCTCGTGCACAAAAAAATACAGACCAGTTGTGACACCCCTCCCTGGCACATATCACCAGAGAGGCAGTCGTCCCGTGCGCCATCCCAAGATAACTGGCCGCACGTCACAACAGTGTAACATATGGAAATCATTACACAATCAGGCACATCAGTGCTACAAATGGTTTACAAGGCCATCAAGGAATGACGAAATATCAATCCCAGCATGGCTCGATACAGAGTTTTAACTGGCAGCGGAAGACATATGAGAGGCTACGGCTTGGAGCGGCTCCACTCCACAGGTTCTGGCTGGGCTACTGATCCTAGCACGCTCCTGCTCCATCTCCTCGCTAAGGTGGAAGATGAATCCTCGCCAAATCTGGCCACAAACACAAGGCCGTGAGTACATTTGTATGCACTCAGCAAGAATCGCCACTCACCACAAACAATCCAACAATCATGCAACAAGATATACATTGGAAATAAAATCCTACAACATGGTAAGGGTCTACTCAAGATAGACCAATATGATAACATAAAGGTAGCATGGCATCACAAGCAAAACATGGCATAAGCAAACAACAAGAGTATCACCAGTACAGAGTCCAAGCCAGGTGGGGTTGGATCGTATACCGGCAATCAAACAAAGAGGTTACCTGTGACGAGTAGATGAGTGTACCAGTTGGTACCAAATCTTATAATTAGTCCTGTCAACACAATCAGGCTTCCAAGCCTCTAGCCAACTCTGGCTATCAATCCAGCCAACTCTGGCTATCTCCCGAGGCATGCACGGTTGATGTTGGCTCTGGCCTAACTATAGGCTTCCAACGCATCACACCGCCATCCCATTCACCTCACAAGTAACATTCCCTGCATCATCTTATTGTTCATTTAGTGAAATCAGGTTGCTCATCTTTCTTTCAAGCAAGCCTTAGGTTTAACCTCCTGACACGACACGGACACACAGTGTGACTAACACTGAACTGTTGTTCCATAACCTTGGAACGAGGCTAGACATCCAGATTTGACACTCTCGAGAGGTTGCAGATACCACCCATCTAAGTGCACCACACCCAGCCGGTACTTTAGGATATCATCCTTAAGGCGAACTCAGCAAGATACACTCACCTGACCGTTCACGCTACCAAGACACTCCCTGTATAGCCACCGACATAACTCTATGCCTTATGCAGAAGTGAATCCGGCACGTCCCCAACCCATGAGCGACGCCTAGCTCCGGAACCTTCGCAAGACTAGCCCGACCAACTATGGTACCGACTAGACTTGCCAAAATGGTAGCATCAAAGGAGGCTCAATAGGTTACGTAGGTCAAGGCCCGCCCATGTGAGCGACAGTGGCAGTGCTTTCGATGTTCAGATTAGTGGCACCATGGACTGACCCTATCGTTCTTTGGAGGGGTGTTTCATTTCATCAAGTTCCATCACAACAAGCTCAAACAATCGAGGATTAGTCCAACACAATACTCACAATATCATCATCATATATCGTCAATCAACAAGATAATAGCAGCATGATATTTCAAGCAATAGTTTGTATTGACCGGGTGACTAAGGCGCCATCACAGATCAATACAAAAGTTAGCACAGGTGGTTAGCGGAGTCTGTTACGCATCCATTCCTCCACGCGCAAGTCTTTGGCGGCGTTACCGTCCGACCGTTGACCAGGAAGTGGGGATTTGGGCATATAGTCTCCAAAATATGCCGGCGGATGCCACCATAGGGAGAGCAAGCCTCACCGGGTAAAAGCATCCGTCGGAAAAGCACACAATAAGGCCAAATGGTTCTCAAGCTCCGTGAGGAGGAGAGAACAAGAAGCATTAAGACAAATGCCTCCAACTCCGAGGATCACGGGCCGACGTTTGTCCGCACCTAGCCTCGGCGTTGAAGAAGTGGGAGAACCAAATGAAGGCAAATGCTCCATATGGCAAATATTGGCAGGTCGAAACCAACCAAGATTTGACAAAGGAAAACCCCAAACAATCATAGGGACGCAGTTTTTAGAGTTAGCACCGCGATTAGTATTGGTCGGGTGACTAGAGCGCCTCCACAGATCAGATACCAAGACGGTTGTTAAGTTAGTGGGTTCGACAAAGCCACGCAAGTGCGAGGCGCACAATTAATTCACACGTCATTCTAATGCATACATATGACCGGCATAATGATGAACAAAATAACGATATGTAACATAGCATCCAAAGGTACACACATGGCATGGTAATATACATCCAATCAACAACCAACATTGCAGGGCTGGTCATAGCAAGCGGTTAGCTTGCCTGAAGGCGGGGATCCATTTGGCTTGGAGGGGTCGGGGTGGTTCCGCGGCGTCGGGGTCGATCGCCGCTTTCCACGGACTCCGGAAAGAATCCAGACAAGGGCACCCATAGAACTATGTTGGAACAAGGTGGAATCAATACCACTGGATCGGGCTCGTCGAGACAAGAATTTAGAAACTTGGATCACCTGAATCGGAGTTGTGGTTTGAAAGATACGGGCGTGCGAAATTTAGCTATCCGTCGCGCGCGAGCGGTGGATAACTATTCGCTGCCGAAGGCTGGCTGGTTGCGCACTGGACGAGAATACGCTTTCTCTGAGGGAAAACGTAAAGATTGAAATACGTTATCTGTTAACAGAAAAACGAATCGATCCTTCTTCTTCTTCGTCGCTTCCTCGTCTTCGCGTACGGGCAGGAGCACGGTGCTCGGGCGCCCGCAGCTGGGAGGAGCAGGGTCGCGGCCAGCGGCGGGGAGGAGTTGCGGCGGCGGACCGCGGCCGGGGAACGGCGAAGACGACGGCGGGGAGGCCCCTTGCGCATCGCCCGCGACTGCGGCCTCTCGGCCATGGCGAGGGAGCTGACGGAGCCGTCCGTCGGGGCGGCACGGGGACCGGCCGACGACGGAAAGGGACTCGCCGAGGCCTACCGCGCTCGTGAGGAGGGTCAGGGGGGTGGGGGAGGCTGTGCTTGCTCAGGTTCATCCTCGACATGTCCCGGCGGCCATGGCCGAGCTCGAGCTCGGCTCGGTTCCTCTTGCTGGGAAACGGGGGAAGGTTCTGGGGGAGGAGCGAGAGGTGCTCGGGCAGGGGAGGGGGAGGCAGGGGTCGTGGTCATCGGTGCCTCGGACCTCGAGGTCCAACAATGGCGGCCGCAAGGGTTCGAGCAAGAACTCGAGCTTCTGGAGCTCCTCTTGATCTGCTGGAGTGCGGGGAGGAAAAGGAGAGGGGGAGGGAGCGTGGTGGTGGCTCGGGCTGCTGCTTTTCTAGCCGGGGAGGAGAGCAATGGGAGGAGGGGGGGAACGCACGGGAGAGCTTCACCATTTATCTTCCAACCCCTGTGCTGTCGGTGGAGAAGATAAGAAGGGGGGAGCTGGATGCACAGGGGAGCACGTGTGTGCACTGCAGTAGATGGATCAGCCACCGACCACAGCAGTAAACGGAGATTAGGTCCTGCCTAAGCGCGCGTCCCGGACGTCCAGATCGCGACGCGAGTGACATCGACGCGTTCCCGATGACTCGGATCTCCAAACTGAAAAAGGGTGGTATCACTGGGTTCATAACGATGAGAGGAACACAACCAAACAAAAATCCCACAGGGATTCCAAACTTTGTAAAATAGATTTTCCAGAAAACCAAAAACACCGAAGGTGCTCGATGAAATGACAGGGGCCTTGCACATCTCAGAAAAATCCCCAAAAATTAGGCATGGGTTGTTTTGGTCAGGGAGAGTGTCTATGGGGTTTGAGATCATTTGGGTGAGGGGAAATTGGGTTTCCAAAAGATGGCCAAAAATGACCCTAATGGCATGATTTAGGAAAATAGGATTTCTACAATTCCCATTGGGGTGGCCTTCTGGTTAGGGGTGTCTAGGGATCATGTGGTCAAGATCACCAAGTATCATGGCCATAGGATTTTTCTAGGTCTAGGTTTGCTTGAAGAACTCAAAATGACATTAATTTGGGCTTACAAAGGAAGTGGTCTAAATATTGCTCAAATGGGTTTGCCTCCAAAGATGAAATGCAGGAAATGCCAAAATATTCATCCCCTGAATTTATCAGAATTATTGGAGGTTCCTAGCTTGGTTAAAACATTTCTGGACTAGAAATGGCAGTTTTGAAATTATTGGCTAACTTGGAAATATTGCATTGGAGTATGCAATATTTTTGCATGGGTTGTCTTTTATGGACATGGGGTTCTCTGGTTTTTTGGTGGAATATTTAGAGCTATGGAAATGGGCTTTCCTTTTGTAGGTGGAAGAAAAGGATTAAAAGGTTCCGATAATTAGGGCTAGGGTTTTTCGGAGAAAACCTGAGCGCAAAAATTATCAGGGGTGATGGAGTGGTTTGTGGGCTTATGGGAAATTTCGAGAAAGCAATTTCCAAGTCAATTCATCTTCAAAAGTTTTGGAGAAATATTTAGAATAAGAGGAAAAAGTTTTTCAGGTGTCGGAAAACACCACTAAAATTAGGTTCAATTTTCGGGGTGTTACAGACCTTCCCCCCTTAAAAGAATCTCGTCCTCGAGATTAAGGAGGTTACACAAGATAATTCTTGAACGATCCATTTATACCCCAATTTAAAACTTTTTCTATAAAATACTAGAATTTTGGTTAACCAAAGAGGTCAACAAGACTTTTTACAAAACATACATTTGTTCAAGCATGATATTTCTACCATACTCAAGGCATTTCAAAGATGACATGGCAGGGGTTCATTTAATCAAACAACATAGGATCTACTCACATGCTTATGAATTTAAAATCTAAGGTTTTGCACAAACAGGGCAAGATCAAACAAGATCTACAACCAAATTATCAAATAATCTAACAAGATCAACTGGGGTGAGTAAGAACTCAAAAACCTTTATAAACAAAAGGCAGGGATATGCTAATCATAACCTTCTCCTAAGGTTTTATTTTTGAAAAGTTATACACACACGACAGGTGCCCCTTTCATGTGCGTACAACAAAGGTTTTATTTTTGCAAAGCTATACATACATGGCAGGTGCCCCTTTCATGTATATACAGGTTTGGAAAAAGAAACAAGGTTTGTTTTCAAACAACGATGTTCGCGCCACAAGAGTGGGATCACAAACACCAAAATTTTGTGGGATAGAGCCATTCCCAAAGTTTGTTTTTGCAAAGAAATTTTCCCTATAGAACTCCGGGATACGAGGAAAATAACACGTCTCGGGGTACCTCTTCACGTTGAAGTAGTCGCGGTGTCCTAGTTGGAGTAGAACTTGCATCATCAATTTCGGAAATTGTCCATCCGTGTACAGTTCGTGTCTTGCAGCAAGATTAAATGGCAGGGATACAAGCATGGTAGGAGAATTTCTACTTGTAGCAAAACATCATTTTATAAAACATTTCTGCATTTTATGGCCCAAAACAAAACGGCTGCAGCAGTATGGCATAATCATTTCAACCATACCGTATAGGCAAGCACAAGCAAACATAGAAAGAAAACACTCTACAAAAATCCTTTTGTGTTCCAGCGAGGAAGAACACTCAACAAGCATTTTAAGGCTTGGGAGGGAGTTGCTCGTGGAGGGCTCGGGCCCCTTTCTCTAACATGCGTCCAGACAAGGTTCATATTGGGTGAGGAACCTTGGGGTACTACATGTAGGAGTTTTTCAAACCTATGCGCGAGCCAACATTAAGTGAGCGGGACACCGTGGTTACAGTGTCTCATCAAATACTTCCACTTAATAGTTAAACTTGTGCAACACACAAAATAATTTGCATACTACAAAATAATCCCATTCAAAGTTTGCATTAACTCACAGGTGGGTATATGCGTCTGGGTTCACATATACTGTCCCGGTTTTAAGTGATCTGTCGTTTCTTCAAAACCTTTAACTAAAAGAAAGGCATGATATTCCTTCATGTGTCAACCAAGTGGTCAACCAGGGGATAAGAACACCAAGTTTTATTTCGGCTGATTCGACATCAACCAAGAAACAGACAACAAACTTGCATTACAACCAACACAAGGAAAACAAACAACAAAACAAACAAGCTCACGGCTTCTCACCTACCAACATACGAGCGTCACCTAGACTAAACAAACAGGGGCTCTATTCCGCTTGACGGCCTCTGGTGGTCGGTGGAGCGGGGCCAAGACGAAGAGTGGTGTCCACATCTGCATCTTCCGGTGGGTGGGGAATCATCGGCCTGCCTTCAAGGATTACACCTTGTTCTTGGGGTTGCTGCTGAATTCGGGCTAGTACTTACGCCACAGACACATCCAGACTGCGTTCCAGCAAGTCATCTGGGACTGGGGCTCCGGTACCTCGAGCTTGCCCATGGTTGAGGGTAGGTGGGTTCCTTGCTCGACACTGTTGCAAGTGAGCGTGACCAAGGCTGCGCCTTGTGGTTGCGAGTTCTTCTATCAGAGAATTGCTGAACCTGGTCATTGCAGCTGCGTAGGTGACCAGGGTGATGACGGCAGGGTCGGCTTCGCCTTCGATGGAGGTTTGGATGGCCTCCGCGCCAGGTTGGGGTCGGGCTGGGAGAAAGTGGAAAGCTCGACTTTTCGCCATTGCGGGTTCTGAGTACCGTAGGCGGACGAGACCTTCATAGGCTGCTATCTGGATGGCTTGAGCAAGAGTGGGCATGCTCCTACCTGGGATCAGGTACGTCATGCTTGTGCCCAACGGACACGAGCCGATATGCACGTTCGCTCGAAATTCACTCCCGTCTAGCGAGAGTGAGTTCTCGAACACCTCATACCGAGGGAGATCAGGCCTGCCAAGAGTATCAGAGACGGCCTTCCGAAGAATCACTGGGAATCCGCCATACTCAGCGGCGGTGGTTTCCAGGATGACCTTGGGGTTTGCCATCGGATTCCTCTGGCTCTGGGTGTAGGATGAGATGAGAATGCGGGATTCCTTTGCGGGATCCTGCTTCAAGAGAGCTGGGTTGGCTAAGGATAGCAGGCGAGGGTGGGGATAAACGGCAGCTAGGACTGGGTCTCATATACGGGGTTGTGTCGGCTCCTTATCTTGGAAGAAACCGGCGAGCCTCACTCAGGGAATGGGACACGTCCTACTGCACCTTACTGTGGACCGACACCAGCCATGCCGGTTAGGCGGAGATGGGTTAAATCCATCGGGCTCATTGTCGGGCAAAAGTAAGGCGGGGTTTTCCATGCTAGGGTAGTCTACAGCCAGCCTGGTGCTCTGATACCATGTCTGTGACACCCCTCCCTGGCACATATCACCAGAGAGGCAGTCGTCCCGTGCGCCATCCCAAGATAACTGGCCGCACGTCACAACAGTGTAACATATGGAAATCATTACACAATCAGGCACATCAGTGCTACAAATGGTTTACAAGGCCATCAAGGAATGACGAAATATCAATCCCAGCATGGCTCGATATAGAGTTTTAACTGGCAGCGGAAGACATATGAGAGGCTACGGCTTGGAGCGGCTCCACTCCACAGGTTCTGACTGGGCTACTGATCCTAGCACGCTCCTGCTCCATCTCCTCGCTAAGGTGGAAGATGAATCCTCGCCAAATCTGGCCACAAACACAAGGCCCGTGAGTACATTTGTATGCACTCAGCAAGAATCGCCACTCACCACAAACAATCCAACAATCATGCAACAAGATATACATTGGAAATAAAATCCTACAACATGGCAAGGGTCTACTCAAGATAGACCAATATGATAACATAAAGGTAGCATGGCATCACAAGCAAAACATGGCATAAGCAAACAACAAGAGTATCACCAGTACAGAGTCCAAGCCAGGTGGAGTTGGATCGTATACCGGCAATCAAACAAAGAGGTTACCTGTGACGAGTAGATGAGTGTACCAGTTGGTACCAAATCTTATAATTAGTCCTGTCAACACAATCAGGCTTCCAAGCCTCTAGCCAACTCTGGCTATCAATCCAGCCAACTCTGGCTATCTCTCGAGGCATGCACGGTTGATGTTGGCTCTGGCCTAACTATAGGCTTCCAACGCATCACACCGCCATACCATTCACCTCACAAGTAACATTCCCTGCATCATCTTATTGTTCATTTAGTGAAATCAGATTGTTCATCTTTCTTTCAAGCAAGCCTTAGGTTTAACCTCCTGACACGACACGGACACACAGTGTGACTAACACTGAACTGTTGTTCCATAACCTTGGAACGAGGCTAGACATCCAGATTTGACACTCTCGAGAGGTTGCAGATACCACCCATCTAAGTGCACCACACCCAGCCGGTACTTTAGGATATCATCCTTAAGGCGAACTCAGCAAGATACACTCACCTGACCGTTCACGCTATCAAGACACTCCCTGTATAGCCACCGACATAACTCTATGCCTTATGCAGAAGTGAATCCGGCACGTCCCCAACCCATGAGCGACGCCTAGCTCCGGAACCTTCGCAAGACTAGCCCCGACCAACTATGGTACCGACTAGACTTGCCAAAATGGTAGCATCAAAGGAGGCTCAATAGGTTACGTAGGTCAAGGCCCGCCCATGTGAGCGACAGTGGCAGTGCTTTCGATGTTCAGAATAGTGGCACCGTGGACTGACCCTATCGTTGTTTGGAGGGGTGTTTCATTTAATCAAGTTCCATCACAACAAGCTCAAACAATCGAGGATTAGTCCAACACAATACTCACAATATCATCATCATATATCGTCAATCAACAAGATAATAGCAGCATGATATTTCAAGCAATAGTTTGTATTGACCGGGTGACTAAGGCGCCATCACAGATCAATACAAAAGTTAGCACAGGTGGTTAGCGGAGTCTGTTACGCATCCATTCCTCCACGCGCAAGTCTTTGGCGGCGTTACCGTCCGACCGTTGACCAGGAAGTGGGGATTTGGGCATATAGTCTCCAAAATATGCCGGCGGATGCCACCATAGGGAGAGCAAGCCTCACCGGGTAAAAGCATCCGTTGGAAAAGCACACAATAAGGCCAAATGGTTCTCAAGCTCCGTGAGGAGGAAAGAACAAGAAGCATTAAGACAAATGCCTCCAACTCCGAGGATCACGGGCCGACGTTTGTCCGCACCTAGCCTCGGCGTTGAAGAAGTGGGAGAACCAAATGAAGGCAAATGCTCCATATGGCAAATATTGGCAGGTCGAAACCAACCAAGATTTGACAAAGGAAAACCCCAAACAATCATAGGGACGCAGTTTTTAGAGTTAGCACCGCGATTAGTACCGGTCGGGTGACTAGAGCGCCTCCACAGATCAGATACCAAGACGGTTGTTAAGTTAGTGGGTTCGACAAAGCCACGCAAGTGCGAGGCGCACAATTAATTCACACGTCATTCTAATGCATACATATGACCGGCATAATGATGAACAAAATAACGATATGTAACATAGCATCCAAAGGTACACACATGGCATGGTAATATACATCCAATCAACAACCAACATTGCAGGGCTGGTCATAGCAAGCGGTTAGCTTGCCTGAAGGCGGGGATCCATTTGGCTTGGAGGGGTCGGGGTGGTTCCGCGGCGTCGGGGTCGATCGCCGCTTTCCACGGACTCCGGAAAGCATCCAGACAAGGGCACCCATAGAACTATGTTGGAACAAGGTGGAATCAATACCACTGGATCGGGCTCGTCGAGACAAGAATTTAGAAACTTGGATCACCTGAATCGGAGTTGTGGTTTGAAAGATACGGACGTGCGAAGTTTAGCTATCCGTCGCGCGCGAGCGGTGGATAACTATTCGCTGCCGAAGGCTGGCTGGTTGCGCACTGGACGAGAATACGCTTTCTCTGAGGGAAAACGTAAAGATTGAAATACGTTTTCTGTTAACAGAAAAACGAATCGATCCTTCTTCTTCTTCGTCGCTTCCTCGTCTTCGCGTACGGGCAGGAGCACGGTGCTCGGGCGCCCGCAGCTGGGAGGAGCAGGGCCGCGGCCAGCGGCGGGGAGGAGTGGCGGCGGCGGACCGCAGCCGGGGAACGGCGAAGACGACGGCGGGGAGGCCCCTTGCGCATCGCCCGCGACTGCGGCCTCTCGGCCATGGCGGGGGAGCTGACGGAGCCGTCCGTCGGGGCGGCACGGGGACCGGCCGACGGCGGAAAGGGACTCGCCGAGGCCTACCGCGCCCGCGAGGAGGGTCAGGGGTGGTGGAGGCTGTGCTTGCTCAGGTTCATCCTCGACATGTCCCGGCGGCCATGGCCGAGCTCGAGCTCGGCTCGGTTCCTCTTGCTGGGAAACGGGGGAAGGTTCTGGGGGAGGAGCGAGAGGTGCTCGGGCAGGGGAGGGGGAGGCAGGGGTCGTGGTCATCGGTGCCTCGGACCTCGAGGTCCAACAATGGCGGCCGCAAGGGTTCGAGCAAGAACCCGAGCTTCTGGAGCTCCTCTTGATCTGCTGGAGTGCGGGGAGGAAAAGGAGAGGGGGAGGGAGCGTGGTGGTGGCTCGGGCTGCTGCTTTTCTAGCCGGGGAGGAGAGCAATGGGAGGAGGGGGGAACGCACGGGAGAGCTTCACCATTTATCTTCCAACCCCTGTGCTGTCGGTGGAGAAGATAAGAAGGGGGGAGCTGGATGCACAGGGGAGCACGTGTGTGCACTGCAGTAGATGGATCAGCCACCGACCACAGCAGTAAACGGAGATTAGGTCCTGCCTAAGCGCGCGTCCCGGACGTCCAGAGCGCGACGCGAGTGACATCGACGCGTTCCCGATGACTCGGAGCTCCAAACTGAAAAAGGGTGGTATCACTGGGTTCATAACGATGAGAGGAACACAACCAAACAAAAATCCCACAGGGATTCCAAACTTTGTAAAATAGATTTTCCAGAAAACCAAAAACACCGAAGGTGCTCGATGAAATGACAGGGGCCTTGCACATCTCAGAAAAATCCCCAAAAATTAGGCATGGGTTGTTTTGGTCAGGGAAGAGTGTCTATGGAGTTTGAGATCATTTGGGTGAGGGGAAATTGGGTTTCCAAAAGATGGCCAAAAATGACCCTAATGGCATGATTTAGGAAAATATGATTTCTACAATTCCCATTGGGGTGGCCTTCTGGTTAGGGGTGTCTAGGGATCATGTGGTCAAGATCACCAAGTATCATGGCCATAGGATTTTTCTAGGTCTAGGTTTGCTTGAAGAACTCAAAATGACATTAATTTGGGCTTACAAAGGAAGTGGTCTAAATATTGCTCAAATGGGTTTGCCTCCAAAGGATGAAATGCAGGAAATGCCAAAATATTCATCCCCTGAATTTATCAGAATTATTGGAGGTTCCTAGCTTGGTTAAAACATTTCTGGACTAGAAATGGCAGTTTTGAAATTATTGGCTAACTTGGAAATATTGCATTGGAGTATGCAATATTTTTGCATGGGTTGTCTTTTTATGGACATGGGGTTCTCTGGTATTTTTATGGTGGAATTTTTAGAGCTATGGAAATGGGCTTTCCTTTTGTAGGTGGAAGAAAAGGATTAAAATGTTCCGATAATTAGGGTTAGGGTTTTTCGGAGAAAACCTGAGCGCAAAAATTATCAGGGGTGATGGAGTGGTTTGTGGGCTTATGAGAAATTTAGAGAAAGCAATTTCCAAGTCAATTCATCTTCAAAAGTTTTGGAGAAATATTTAGAATAAGAGAAAAAAGTTTTTCAGGTGTCGGAAAACACCACTAAAATTAGGTTTGAATTTTCGGGGTGTTACACCAGTTGCAGTACCCCACCGCAGCCGTAGACTGCATCGACGTCCGCCGCAGCCCACCGGAGACAGTGCAGCTGTCTGGAGGAGTCGATCTGGTCATCCGGAAGCTTGAACAGTCAGACTTCCTGCCATCATCCATCCAATCAATTATTGATTCCTCCATTCACATCAAGGCGTCGTTTTCCGCGGGCCAAAGCTATAGCACCCCGATCTACTCATCAGCAGCACTAAACCAAACCATTACTCCATTAGCAGACGTAAGAGCTCAACCACCGCACGCTTTTCGGCTGGCCGGCCCTCGTCCGGCGTCGCTGTCAGGCCCGGCCAGCCCCGCCGCCCCGCCTTTCTCTCTTTCGGTAGGCAGCCCCGCCGCGGCGTCGCCACCGGCCACCGCCCACTTGCTCCCGCTTTCGGTTTTGGCTCGTTTCCTTCGGGAAAATATATTGTTCGGCTGCCACCTTTTTCGGCCTCATCATTTGCTCCTCCCGCTGCTGCTAGCCTTAAGCCTGTCAGCCCCCCTTTTTCGGCGTCTGCTCCGACCATCTTAGGTGCCGCGATCGCAGTCGCAGATCGGGATCTCGCCCGGCGTGCTGATTCTTGGATCATAGGCCAGGTTCTAATTCTATCTAATATTCTTCATTGCTTAACTCGCTAGCTCATGCTCTGTCGCTCTGAGCTTAGTTTGCTTCTTGGCCTCTTGGGACAGTGTACTGGCAGTTGTGTTGACTCTGTTCCTCTCTTCTTCTTTTTTCAAATCAATGGTTGATTCCTTGATTCTATGCTCATCCTAGTAATCGTTTGGGGATACGCTGCTTAATTTTATGGGGAATTCGGGGTGATCGGATTTCACCCACCTATATACGAGGGAAAGAGGCCTATTAGAATTCAATCCATGATGCTGAATATAACAGTTTTAGCTTTGTACTCGGGTTTTCATCGATGGAGTTTTGCTGTGCTGTTGACCGAGCTTAGTTGTTTAGATTTGGACAAGCTACAGCTTACTATTGGGATTACTTCTCCTGAATAATTATTCCCATGCTTCTTCAAATTTTGTTTACCCCGAAAACACCTTTTTGTCGTTTATTTTTTTGTTGCAGTTCATGTGTGATGCCTTCTTCAACTCATATTATCTTGGTCCTGTGGGTTTATTGCCAATTAGCCATTATGGTTGATGCTGGACACTTTGTTTTCTGTTATCTAGTGCTTTTCCAACCTGGTAGTCGGGTTTTCTGTCCTTTCTCCAGCTAAACTTGGCTTTAGTTCACCAAACACGCTTGTATCGTTGCAGTGGCATTCCCATCATTATTTTCCCTTCATTTTCTCAGTGATAGGGCAAAAGTCTTAATCGTACTGAATTCTGATGTCTCTAGTCACTGAAATTGTTAATTTTATCATGGAGCAGATTAGTTCAAACACTAAAGTGAACTTGTATTTTGCTGATGAACTTTCCTTTTATTTCTTGTAGCAATCCTACAACTACCACCACCACCTTTGACTAATCTAAATAGCTTTGGAGCAACTGTTGTGAAGATACGGAGTATACCGTTGGACCATGGGAACAAGGATGACAGTCCTACGGCGTCTACCAGTCGCGCTGTCCTCGGCGTTGCTCGAGTGGATCTTGATGCTCCTGCTATTCACTGATGCAGTTTACTCCTTCCTGATCACCAGATTTGCCCGTCTCTGCAAGTTACCGGTCCCTTGTCCGTTCTGCTCAAGGCTAGATCATGTTCTGGGTAACGAGGAACCGTGCTTCTACAGGGAATTGATCTGCAAAACTCACAAGTCAGAGATCTCATCTTTGGCCTTCTGCCGCCTCCACCAGAAACTTGCGGGCGCAGAAACTATGTGCGATGGATGCAGCAGCAGCTCACTTGGTCCAAAAGAGAAACTAGACAACAATGACAACACACTCGAGCCCATGTCAGATGTCGATGTGTTCAATAGTACTGGTGGAGATGCTGCTAGAATGTGTTCATGCTGTTCACGGCATTTTGAACAACGAAATGTATCATTGTTCTCTCGAAAGAGTAGAGAGCTCAAACCTGCTAACTCGCCAAAGATTTGTGCAGATTATTCTGTATCATGGCAAGCGGATGAGTCTTTGGAAACCAAAGACATTTGCCACCAGGGTGATCATACATCTCATGAGAGATACAGTGCTCTACAGATGACATCTGACTCAGAGGCTGAGGCTCCTTGTGCTGATGATGATGACACAGATTCTCGCCCTCATGGAGCTTATGACATCAAAAAAGACTTGCAGGAAGATGCAGTTGTTGAGATACCAGTTCTTCCACCCCCTGAGGTGGTCAAGCCATCTGAAACAAATGTTCAGAAAGAACAAAAATTGACTGACTCCGGTGATATATCGTTAGCATATCCTTTTCTGGATGATAATCTTGGCAGTTTAATTAATGGGAGCCAAATGGAAGCAAAGGATGTCTCATCCAGACAAGCGACAGCACAGCATGACCCTCCAATTGCCATCGAAGAGTTATATCTGGAAGGTAAAAATCAATTTCCCAAACAGGGATGCCTCCCACTTCCGCTTCTTTTTTAATTGACAGATCCTGTAATAGCATGGATGATTGTGCAGATGCCACTGTTCCCCATATTCCAGTTGCGTCATGCCAAAGGACAAGTGGCAGCAGCATCAATCCATATACATCTCAATTCACAATATTAGAACAACACTATGCTGTCTCAGGGGACAAATATATAAAGGGTATGATATCGTAATAATAATCCATAACCAAATGAATGATATTTGTTTCTATTCGTCTAACAAGGAAATACTGATGATTCAGAAGAAGCTCACAGGCCAGAAAGTACTGTTAGTATACCGAGTGGTGTGTTTCACCAGGGAACGACATTAGCTAATAATCTAGGTACAAGTGAAACAGTAGCCAGTGACTCTCACTATGTTGCTTCAGAAGATACACATCTGAAAGGTTGATTAGTTTTGACTCTTTCTCACTGTAGATTCGCATATCTATCTTAATGAACCTCATGATTCTTTTCTGCTCTCTCTTTCAGATAACTTGAGGGATATCCACGTTTCACAGGTTAGTGCCGATTCAGAAACTCTCGCTGAAGTTGAAGATAATCCTAAGGAAGCTGAACCCATTGGTGATACGAGAATAGATGAACTGATAGCCCAAGATCCTTCAAATTCAGCTACCAAAGATTTGATAACAAAAGGTTTGTTGATTGTACCTTACCTCCAGCACTGATTTAAAATCTGGTCCTTATATTTAACCATTTTGCTTAGATTTTGCGGAAGAGGTTCATATTCCACCAGCTGCTGTTAGATCAAGTGGTGAAGTATCTCAAGGTCTTGATGCCATTGAGGAACATCCCCAAACAAGTGAAACCGTTAGTGAACGGAGACCATCTCTTAGCACTCAGATTAGCATGAATGAAGCCTACAATCTAGCCATTGGTATGAAGAGTAGTTTCCCATCCCCAACCTTGACTGATGTGATTCTTGGAAACGGCTCTTCATCTAGTGTAAATGGAGAATTAAGGCTACTGCTATCACAGCTTTCAGCTTCCAGGGGGCTTGAGGCAACTTGGTTTGACCCAGGCCCTAGCCCACGCACATATGGGCGTGGAGATGATTTGATAGTGCAGAACATAACAAAAAGAATTTCAATCGAGAGAAATGTTTCTGGTTTGGAATCACTGGATGGAAGCATTGTTAGTGAGATGGAAGGTGAAAGCTCCATCGACCGGTTGAGACGACAGATTGATCTAGACCGGAAATCCATACACCTCCTCTGCAGGGAGCTGGAAGAAGAGAGGAATGCTGCAGCCATTGCTGCAAGTCAAGCGTTGGCTATGATCACCAGGCTGCAGGATGAGAAGGCTGCGATGCAGATGGAAGCTTCGCATTACCAGCGGATGATGGAAGAGCAAGCAGAGTATGATAGTGAAGCGCTTGCAGAAGCTAACGAGCTGCTTGCTCAAAGGGAACAAGAAGTAGAGGAATTGGAAGCTGAGCTTGAAAACTACAGGACACGGTTTGGAGGCAGAGGGCCACCTAAGAAACAAGACAATCAGCTCCTGTTTGAAGAACAAAGCACCAGCACGACTTTGCTTGAAGATGAAAGGGCATACATATCAGAATGTTTGAGGAAGCTGGAGAAGAAGCTTCACTTGTACTCCAACAATAGTACTACAGATTTATCAAATTCAGATGTTATAGAGGATGTGCTTATCAACAAAATGCCTGTTTTAGACGACGACTCCCTGTGTTGTCAAAAGAGCTCAAGGGAGACACATGACCCTATTCTCTTGGCTAAGGAAGGCCACTCTTCGAGAATGAACGGGGAGGTTGATGTATCCACATTTCAAGACGAAATCTCAAGCTTGCATAAAAGATTGAAGATGCTAGAAGGAGACCGCGACTTTCTTGAACACAGCATAAACTCGCTAAAGAATGGCAAAGAAGGTGCACAGTTCATAAGGGAAATAGCTTGCAACCTCAGAGAACTCCGAGCTGTTGCCATCAACAGCAAATAGCATGCCCCAACTTGGATTCAACATGTTCATGCAAAACATGTATGTGCAGCAGGTTTCCACGGTCCCACCCAACATGTAAATTGTATATTTGTTACCTCAAAAGGAAAGAAATTGTTGTTAGGCTGCCACATCTAGGAACTTTGTTCGTAGTTCCTGAAGGATTTAAAAAAAACTAGCAAGTACACAAGGCATGTATTTTGTTTTCTTTAGGCGAGGAGTGGGTTTGTCTTGGATAGTATAGTAATGAGTCACACAACATACAAAGTTAGTAATATTTTTTTGATAAACAGTGATCAATACTTGTGAGTGAACAGGAAGTGTGTGCATATTTACCTGGTCGAAAATTGTGACTTGTCATTTCCACAGTATCGGCAATTCTGCGTTTCTTCTCCATGCTCCATTACCCTGGCGTCCAGTAATCCAGCACAGGTGCTGCATCACATCAACTATTTCCCTTCATTGCTGACAGCTCTCTGCAATGAAAAACCCCCAAAGACGTCCACATTGCAAGCGAAGTCTAAGTTCCCACACGCATGGGCGATGGAGTAACCAGCTGTATACCCCCACACGCTTGATTTGTTAGCTGCGTTTCTATACACCCAACACAGCAAAAAGAAAAGCGAAGAAGATAGAAGCACTCAGCAGGTAATTAAGAGACTAACTGCAACACTCCACACAATGTATCCTTTCTTTGCCCCTTTGAATTGAGAAGTTACAATTGAAGACCATGGCAAACCTTTGACCTGGAGCCATGGCCTATTACAACTTACAAGCAGCAGCATTTTCGATTGTGCACAAACATCACCATTGGCCGTTAGCACGGCGGTACAGGTATTCCTCATTCACTCTCCCGCTCGCATAATTGGTGTAGTCCCCCATCTGCTGTGAAAATCCATTTGAGTTAACTCCAGGATTCACCATTGGATTAGGATAGTTATATAGCCCTGGCTTCGGTGAAATAGAGTCCACCCTTCCACTCGAAAAAGCACCCAACGTGGAAAACTGCCCTTCTCTCAGCCTGTGTAGAGCACTCAGCCTGTCATGGGCCCCTGGGTAACCCTCGTCGTAGTAATGCTCGGTCAAGTTCAACCGGCCAGAACTACTTAAAGAAGCCATGTCAGCCTCTGCTAAGTTGCCTCTTGGAGAAAATGGCAAGCCAAAGTCTGGTATTCGTGGAGGGGAGGCTCTGCCATGCTCACATTGCTTTGTTCCTCCTCAAGTAAGTCATTGATGATGTCAAGATGCGGGAACTCTTCACCCACTGAACCCTGCAGCTGGTGTGAGCCAAAATTTGCAGGTATCTCCCTCTGGAACTGCCTATGCTCAATTCCCCCAAATCTGCCTTGTTTTTCTGTTCCACTGTTGTTTGCTTCCTGATATGAATTATCATTCCATGGGCATATGCGCGCATCACCATTGGTCATCTGTTGATATGGAGTATCATTCCTCCACATGTGTTTGTTACCATCATTGTCACCTTTCCATGGGTGCCAGTTATCAAGAGATCCTAATTTGCCATGCCCAGACATGAATCCTTGATTAGCAGGTAACTGGTCATTCCTTCCAACAGGAGGCAACATGACAGATGTCATCGATGCATATGCTGATAGTGGCTGTGGAAGTGCATTGCTTTGGCCTAGAGAAGTTACCTTATCAAGACTTGACAAGTTTGTATCAAGACTACCATTTCCAATGATGGCATTTCGGTAGGTCTGTGGTACATAACTTGGGACAGGAGGGGAGGGCTCGTTGGTGGCTCGTCTAGCCACAGTAAATGAACGTGACTGCAACGGGGGAACTTGAACTGCAGATGTAGGTGGTAAAGTTGACCTTGGTGCCTGGAACAGAGGAGCACTTGAAGGCCTTGATGCTGCAGGAGTTCGTGGGACAGAATTGACAGCAATCTTTTTAGGAACTGTAATTTTGTGAGCTTCTAAATTAGATACCAGAGGCAACTGCCGTGGTACTGCGTTAAGTGGCACAACCTTATCAACCTGAGGCGCAGGTGATTTTGGCAGAACTGGAACAGCTTTAGCAACTTTTTCAACCTGTGGTGCAGGTGACTTCGGGGGAACTGGAGTAGCTTTAGTAACCCTGCCAGCCTGAGGTGCAGATGGTTTTGGGGGAGCTGGAATAGGAGCAAACCGTGCTGCAGGTGATTTGGAGGTAGCTGGAATAGATATCTTAACTAGCGACGTGCTTGATGTAAGTGTGGCAGCTTTATCAACTGGCAGCGATCTTGAGGTGACTGGAGGAGTTCTACCAATTTTCAAATTCAAACTTGAAACATGTTCTTTGCACAAAGCTGGTTCGACCTTACTTGGTGTGGGAGCAACAATAGGTCCAGATTCTGTGCTTATCCTGGTGTTTGGTATTGCTGGAAGGGCTCCATTCACACTATCGGTGGCTACAGGTTTTGACTTACTAGGTGGTGCACACATACATGCATCAGGACTAGTTACCAACGGTTGCTCTGGGTTCTTCAGAACATTAGGGTTCTTTTCCAAAGAACTGGATGAGGATGATGAGAATGCTGCCTCAGCTGCTGCTTTCTTCTCCAAATGAGCCTTGAGTAGTTTTCTGCCCTCAATTTCCTTCTGAAACATGTATAAAAGGAAACAGATTCAACAACCTTTTGCGGTACAAAAACAGAGTAAAGAAACAAGTGCACAGATAGTGGATGTGTTACAGCAGAGAAAATGGTTAAATACGTTCGAATCTTACTATGAAACTATAGAATAATTTTAACGATATTCTGACTCAACAAGTGAATCACAACAAAGCACTACCTCAAAAAGGGAAAAAATTATACGCCTTATATTTTGAAATAGATTTTCCAGATGCAGAAATTCCATTAGATGTGAATAGTACAGAAAAAGATGAAGCACAGACAGTCATCAAAGATATGCATCGGTAAACACGTAAAACATGACGAGTTTAGCAGATCTGTGGCATCCTGACCCTCCATCCTTTCTAAGTGGAGGCTAAAATTTGAAGTTAAACCCTCTCTCATATCAAGGATCAAGCTTTGTTCTTAATTCTTAACTAGCTCAGTCAATAAGCGGATTAATTATGTTTGAATGCTCAACAAGATCTATTGCATTTAGTAGTTTGTTGAGTAAAATGGTTATCTTGAAGAGCTTATGCAATTTTCTCGTGACATGAATTTAACATGTATACTGGCTAGTTTTGTTCCAAAATATGGACGCAGTCCATGCTATCCATGCATACAGAGAAAAGAGGAGGTTCCAAGAGTATTACAAGCCTGGAAAACATATTTGCAATATTTACTATCTAATAAATGGGAATTAGGGAGCTGCCATCCACGCCTTCCGCCACCCACATTGCTAAAAACGTCTAATGAAAAATTAAAACTTAAGTAACTAAAATTACAATTTAGCTCCCCCAGAAACTAACTCAACCACATCCTAAAATCTCTCTAAAAGTGAAGCATGCCCCAGTGCAGAGCATGACGCTAAGCAACAAACAAGAACTTAATGTGATCGATTATGTTTTCCTTGATCATAGAAAAGCACGACATTTTAGCTAGTATAATAGAAACATCAGTTCTGGTTTATGTTGTTGCAACTGAGTTGTGTAACAATCCAAATTCCGGCGCATAGTTGCAATCATAGCAAAACATGTTGCTAATAACATTAAAATCTACCAATTGCCTCCAGATAACAAGATTACAAGTTTATGGTTAGCAATCTGTTTCATCAAAACTGGGTAATAATGGAATAATTAAGATGACCATTTGAACAAGTAGGGTAAGGTCAGGGAATACTAAAAACCAGATCAGAAAGAATGCACAACACAATATAAAAGAGTAATCTGACCTCATGTAAGCGTTGCCCGAGCTTCTGAAGCCTATCTTTTAAGGTGAGTAGGACAGTCTCCTGGTCAAGCTTTGGTGCCGGTCCACAGCCAGATGTACTGCGGTCTGAACCACTAGCAGTGCTTGAGGGAAGATCATCCTTATCTTTGGCAATGCCCATGCTACTTATGACCCTGCGCTGAGTTTTCCCTCTGTACAAAGATTGAAAGATACAATTAAAGACGTTGCAGATGCCATGCCAAGAGAAACAATAAAAAAACTGAGATGAAGTGCTAACCAACCTGAGACAAGTTGATATTCGACTTGAATTGTCTAGCAAGTTATCACTTTTCCCTTGCAAAATGGCCATAGTACCAGATCCCGATGAACATGACAATGACTTGTTCTCCACAATACAGTTCTTCCCAGTAGACACATTTTCCATCTCAATGCCAACATCATTCATCCCATCCACAGGTTGTAAATTTTTTGCACCAGCTTGACATGCCTCAGCTGATCCGTCTAAATTATCTGACACGTCTGATGCACCTTCTTCGGAGGTATCAACTTTCATGGCCGCTTGTCCTGCGCGCTTAGAGTCCTCCGTATCATGAATGGTGCTTTCATCTTTATCCTTTTCTGGAAAAGTTGAATCAAATTTTTCCTCTCTATCCTTGTCTTTAACCTTCCGATTGTTCTTCTTTTGTTTGGCCTGAGAATCGTAATTCAAGATTAGGTAAGTGAAAAAATTCCGACTAACTAAAGAAGTGATGAGGCAGCACGTAGGTCATAAATAAGAACACCAACACTGAAGCAAAAACTTTAAGTGAAGTATCAAGCTCAACCTAATATGGTACTATAAACGGTGATCCTGACATGCGACCCATCTAGTAATATGCACTTCACAGTGCAAATGACAAATTCACAGTGCAAACTTTTGCTCATTCCCTCGGAGGTTGTAACTGAAACAATTCTATCTGTTCAATGAAAAGAAACGCAAGAGCTCGAAAAAAACTTTTTTAAAGACTACACCATAGCGTACACGTCTATATTAAGATGTAAGGATAGCGTACAGAGACGAGTACAAAAACAGACGTATACCGAGAGGATACAGCTGCCTCCACCAACATACAGAAAAGGCCCACGACCTCGCTATCCTCGCCAAGACAACCTAACCTACACAAAAGTAGGACCTTCTCCTACCCGCCAGCATGAAGCCGAGATCCGTCACATCTCCGAAGGCCACGAGGGCGTCTGGATCTGAGGCAGACCAGCAAGCATGTCGGCGGGAGGGCACGCCTCCAAGGACTCTCTAGCGGCTAGGGTTTCTTGTGTCGAGGGAATGGAAGAACTGAGTTAACAGTAAAAGCTCACTTGTTGATGTTTTATGGGGGTTTTTTCCGAAAGAAAATGTTTTACGGTTCATCGAAAATAGGTACATACCAGGAGGCAGCAAATTTTAACTCAGGAACTGGGAAAACTTTTTTTTTAGTTTCATATTCCAGTGAGCAAATACTGTTGATATCGATCAGTTCCCACCATGAAGCACTACTGGCCGCTTTTTGGTAACAGGGCAGAAGGGATGGTGAGCACAACCAAAGCAACCATACAGCAAGCCAACCAAAAAGGTTACAGGAGTGAATAACAAGAACAATCATTCAAAGAATCCTAACCATAATTTTCCATTCAATATATTCAAGTAGTTGGACATTCTTCCAGTTCAAACTTGTTCAAGAAAACTAAAACTAAGGAAAGCTGTCACCATCTCACCCTGCTACCAGCTACAGATCATTCAATGCAAGGAATTCTTATGAACCAATTTCAATGCAAGAAATTAAGACAAAAGGGCAGGTTTGGTGAACCAAATTAAGAACGCGACCTGTTTTTTCTTTGCACGCTTCTCCTTTTCAGTGATACTGCCTCGTTTCCCCTTCATCTCATTTTCAAGGAGCCCAGCTTCTTCCTCTTCACGAATCAGCTCTTCTTGCCTCTTCAAAGCAACAGCTTCTTGATAAGCGACCTCAATCCCACTAACACAAAAACAAAACATAAGGAACAATGCATAACATGAAAGAGTATCTAGTACCTAGCAAAGATTACAGTCTGTATCATTATATTTCTATGCAGAACTGAAGGACAAGCTCAAACTTCGTGTAAAAAGCAATTCATTCAGCTCCCTCAGATTTTAAGGGTGCATATTTCAATGTTAAGCAGGAAATCATTGAAAAATTTCATGATTACTTAGCAATCATATCACTTGAAGGTGCATGTTCGATGCAAAACAGCAGGAAATCATTGAACAATTTCAAAGTTACTCGGCAATGTAACAACCTTAATGCAGGGATGACATGAATCATCCCGTTGATCAAGGACTACACAGAATATGGTACTCTAAATGGTCGACCAAATTAATGATATCTACCCAGTAACCCAATCAGGCAGAGGTCATAAATAGTCGACCAAATTTATGATATCTAACAAGTAACCCAATCAGGGAGAGGTAACAAGATGAGAATAAATAAAGTTTTTACCTAAATATATGAGATAGAACAAATGTTTCAAGTATCTTCTGACCAAACACAGTTAGGCGCTTTTCTTCATGCTCAATTGAAACTTTAACTTCTCCAGAACTACCATCCTAGAAAGATGATAACAATGAAAACTTAGCAGCACGATAAGATACTGCAGAAAATATGTAATGCTTGCAACCATCTGACTCAATACAACGAACTAGCCCAGTAATGAGCTTGTCCGTCTGAATGAACAATCTCGCTCTCGCTCCAACTGCCAGAAAGCCCAGATAACTGAGTTTGTAATGCAGTAACAAATAAGAATATATTGGGGTAGTCTCTACATTTAAAAGTGACGTGATGCAAATGCTGGGGGCTTAATAATCTAACCAAATAATTGCACTTAGGTATCACCAAACTGAATTGTGGCGAAATATCAAACTGGAATTTTCAAAATAAAGACTAGTGACTGCAGCATGAGCTTATCTGGCTAGCTAAACCAACTAATGGTATAAGATGAAATAGTATTGACATAACTCATTCAATGGTTATGTGGCCACACTCAACCAAGAGCCTCCATCGCAAATGGCAGATTTGAGAAAATACACTCTCCATGGGAAATTCAGTATGCAGAACACGACAACCAATTATGATGTAGAAACCATTAAATAGGATGCCAATATGAAATTAACAAGTTAAATGACTGTGGGGACTGGGAGACATGAAAAGAAGCTCAACATGGGCACAGCAGACAAAATTTGAGCTAAACTAATTTAGTTCCATATTACAGCAGCTAATTTCAAGAAATGCTAAGGTATAATAAGAGGGCATCATAGTAGAACTCATTGTTGGGATGGAGAGGGGGGGGGCAATCGGCCAATATTACCAAAAAAATATAACTGAATCAATAAATCATACACTAATACTACCTTAGTGCGGCTCTGGGAATATTTGTCATCCTTTGGAGAGAGAGGTTGATAAGGCAAGGGTTCTAAAGCTGCTCTCACAAGCAAAGCTAGGACATCACCAGGTAAAACAAACATGTCCACATCAACATGGACCATAGGCGCTGATAACTCCTCGGAGTCGATTAATTTTCCTCTACCTTTCTTTCCCCTGCATTGGTGCTCAAGTGCCTTTAGCCCCGTATGCAGGGAGTCCATCACTAGTGTTGAAGTGACTTCTTTCTCTACAAAGAAATGCTTCACAATTATTTTCAATATGACGTCACTCTTCTCTCTGGACATGCGACGTCTTGTGCTTGGGTCAATTGCAAGCCAGAAAGCACGAAAACTGCAACACCAAGGAAGGCATGCATTGTAATTAAAAGTGAAAATATTTAGCTATCCACAGGATGACATAGCATAACATTCAAGAACTAACCGACTAACCTGGACCATCTCAATTTGTCCTCAGTGAGCTTGGTAAGTTTACTTCTGTGTTCTTCAACAAAGCGACGGTAAATTTGCTCTATATTTGTCATATAGACGCGGAGTAATTCTCGCCGATAAGGCCGGTCAAGGCAACGAAACGGGCGGTCCACTTTCTCCCTCCAATATTGAAAAAGACGGGCAAAGAACAGTTACATAATGCTTTGTCGTCAATTAATAAGCATTAGTACCGAGGAAAATAGAGGCAATGACTGGAGTTTGATTCTTAAATATATCCAAATACCCGAGCACAAAATAGTTAGTGTGCATTGAACACAGATAGATAGCTAAATTTAAACAGTATAGAAGTGACCTTACAACCTGAAGCCCTGAACATAAGAAGGAACTCTGGATATTTGCAATCAGAAACAGTCCAAAGAGAATAATATGCAGTTACAGCTCGCAACAGGAAGAGGATAAATTATGTACAATCGCAAGGTAAAACGAAAAAGAATCAAGGAGAAAATACCAAAAAAAAACTAAACTAAAGTGTGCAGTGTGAACGATCAAATTAAGACGTCAAGTACTACAGAAGCAATGTAGATTATTTTTAAACCATAGGGAGCCTGGTGGAATTAATAGTCTTCAAAATGTCAATCTTGAAACTCGGTATTACCTAATAACTTGAACTTGAGCTATAATTTCAAGAACATCATCAACAAGAAAACCATCTTGAATCTTTGACAACTCCATGAACTTCTTCCATCCCCAGTCATGCTCCTTCTTCCAGAATTTGTGCAAGGTGTCTGCAAAATTACTTAGTTAACCTCTAATTGGCTGTTTAGCTCAATGGAGAAAAACAGCCAAATTGATTTTTACCAGAATATTTAACTTTCTTAGGATCAAGATTGCCCACCGCTATGGTGAATTGCGCAAACTGGCTCCATCCTGAAAGTGTCAAGCGCATGGTTGAAGAATAAATTTGGGGACACAATTTTATTTAGGAAAAAACTGTAGCACACTAGCAACAGACCTGGAAGGTGTTTGTCATGATCAGCAACACATAGAAACAATGACAAGTGATTGGAGACATCACATCCTTGAGGGTAAACTAGAATATACCTGGAAGAAATAAAGATTGCCAAGGTATCAACAAATGATAATAATATAGCATGTCATGAGGGATACAAGCTAGTTTACAACTTCCAGAGTACAGAAGAAAAAATATTGGAGATAAAATTGTTTACTAGTATTCTCCAAGCACCAACTTCCGTTTGGAAGAGGTGAAACACAGTGAACAAGACTTGTAAAATAATTGCACTGGGTAGCAATAGGTCAGGCCCATTGAATACATCAATCAGTGTCATGCCTAATGACAGCAAAGATGCACCGCAACTCGAAGAAATTGAACAAACCGAAACAACTTGAGACATAGTAAAGCTTTTTGACATTACGGAGATATTCGAGTTATAGGCCTATCTTCTTTGCACATCAGTAACTGAAAGCTTTATGCCTTCTATTGGATTTGGTGAAAAAGAACAGCACGTGTACAATTGAAAAGAATCTAGCATCATGCTTCAATATAACAAAGGCTAACCCATCTGTTCAACAATGAATTTGAATATATAGGAAAAGCACACATGCATTTACCACTAACAACGAGGGAAATAGAGTTAACACCATTATGAAAGATTTGATAGCCTACATGCTCTCTTACTTGCAACACTGCCGAACAAAATAGAGAGAAAGCATGAGCTGGAAAGCATAGTACACCAGCAATCATTTATGTTAAGACAGTCCAACTAGAAAAGGAATACTTGTCAATCCATCATAGCACACAAAAAAGAATATTAACCCAGGCACATTTCAATCTTGGTTCATCACCAGAACCAAACAAAGCGGGAAAGAGAAGGGTACCAACACCATTCATTCGAGTTATTTCATCGGGCACCCTACCACTTAAAACCACCAGCTTCAAATGGTTCGCTTTTCATTTCTCTCTTCTTCTCCTTTGAAAAGTTTTCAATTCGCCAAGTAAATCGCCCGAATAAATTTGAAGGACCGGGCCCTGAGATAACAACAGGTGAAGATTAGCTAACCGGAACATAGCCACAATTACCATTGAACAAAACTCTATCATAAATGACTAAATGTCGGTAAGGAAGATGAAAAACACATATTAGTTTGGAAAAGCTGACTACAACAATTATATGTCAAGGTCTGAACTGAAACATGTGACCAGGTTTATTCCTTCAGTCAACCATAAACGAAGATACACAAATTAAAAAATATATAGGTAACAGAAGATATGGTTAAGGTTAATGTGTACTTTCTGATTCAAAACTATATATGAATCAAGGCTACAAGGATAAATAATCAGAATGTACATAGGCAGATAATAACTTTGAATCAAGTTTACATGGTGAGCTACTAGCAGAAACAAAATACTGTACAGTACATATGGTGCGATCTAAAAATATAAGGACTACTACATACTTCATTTTGGCTGCAATCGTGCAAGTACTCATGCAGTGCATATGGTGAAGACCATGAAATATATTGATTTCTGCATAATTACTTTTGGGTGCAACCGTTCAAGCACCCATCTGTTAACAGTTAACTGTTTCCAGACAAAAATTACGAATGGTCAGTCAATCACCATACCAAGCCCTCGTGGTTATGATTTTCTGCAGTTTCAAGGTGTAACAGCAATCTCCCTGTTCTAATGGAAGAGTGACCAATTAAGTGTGACTGTCCACGGATCAGAGAATATGTGCATGTATTGTTGTACAAAGATCCTTAAGTTGGAGGTACATAAAACAACCCGGACCAAAGACTCTGAGCCCTCTAAAGTCCCAACCCAAGATTAAGCTGACTCACATTTGAGGGTAATAAGCTAACCCACCAATATTAACCCTTCTGGGTTCTCATCACCAACTATTAACCCAGCTAAACAACCTAATTCGAGACAAACAGCATTTCATACTGACTCTCTTTGCTGCCAAACGCAAAAAATTGGGTTAAGCTAACCTAGTTATTTAACCCAGAGTAAAGCACAACTTTGAACTTATGAAGAAACTAATGATAGCGCTTAGTTAAACACTTGTGATATCCTCTGAAGTTAGATTGATCGGACAAAGAAGGTCTAGTTGCGCACCAGGATCATCATCTTCGCCGTCAGTGTCCCAGAAGGGAGGGGCCGTAGAAGGGCTCCCATTATCGACCTGGTCGCAGGACCGCCACTCAGACAGCGAATCACCGGACACGCTGCGGTCCTCATCCCCCAGCTCGGTCGTGCTTCCAGCAGACTCATCAGATAGCATGGCTCCAGACCTCAACAATAGGTCCAACCCCGCCTGTCTTCAGCTGCGCAACAGAAACAATAGAAGAATAAACTGATGCTCAAGTCAACACGCCCCCAAATACCTCGAAACGAAAATTTCTAACGAAACGTGTACTAATTAAACCCTCAAAGCTCCGTTTCAGGGGGGGAATTTCACTGACGGACAAACAGGCGGAAGCTAAAAGCCGGTGGGGAAGACCTAACACGTACTCCCGCCAGCCAACGTAGAATCCATTCACAGCTAGTAACCCCCAAACAAGGCCAGAACCTAGCCCTCAAACCCTAGCCCCGCGGTCCGCACGAGCACCCGCCGCAAGCATCGCAGCTGCGCGTGGGCAACAGGCGGGCGGGCGCGGGGCACCCGATCCAGTGGCCGCCGGGATAGCCTAGAGCGTTACCTGCGACGGCAGAGGCAGCGGGAGCTGGCCGCGACGACGAGCCGGGAGAGGGAGCTGCGGCGGCTGCGGGTGCGGCGGCGGCGAGACGAAATGGGCAGACAGGAGAAGGGGAGAGAGTAAAGAGAAAGTGGCGAGAACATTTGGATTGGGGAATTTATATCAGCGACTCCGACGAGAGATATATGAGGTGTGTGCTTCGTTCTTCCTCGCAAAGATGGCTGGTACAAAAACGATTTTCAAAGGGAAAAACAAAGGAATGCCAGGTACTACCCTTTTCTGACCCCCGAGATGCGCGCACCCGTGCGGCGGACCACGGACGGATGCATGGGGCATTTTTGGAAACTTTGAGCAGAGTACAGATGCGCCGAGAAAAGCCATTCAAAACTTTTAGACCAACGGTTTAAGGGATTCCAAAGAAACAATTTCACGTATGTTGTTGTGGGCTTGACGTTTATTGAATTCTCAAATCTCGATAGATCGTACCTTTTTGTTTGGCGCGACGGCGACGCTCGGTGACATGAGTACAGCCGCACGAAGTTGCCGCCTCGTCGAGCTGGGTTAATCGGCGCCGAATCGTATCGAGGACACTATGGAGTGGCGCCATCAAAGGTGGCCAAGACCGTTGGCCGTGGAGTCGTCTAGATGTCTGAGGTATCGAGGTCGCAGACCCGATGGTGGATCTAGTTTTCGTACACTTCTAGATTTTGTGGGGTAAGATCTATCCGACAGAGTGGGAGGAGGCAGGGCAAGCGGCCAAAGAGGCATATATTGGTGGGAATGAGTTGAGATATCGTTGAAAACTTAATGCCGACAGAGTGGATAAATCTGGGGGAGAGAAAGCATGGAGATCGTCCAATAAACATGGCATAAATCGGCTACAAGGGGATAGTTTATTTGGACAACATTTATTGATTACCAAATCAAGTAAGGAATATTTTATTGATTTACAAATATCGAAATTTTTTTGGTGTCATGGGGTGTAGCAGTGCATGCAAGATCCACCGTAGGAGATATTGCTATAGGATACGCGCTAACTAAAAAAGGCAATCAAGCATCTTGGTTAGCTCGTCCGGACACAGACAACACGCGTGAACGGCACCGTCTAAGCAGACGGCCGTTTGTCGAGGTGGCAACCAGCCAGAAAGCGCACGTATCGGGCGGAGGTTTGCAACGCAGTACAGAGAGAGGGAAGAGGATGGTTGGGTTGGAGAGTTCGTATATTGGAAAGCACAACCAGATGCTCACATTTTCTTATTTTGTCTTTTTTCAGTTAGACGTCAAAGCTTTTTGAGGCAATCCAGCACAGACATGGGAGGATGCGAGCGGGCAAAACAGCACCAAAAGGGTATGCATATCGTGCCATTTCCTGTTGTGTTTTCGCTCCCATTTTTTATCTTTTGCCTCAACTTTTTAATCAGGTGTTAACAAACAATCAACCATGTTCCTTTAACAGATTCAACAGCGTAGTACAGGCAATGAACTTCGCGCGTTGGTTCCAACATGGCGACCTGTGCAACCCGATGCGGCATGAACCGTGCAACAACAGCACTGTAAGCAATGCATCTTTGATGCTTTATCCACCAGCGCCTTTGATTTTTCCACCCCTGTACGAGGTGAATCAACTCACCCGATACATATGTCTAACAGAACACATGTATCCGCACGAAGAACGACTATCTCTACCAGATTATGCTATCCCCTCTCAACCAGACGCCACCGCCAGATTTCCCCAGTTGGCCGGAGCCGGCCTCAGAATGTCACAAGAGGAAAGGTTTGTCAGTGGAACCAGATTACGACACAGAATCTGGATCCGGTAGCTTCAACTAGGCTGGCCGCCTGAGCAAATCATGATCCACGGGGAGTGGGGGCATCCGGATGGAGTTTGCTGTGATTAGTGAATGACCGATAAGGTTTTGTGCTTTGGTTAGTGTCTCATTCAGCCCGGGATACCAATGCGTGTAACTACAGGGATAAACGATCCATCGAACTAACCCGTCGGGGCACAAGTTCGAATCCGACGCCATGGCTTAACCTCCAAGGTGGATGACTAACCAGGTAAGAAGTAATCGAGCAGGAACTAAATGGGGGAGAGAACAATGTACAACCTGGGAGAATGAGATGGGGGTGGATGGGGTACTGAACACACGGCGTATTTATAGAGTGGCTCGCCACGACGGGGAGTGCATCCGCGCCTTGTTTTCAAAAATTTCGACATTTGAAAATTCCCTTCTTTTGTAAGTTTTCCCGGGTTTCCAAAAGTACCAACAAGCTAAACACGAATTCCAGCAGCGGGATGGGCAAGAAAGATAAAGTCAAACCAGGAAAGCAAGGACATATGTGCACAACTTGAAGTGTCCATTTAAAATATAATACAAAATTTAGACAACGTGGGTTCACGGCGTTACATGGGGCGCACGTCTTAGCCAAAACGATTACTGAGCCCAAGTGAGATGAGCATTTAACCACAGGATTCTGTGCGCATCTCCACGACAGATCCAACGCCCATATAGAGGGAGGGTAGCTACCCCCATGACAAGAAATCCACTCTCTTACAAATATATAGGAAGCTCAATTGGGACACCAAGGAGCCTGGGCACCATGCATCATGACCGTCGGATTAGGTATCTGGATAGAGCCTATGTAATCGTTTTAGTTTGCCGGGTTGACCCGTTAGCATAGGCAGTTAAAGGAAATATTAGGCATTTACGTGAGGAGAGAGAGAGAAATGGAATTTCAAATTGCCAAATAAATGTTGCCTGGTTTGATCGGCACAAGGTCAGGATACCCACATTTCCTTGTATATGGAACGTGATTCAAGGTATCTTTTATGGTTGAGAATAGCGGAGTATTAAATGCTGACCATAATAGACGGCAACTAATAAAAGGTGATTAATCGTCATGCTGATGGAAACATTTGACTAAATCGGTGGACTACGCATTGTTTTTTTTTGCTAAAATGGGCTGTTCAATTAAGTGAAGTCATGTTCAAATAAGCGCAACATACCCAGATTTGTGGGTATGTTGCGTACTAGTCTTCTTGAATTTTAGTGGATACCATTGGCTTGAGTTTAATATCACAAAAATCAGGTCATATCATATCGAATTAAAATTCAAAATTTGTTCAGATAACAATCGATACCCTAAGTTGTGGGTATCGTAATATCACACGTTCAGCTGTCGCCGCCAAGAATGTTATGTTGGGGTATCGATATTGCATAATCATGTCATATGATATCTACTTAAAATTGAAATTCAGCTCGAATAAACATTCGGTACCCTGAGTTGTGGGTATGTTGGTATCACATACTCAGGTTTGTAGATACCCTGAGTCGGATGTGCGGCTTGGCTCTATGCGCTTGTGCCATGTCGACGGTAGCCAGCACGACCAAGTGGGGGCATGTTTAGCCCTCGCCGCCGAGAAGGTTATTTGGGTGTATCGATTTCATACTCATATTGTATGATATACCCACTTTAAATTGAATTTTGGTCAAGTAAACATTAGGTACACGGTGTTGTGGGTATATTGTTATCACATACTCAGGTCGTAGATACCATGTTATACTTAAGACTTGACCAAAATAACAACCGGTACCTGGAGTTGAAGCACAAACCTTCTGGTTATAATAATGGTGGAGTGTGTATAAGGTTTGGGGTTAGTGGCGCAAACATCGGGTGGGTATGTTGATAGCTAACATGTAATTCTATTAAAGGTTATGGGGATACTTGCATACTCAGATCGTATGCCTCAACAAATAAATCTTGAAGATTTGATTAAATAAACAATCGATACCCCGAACTTTGATGTAGATGGATAGGTCGATGCACGCCGTAAAGAAACAAGCTGACCGCGGGCTTGTAGAGAGGAACCGGGTGCCACAGGGCCGACTCAGATTTGCGGCGTGGCTCTATGCGCTCGTGCTGTGCCAGCACAGCCAAGTGGGGGCATGTTTAGCCCTCGCCGCCGAGAAGGTTATTTGTGTGTATCAATTTCATAGTCATGTCGTATTACATACCACTTTAAATTGAATTTTGGTTCAAGTAAACATTAGGTACAGGGTGTTGTGGGTATATTGGTATCACATACTCAGGTCATAGATACCACATGTTATACTTAAGACTTGACCAGAATAACAACCGATACCCGGAGTTGAAGCCCAAACCTTCTTCGCGGGGTCGGTGGCGCGAACATCGGGAGGGTATGTTTTTTTTTTTTTTTTTTGCGATAACTCCAGATACATTAACCCAACTCAGCAGAAACGCACCCAATAAAAAAGGAAATTACAACCAGGTCCCTGGGTACCCACACCTCTGCCACCACCGACGCGGACCGGAGACGCGCCGCCGCACCGCCTCCGCCGCTCCCTCCTGGAGCCAGCGATGACCTTGAATCTTGAGGCAGCATCAACGCGGACGGGAAGTCGCCGATCTCGGCCTCTGTGTGCCCGCACGACGACGGGGAAGAAGAGCAGAACGCCGCTGAGTTGAAGTTGACTCCCTCACCGGAGAGGGAGGAAGATCTGGAGCTCCTCCAGGCATAGCACCTCACGAAGCCCATGCCGCCGCTGGAGGAGGCAGCAGCACGACGACGAGCTGGAGGACAGAACACCCCACAAAGGATAGACAGCAGCGCCGATCCGCCGTCCACCCAGGGGTAAAAACTCCACAGATCAAGAGATCGCGGACCAGCAAAACCACATGACCCAGAGGCCGGTGGGACAAGCACGCCGTCCGCCCGCCGTCGCCGGATAGGGAGAGGAAGGACGGCAGACTTATTCTTCCTAGACAGTATCGAGCTCCTCTCCAGATCGACGCCGCCGGAACCTACAACTACCCTATCTACACCCCGGAGGCAGAGGAACGGGATCCCGACCACCACCCGCCGCCGAAGCGAGCGGAGGAGGCCGGAACCACGCCCTCGCCGCCGGAGAAAGGGGATCTGAGACGGCTCTCTTTTTCGCCTCTAAGCACTGTAGAGGGAGGAGGAGAGCGGATGGATTCGTATGACTAAGTGCGGTTGCATCGGGAGGGTATGTTGATAGCTAGCACGTAATGCTATTAAAGGGTATGGGGTACTTGCATACTCAGATTGTATCACATACTCAGGTCATAGATACCAGGTTGTACTTAATACTTGACCAAAATAACAACATATACAGACCAAAATAACAACATATACAGACCAAAATAACAACTGATACCAACTCCGGGTACGATATCTGGTTAAAAGTGAGGTCATGTTCAAATAAGCGCAACATACCCAGATTTGTGGGTATGTTGTGTATTACAGTAGTATTATATCCATGTAGACATGAAACTCGGAAATTTATGGTTAAGATCGTGTTTTGGGGGTATGTAGGCGCCAATACTGGGTACGTTCGTATGTTGGTACCTTGTATGAAATGTTAGAGGCGAGTCGGAGGCGTGGAGTGACGTTATATGAGCTTGTCACGGTCAAGGGGGCGCTTTCGGCTAGCGCCGCCGAGAAGCTTTTATGTGTTTATGGATATTGCATACTCATGTTATATGATACCCACTTAAACTGAAATTCGGTCGAATAAACATCCGGTACCCAGAGTTGTGCGTATGTTGATATCACATACTTAGTTCGTAAATACCCTGAATTGGTAAAAAAATGGATTTCTAAACTGTGATTAGCTTGTGGTATGTTAAGTATTTATAGGTATCGATGCATACTCAGCTTTTGTGAAGAATTGGTTGTGGGCACAGGAGACAGCCATTATCAGTATCATAGAAATTTGAAGAAGAAAACTTATTGTACTTATTACACAACACTCTCTTAATAGAGCACATTGTTCCAGAAGAAAAACATTTAAATTATTACATAGACATTTCTTAATATGAAAGATAATTGTAACTAGCCAGCGTCTTCTCAGTTCTACGCCTATGTCAGACATCTTGTAATTCTGGTTGCTCTCTACTATAAAATTACGGTATGCCAATTTGGCATACTCTCTAAAAAAACTAGAAAAAGAGAGTAACCAACAGCAATATTTTTTTTGAAAGACCCAACAAATGTTGGCATTTCATTGATAGCAGGGGTGAAACTGACAGTGATCATCTGGTCACGAAAGTTCGTGGTTAGCCTGACTGGAAAAGGTGAACGAAAAAAAAAAAAACTAGAGCTAGGAAACCAGTTCAGAAAGCAGAAAATTCATGGTGGCTCGAACAGAAGCTTGCTCAAAGCCTTTGCTCCCGCAAAAGCCCAAGCGCGTGCTTCGTCTCGTATCCAGGAAACCGAAGCTGGGCAGGAAGAGCGCCTGTCTCTGAAGATCCTGCTGTTTTTCTCTGTCCAGATGCCCCAGCAGATCAGCATGATCAGAGTTTTGAACCCCATGCGATGCAGCGGCGCCGAGGCGCTGATCATGGCCTCGGACATATTGCCTCGGACAGCAAGAGATGCTCGTTTCCTTCTTGCACTAGCACACTTCTGTAGCCTGGGCATTTAGATACCTGCAATTAGAAAATAAAGGGATTGAAGGAACGTGATCTGAACGGGGAAATCATTGGTAACATCAGCTAATCGTGTGCCCTGGACACGCCGGCGGTGACATGCAGTGCCTTGATGAACAACGCCGACATCACCGACGGTGGCGGCAGCGATGATGTACATGAAAACAATCACCAAGAATGTACGTGAGGAAGGAGCTACATACCTCAGGCCACAAAATCGATTGAGTCAACGATGGCAAAACTCAGCCAAGCACACACGGTGGAAGACGACAGCTAGCCTGGTACGGTGAAGCTGTGTTTGTGGAATGATTAATGGCCCGAGATACCTCTATTTGGAAGGAAGCTCACGGTAGCAATTTTTCAGCGCTGATCATGCACCCACATAAAAATGGAAACCATCATTAATTGCTGATTGATTTTATTTGGAAACAATTCCACCGTTCAAAATTTTGAAACAGCCGGTCAATTGCAAATAAACGGGTTGCACTAACGGGTTTTCTTTAGCTCACATACCCGGATTCGTCCCATGGCCTAATGATCAGATCAATCAATCTGACGGTGGGTGATCTAGGAGCCCATACACCATGGAGCCCCTCTTAATTTACCTATATATATATATATATATATATATATATATATATATGTATAGTTCCTTAAATAGGACTAGCAACCGCGGACTTGTGAACCCGTCAAAGTTCAAGACATGCCCTATCGCGCTATCAGGGCCGACTTTGACCCTAGGCGACCTTGTGCGGCGCACAAGGGGCCCATCAGTGCTGGTTGCAGTTGGGTTGAAAAATAATAATTAAGTTGTAAAGAGCCCAGGCGTCCATCAGGGAGAGGAAATGGGTACCCTCGTTGTTCGCAATTCGATCTTGATATTGTACTCAATGATTTTGTATTGTCCGAAGAAGTTTTTTTGAAGCACCGATTATTGACGACGAACTAATTGGAATTTGTTTCTTATTTGAGATAATCAAATTAGAAGGGAATATTATTTGTTATATCTTGCAACTCTTTTAGACTTCTTGTCGTAATATGACATTGCTTAATCGCTTATATAAATTATTTAAAGATGTTTCAGAATAAGAATATGTGGTTGAATATAAACTTTTAACATTTTACGTCAAATGCGTACATATATTTATAGTACCCATGGGGCCAAATTTTCAACCTTACACTAGGGTCCCGCAAAATATAGAGCCGGCTCTGTGCGCTCAGGTTTCAAGCGGCGCGGGACGGCCCGGCAACTCTGTCCCGCGAAATGCCTAGCGGGCTTCCCGTGTCAAGTCTAGCAGGCCGAAGTTGTCAAGCCGCAAAGCCCGCCAGCCTGCCGCATACCTGCTAACCTGCATCGTCCCAGAGAAAAAACCATCGAATCCTCTCCCCCAAATCCCCGATGGCGGCGATGGAGCTCCCGGCGGCGCATCCCTGACATCCCGGCGGCGGCGTATCTATCTCCACATCTGCCTCAGTACTCCAGGCGACCGGAGATGCTGGGGTCGACGGCAGAGCTGCTGCCATCGCCCCCCCACTAGTACAGAACGACACATCGGATACCCCTCTATGGAAACGGCAGGCGTTAGGCGACGGAGAATCGCGCTTTCCGCGCGGCCAGTGCGTACAAACCTGACCTGGGCCGCGGCTGGCCCGTCAACATAGGTAACGGAGAAAGTATTAACTCCGTTACCCATAGTACTGGCAACGGTCTTAATTCTGGCTCCGTTTCCGATATGTGCCTCTATAGCAACGGAGACTTTTGGGTGTCCGTTTCCAATGTGGACACGTTCCATCTTCTTGGAATTCGAAGCGAGACGAGTAAATGCCATGGCGTAGAGGCACCGCCCACTACTCCTTGAAAACCCCAATCCTTGCTAGCTCAAGACGCCACCGAATCTGCTCTCTCTCTCTCTCTCTCGCTCGCTCGCTCCCTCCCTCCTACTGATTAGCGAAGATGCCTCACAGCAACGACACACAGGAGCACACTGAGTCGCCGCGGGACAGTCCCCCCGTCAGCGGCGAGTCTGTTGAAGGACCGACGCCGGAGACGAGCGACGACGAATACGCCAACTTCCATGATCCCACCTTGATGCTGGGCCCGCCGAAGGTTGATTCTGATGACAAGTCAACCGAAGAGGAGAAGGAGGAGGAGAAGGAGGAGGACGACGAGGAGGACGAGGCGGAGGCGCCGGTCCCGAAGAAGGAGCCCCGGCGACGGAGAAGAAAGCCGCCGCCACCGCCTCTGATATGATGCCGCCGCCGCCACCACCTCCAATGGCCCCCAATAAGCGAGGCCATGAGAAGGACGAGGATTGCGCGGAAGCAGGGCGCAAGAAAAACAAGAAGTAGCTAGTAGTAGTTCTATAAGTTCTCCAACTGTAATTTACTTTATTATTATTAATATGTACTGCGTATGTAATGTAGTAATCACTAATATTAATATAAGTATCCTATAAGTGGTTTTCTCCATATAGTAGAGATTAGGAAAATATTATTCCAGAGAGTAGAAGAAATTCCACAGAGTGGGCGCGTAGGTCCCACACCTCAGTGGAAGAAACACAAAGGAAACGGTCCTTCTAAAGAACCGTTTCCTATGTTTTACCTATATATATGGGCGTACAGAGCAAAACCTAACACTCGTTTCCTCATTCTGTCCCAGTATGCTAGATCTGTTCGTGGCGGCGCCTCCTGGCGTTGCGGCCATCGCCGGCGCCGTGGCGGCGCCGTCAGACGACGGCTATCACGGCGAGGTCTTCGCCATCTCCCCCGACACGGCGAGGTCTTCGCCATCTCCCCCGACACGGCGAGGTGTTCGCAATGTCCCCCGACACGGTGAGGTGTTCGCCATGTCCCCCGACACGGCGAGGTCGTCGCTCTGTCCGCTTCCTCTGCCTCCACCACTTCCGGATCTGCTAGATCGATCCAACGGCGACGTGAAGAAGGTATCAGATCCACATCCGGTAGTTCTATCTAGATCATTTTTTAATGTAGTTAACTTGCCTATTGTGCACTTGCAACTAGTTGTAGTTTAGCTAACTTGTTGAAACTAGTTCAGTTCACATCCGGTAGTTCTATCTAGATCATTTCTTGATGTAGTTAACTTGCCTATTGTGCACTTGCAACTAGTTGTAGTTTAGCTAACTTGTTGAAAGTAGTTCAGTTCACATCCGGTAGTTCTATCTAGATCATTTCTTGATGTAGTTAACTTGCCTATTGTGCACTTGCAACCGGTTGTAGTTTCGCTAACTTGTTGATAGTAGTTCAGTTCACATCCGGTAGTTCTATCTAGATCATTTCTTGATGTAGTTAACTTGCCTATTGTGCACTTGCAACTAGTTGTAGTTTAGTTAACTAGTCCATGTGAAAACAGGAGTCTATTTCGGTGACACTGCATAAAAAAGTCGGAGACACAGAACAAACAACGAACATTACTCAAGAGAGTAGTGTTTGTTGACTTTCCCATAATGGCCTCCAATTATATACACAGGTCAGTACACACTATATACTACTGTATACTTCATATTATTGTGTTAAATTGTTTGTTCTATCTAGTAGTGTCAGAACTAACATAAATTCTTATTTACATTTAGGGATATCAAGCTGTTCCCTTTCAAACTCCACCATACATATCCACCGTCGCTATTGTGACGTTTTGGTACACTGCATAAAATACTTTTTTAAGTAAGAGTGTTTTATACAGTGTCGCTGAAATGTCACATCGGTGACGTATTAGATTAGATTTCGGTGACACTGCATAAAAAATCCAGAGCCGGTGGTGGACTCCGTGGAAAGGATGATCGTTGTCAGGCATCCTATGAAGCTGCTGACATCGCAATATCTTGTTGACAAGCCGTGTGTTGGCTGCTCCGGTTAATCAATAAGAGCCACCTCAAGACATAGGTAAGATATCGTTTCAGTTTGCTTAAATTCATAGTGTATTTGTTTTAGCATATGTATTTAACAATTGTAACTCTATTTACTAATGTATAGGGTCCAAAGCTTCAACATCCTTCTCTCAAGAAGTTGAGATAAGAAGACATAGCTAGAGTGACACCTGCGAGGATTGTGGAAAAGGATGTAGGGAAGAAATCATATATTCTTTCCGTCCTTTGACATGATAGGCTTAGTATAGATGAAATCTGTTATCGTTTTACCTCTTATGTTTGTCACATCTTGTGATGCAATTGTAAAGGTGAAATTGTGATGGAAATGTAAAGTTACATTGTGATATGAATGAAATCTGTTACCGTTTTAGTATTTGAGCTTGTGCTGTGAGATTTTAAGTATCTATACTAGGGGCATTTGTAAACGTGGCATCCTGTAACCGAAATATGAGAAATGCTGAGTGCAAACGGGTGGATGGCAAACTCCGTATCTGATGAAGGAAAACTAAGGAAACGGAGGTCTGCGCACAACCGTTGCCAAATGAAGACCTCATCGGAAACGATTTTTGGCCTCCGTTACCGATGAAGGCCTTCACATCAGTGACAGAGGCGGGGACACGGACCCTTTCTCCGTTGCCGAAGGGTTTTTTGGCCCGTTTCCGATGTGTCGTTCTGTACTAGTGCCCCCGCCCATGCCCCTGATATTGGAGTTCATCTCCGCCCTCCTCCGGCCCCCGACCATGCCCCTGATACTGGAGTTGCCTGGCCGCCTCCCTCGCCGCCAGTCGCCGTCACTGCTCCTCCGCCCCATGCCCCAGTCCCTGTTGCAGCCGCTGAAGGTAACCACTCTTCCTCGCCCGGAAAGTAGGGGTCTTCTTCTCTTGAGCTCCGGGTCCTTTTCTTGGTTATATGTTGCTGCTTCAAGGCCAAGAGCTGAAATGCTCGGTTTCCGTAGCGATTCTTGGATAAAATTCTTGTGGCGCTCCATGTTATTTTTTCCAAGTTCGTAGAGTGCCAAACAGCTGCACTCTGTCCAGCGGGTCTGATTTATCCTCCTGGAACTCATGTATTGTAGTAGTGGTTTCATTACTAACATCAAAGATATTCAATTGATTTTTGTGCCTGAGATGGATAGTATAACCCCTGCTCCTTGTAACACATTTTTTCGTTAGAAAGGAAAACATTCCTGTTCTTTGCTTATGTGTGTGATTCTTCAGTTTAAGTATAATTTGTGTGGCATAAGCTTCGTTTCCTCGGATGCATCATTGGATACTGTTTGATTGTGAAATTAGAGGCGGAGTTTTGTTTCATCAGTGGATTATATGACTTGGCATCAATGACAAATCCTGAAGTTTTTCATTATGGCCATGAAGATATAGTCTGTTTGGATGCAGTTCTGATATAGTCTGTTGGTGGCCTGAAGTTTCTGACTCAAATTAATTGTTCTAAACGTGGCCTGAAGTTTCTGTGAACCTGAATAGGATACATTGCTTGCTGTTCTGAGTTCTTCATGTACGATGAGCTCATACGTAATCAAGCAGATGGATACTTCTGCTGAATTTTTGTGGTCTTTGTGTCAGTGCAATGGTGCTAGTTTTGTGGTCTTTTTACTGTGATGGGTTAACAGTACATGTATTAGGATCATGTCACGTGGAATGTTGAATGCAGCCTGGATAAAACCTACAATTATTTAAGTCAGGATAGAGTTCTGTTTTGCTGAACTCTTTTTCAGTTCTACGAACCTGCAATACTGGTGTACATAGCAGAAGTAAATTCTGAGCTGATTTAATATAAACAATACATGCCTATTACTGATTTCCTGGAGTTGTATTTAAGTAGCAGGTTCCTGTAGTCAATGATGAAGGTCAATGATGAAGTTGTTGTCCTAAACACTAGCTATTTTTTACCGAATTTGAACTAGCTTCTGTCCTAAACTTGTGTATGATGAAGTAAAAAAGAAGTAAAAAAGAGAAGCAACAGCTTGTACAGTTCACAATTATTACCTCATTATGCTACTTTTGAAATTCTGTAACTTCTGCTGTTGTAGCTAGATTGTGATTATTATAAATCTGTACATGTTCCTGTTTGCATCTCTAATCAGCTGTGCAATTATACGGAAATGTTCAGGACAAAAAAGAAGACCTCCAAACGCACCACCAAAGAAAAGGCTAAGGTCACCACTTGTGTCTTTCGTGGGATCCCAGGGATAAATCTAATCTAATGTTATCTCAATCATCACCAAGGTCAATAGGTGTCAAACGACCCTCGCCAGTACCGGCTACGATTCCTTGTAAGTCCTTGTACCACTTCATCATTGTACCACTTGTATTACTTGTACCACTTGTATTACTTGTACCACTTGCTGATTCCTTGTACCACTTGCTGATTCCTTCGTATGTTAGTAAGAACTAAGAAACAACTAAAGCTAAATACTTCTTTTAAGCTTTATTACTTGTAACAATATTTACTTAAGGGATATTTACAACTGATGACCAAGATATTTGACACATACCAAGATATTTATTACGTGTGATATGGATCATGTCTTTCTGCATTTAAATTAGATGTAGGACTTAAATAGCAATTTACTTAGCATAATTATTGGTGTCTATCAAATTCTGTAGGCCTTTCACGTAGATCAAAACGAAGAAAACTTAAATCTGAAATTTGGAATGATTTTGATCCGGTGTACGATGGTAACAAACTCAAGGAAGCCAAATGTAAACACTGTAAGAAAGTTTTTGTAGCTAAAAGAGAAGCTAGCACAAGTCACTGCATTAGGCATTTGTTGGTTTGCGAAGAAAGAGCTAAGGTCGATGAGTTTCTCGACTCCATGAAATCAGCTATGGCACAGTCTGATCCAAATAAGTCAGAAAATTGGAAGTATGACCCAGAGAAAGCCCACTGGGATCTGGTTAGAATGATTGTATTGCATGAATTGCCTTTCAGGATAGTGGAATATGTAGGATTTAGGCAATTTGTGCATAGTTTGAATCTATGTGGTAATACTGGACCTGATATGTCTTAGCAATATGGTTACTGGTTTTGTTAATAAAGATTTGTTCTTTATATGATATTGATCACTGATTTTGATTCCTGCAGGTTGGTGATAAAAGAAATCTTACCATTCCGCCATTCCTCTTGTGTTTGATGTGGAGCTGATAAAAGAAGGGGATGGGGTCACTAAAAGGCCATCTGGACAAGCAGGTGGTTCTGCGAGTTCGAAGAACACCATTTTCCTCCTTCAGCGTTGTAGCTTCAGTCAGACATTCTACAGTCGTTATATGTACCTTTGATTTCCCTAGCTCTACATGTTATGCAACTGCAAGGGAGCTGATAGCCGTCATGATTTTGTGACTATTTTTACATACGTCAATCTGAAGTGTGAATGTTGTTTTTCCTCTTAGAGTAGGATTAGAATCTACTTTTGATTGAGCTGGAGTGTATCCTCAAATATAAGAATGCATACTGATTCTGTTTATGAGAAAGCAGAGCTTTGCTGTTCAATCATGTTCCAGATTTTGAAAAGGTTTCAAAAAATTAAAAAAAAACCTGGATGTAGCCCATCATATGAACTACTATTCTGGAAAATTACAGTCTAAAATACATTGTACTTTTGGCTCAACAAAAAAAAAACGAACGAATCTGTTTATGGCGGGCTGTGGCAGGCTGATGCGGGCCGCCGCTCTCTCCCGCACTAATTGTAGTGGAGCATGGCAGTCAGCACGCTAGCTCCCGCTGGCGGAGAGCAGCCCACCAGCTGCGTTTGGCGGCCAGCCACGGCCCATCCCGCTTGACACCTGACTGTGCGCTATGCCGCTATGGTCGTGTCTGCTCAGAATGAAGCCTTGTGCAATTTGGTGAAACGGTACCAGCCCCACCGGGCGATAAATAGGACTAGGTGTCTTCTCTTGTTATTTGCGTGCATATCCTCCTTCGCCGGCTCAGAGGGCTGAACCAGCCTCACCGGGTGATAAATTTGTCTGACATTGTCCCCATACGCTTTCTACCTTCACTTTTCTTTACTGGAGCTAGACGTCACCTCATCAGTTCCTCCATCACCAGTTGTACTTGAAAACTTTGTAACCCTTTTACTAGTATAGCTGGCAAGCTGCTCGCCGGACAAATTTTCATTCGACCCACTCTTCTTCCTTTCATCTGGAACTACTAGTCCAACACCAAAGGGCCAATCGCCATTTGCATCTCTAGTACCAGGTGTATGACAGAAAAGCTCAGGGTGTCGGAATCGGCCACAGGAGAAACAAAAGTGTGGCACTTGTTCATATTGAATGGTGTACTAATCCCTCAATCAAAATTACCCCTCAAAGGCTTAGTGCCACCGTCATCCTCACCCTCAGGTACCAACTGCTGGATCAAACACAATCTAGGTACTCCCTCCGTTCACTTTTATAAGGCACACTTGTTATCTATTTTATTTTGACCAGATACATACTAAAATGGGTGAATCTATGTACAAGGTAAGTCTAGATTCACTCATATTGTTATGCATGTGGGGATAGCTAGTGTGCCTTATAAAAGTGAACGGATGGAGTAGCAATTTTAACTAACTCATTGGCAATACGCTTTCCTCAGGTTGGGTTTCACAGATTGAAGTGTAGGTTTAAAATCTTAGCCCACAGCTGAATCTTGTCAAACTTGAGTTTTGACAGTTGCATCCCCTCGATGAACTCCTCCAAAATCACTGCATTTTTTGCTCACATGCCATGACCCATCTCTAACCCGATCTTGATCACGTAGTGGCTCAAAATCTGCCATGAAAGTGTTTTTGCCAATAAAGCGAAATCTCCAGGGTTTCCCTATGCTGGTCGTAGCGCGCTTGATATCGTTTGGATGTGGAAAAGTTCCCCGATACAACACTCTCCCCGCCAGCACCCACCTTAGCTTCGCACCACTGTCGATCATCGTTGACAATCAGAGGAATCGCTTCATCCTCCGTGAGATCCAACTTTCCCATCGCCTCTTCCATCCGATCTCGAGCTGCCTTCGAATAGGCAGCTTTTCCTTCCTTTTGCTTGCCTCCCAATACAGAAGAATCCATCTTCAGCACTGAGGTTCACTGCGCGTCTGTGCCCACCGAGAGATCGACTCGTGCGCAGCCAAAACTCCCGTGAAACCCTAATAGCCTAACGAGAGGCTCCTAGTTTTCCGAGAATAAGACTAAGCGCATAAGAGATACTCCCTCCGCCAAAACTCCCGTGTAACCCTAATCGCCTAACGACGTACTAAATTAAATTGGTATTGCTAGATTTGTCTTGGAATGAAGTTTCAAAATATACCAATGTGACGTCACACATATTGATACCCTTTTCTATAAAGTTAGTCAAAATTGGAAAAGGTTGACTTAGTACAAAAGCTAGATTTACATTTATTCCAGGACGGAGGGAGTAGAGTTAGATATTCTACTATATATAAAAGCTCGCACAAACCGCTGCGTCTCAGGCTGTCTAGGTCGTGTCCAATCCACGGCCGTCCGATCCGCGTGGACGGACGGCCAAGATTTGTCCACGTCGCCCCAAACCCCTACTTCACTGTAGCAAGGGATTATCTCCCAATCGGCAAGCGACGCGTGGCCAGGTCGCCCGCCGGTCGCCCCGCGCGCAGCCGGTCGCCCACCGGTCACCGTGCCGATTGATACGTCCATTTTGCATCACTATTTTATATCATAATTTACTGCTATTCATCGATATATTTCATATTTAGAAGTGTTACTTATGTTATTTTACCTATTTTGCATGTTTGATGAATAATGGAGAATTGGACACCGGAGTCAGGATTCTGCTGGAAAAAGCACCGTCGAGATGCACTATTTCTGAAGATCAATAAATCGAAGGAGACATATGGAAGTTCCTATTTTACTAGAAGATGGAGGAGGCCAAAAGGGGGAGCTGAGATGGGCCATGGTGGGCCCTCCTCACCCCTTGGCGCGGTGGGGCCCCCTGCCGCGCCGAGAGGTGGTTTGGGGGCCCTGGCCCACCTCAGCCGTTCCCCCTTCACGTACTTGACCCCCTCGGAACCCTAACACAGAGAGGAGGGCCATCGAAATATTCCGCCGCCTCCACGAGGCGGAAAACACCAGAGAGCGAAAAGCTCCCCTGCAGGAAGAAATCTGCCGGGGGAAATTCCCTCCCGGAGGGGGAAATCGTCGCCATCATCACCGTCATCGAGCTGGACTTCATCGGGATCATCATCATCATCATCTCCACCACCAATACTATCATCACCTCCGCTGCACTCCGTCTCCGCTATAACATCTAGGGCTGAATCTTGTCTATTTCATAGGGGAAACTCTCCCGGTGTTGATTACTCTTGTTATTGATGCTATTGGGTGAAACCATTGGACTAAGGTTTATGTTCAGATTGTTATTCATCATCATATCACCTCTGATCCTGTTCCGTATGATGTCTTGTGAGTAGTTCGTTTAGTTCTTGAGGACATGGGAGAAGTCTTGATGTTAGTAGTGAACTATGTTGAGTAATATTTAATGGTTTGATGCTTAAGTTGTGGTGTTATTCTTCTAGTGGTGTCATGTGAACGTCGACTACATGATACTTCACCTTTATGGGCCTAGGGGAATGCATTGTGTATTCGTTTGCCAATTGTGGGGTTGCCGGAGTGACAGAAACCTGAACACCCGTTGGTATATCGATGCATGAGGGATAGCAGGATCTCAAAGTTTAAGGCTGTGGTTAGTTTAACTTAATTACTTTCTTGTATTTGCGGATGCTTGCAAGGGGTATAATCACAAGTATGTATTAGTCCTAGAAAGGGCGGTGCATTAGCATAGGTTCACCCACACAACACTAATCAAAACAATGAAGATTAATCAACTATATGAAGCGAAAGCACTTGACAATACTCCCGTGTGTTCTCAAGAACGTTTGGTCATTATAAGTACAACAACCGGCTTGTCCTTTGCTGTAGAAAGGATTGGGCCACTCGCTGCAACTATTACTACTGCATTTTATTTACTTGTACTTTATTTATCTGTCATATCAAAAACTCCTAAAAACTTGTCTGTGAGCATTTACAGTGAATCCTTCATCAAAACCGTTTGTCAACACCTTCTGCTCCTCGTTGGGTTCGACACTCATATTTATCGAAAGTACTACGATACGCCCCCTATACTTGTGGGTTATCAAGACTATTTTCTTGCGCCGTTGCCCTGGGAGTGTAGCGCTATTGGTAAGTGGAATTGGTAAGGGAAACATTTATTGTACGTGCTGTTTTTATTTTTGCCTGCTGCTATATCTCATTATGGAGGGGTCTTCTCTTGAATTCCTATTTGGGAAAACAACTACCACTGCTAAGGTAGTAGAGGAGGCGCCAGATGAGCAGGTAATACCGTTCAAAATTGCTATGAAAATTGTTGAACGTGTCACAAATAACCGCTATGCAGGAGATGGAACAGTCCATCTTGGAGATCATTTGTTATTTCTGCATGAATTGTGCGAGTTATTTAAGTGTGCAGGTATCTCGATGGGGAAGTTAAGAAGAAATTATTCTCTCTATCACTGTCTGGTAGAGCTGCACATTGGTATAAACTGCTGAAGAATGGGTATTCTCTTGGATGGGAGGAAATTGTAACTCTCTTTTACTCCAAATTCTATCCTCCAAGTGAGATTCATAAGGATCGGAACCTCATATATAACTTCTGGCCCTATGATGGAGAGAGTATCGCTCAAGCGTGGGGGAGATTGAAGGCATTAATGCTCAAATGTCCCATTCATGAGCTTCCTGGTAATATTGTTATTGATAACTTTTATGCAAGACTCTCCTTTCAAGATAAAACTCTATTGGATACCACTTGTGCTGGATCGTTCACTCGTAATAAAGAAGAGTTTAAGTGGGACCTTCTTGATCGGATTCAGGAGAACACTGAAGGATGGGAGAATGACAAAAGTAGGGAGTCAGGTATAAACTACGACTTTGAGTGTGTTAAAAATTTTATGGATACTGATGATTATCGCAAAATTAGCACTACTTATGGTCTTGACTCTCAAATTGTTGCAAACTTTTATAAAGCCTTTGCTTCCTATTTCGGTTTGCCGAAGGAGGGTTTTAAAAATTATCATGAACCATATAAAGATGAATCTGTTTCTCATATATCTAAAGGAGTTGAGGTTAATGTTGCTGATCGCATTATTCCAGAACCTTATATTGAAAAAGTTCCTTTTCCTGATAAGATTAAGGAACATACTATCATAATTGGTGTTGTTAGTAAAAGTAATAAGAAAGCTACCAAACCGGATGAGCAAATAACTGTTGAACCTGTTGTAGCATTGGTTAAAGATCTTGTCACTGAAAATTTAGAAGATAGACACATTATCTTTTGTGAGGATGCTTCTAATATTGTCTCACATCCTAAAAGTTCTAGGAAGTCTAGTGTTCCTGTGCTTTCTGTTGGGATAGGTGATCATTGCTATTATGGTTTATGTGATATTGGTGCAAGTTCTAGTGCTATTCCTTATGAGCTTTACAGGGAAATTATGCACGAAATTGCTCCTTGTAAACTTGAAGAGATTGATGTGGTTATTCAGCTTGCTAATAGGGAAACTATCTCTCCAATTGGTATCATTAGAGATGTCGAAGTCCTTTGTGGTAAGACTAAATACCCTGCTGATTTTCTTGTACTTGGGTCGGCTGCCAATGATAGTTGTCCTATTATTTTTGGTAGACCTTTTCTGAATACTTGTGGTGCTGTTATAGATTGTAAGAAAGATAAAATCTTTACTAAATTCGCTGGTGAATCTTATGAATTCAATTTCTCTAAATTTGCTAAAGCACCTTATGAAGCTGAATTGCCTAGTGAGGATTTTGAGATTGCTCAACTTGCATCTATTGTTCTTGCTCCTAACAATGCTTTGCATTGTAAGAAAGATAAAATCTTTACTAAATTTGCTGGTGAATCTTATGAATTCAATTTCTCTAAATTTGCTAAAGCACCTTATGAAACTGAATTGCCTAGTGAGGATTTTGAAATTGCTCAACTTGCATCTATTGTTCTTGCTCCTAACAATGCTTTGCAGCAACATATGGAGAATCATGAAAGTGAGAACTTCAGGGAAGAAAGGAATGAGCTTGATGAAGTATTCCTTCGTCAACCTATGCTCAAACACAATTTACCTGTGGAAGATTTGGGTACCACAATGCCACCCAAGGAGGATCCTGTTTTTGATTTGAAACCTCTGCCTGATAATCTTAAATATGCTTATATTGATGATAAGAAAATATATCCTGTTATTATCAGCTCTAAACTTTCAGGTACAGAGGAGGAAAGGTTATTGGGAGTGTTGAGGAAACACCGCGGAGCTATGGGATATACTCTTGATGACCTGAAGGGAATTTCTCCTACTATATGTCAGCACGCCATCAACATGGAACCTGATGCAAAGCCTGTTGTTGAGCATCAGCGTCGTTTAATACCCAAGATGAAAGAAGTGGTAAGAAATGAGGTATTAAAACTTCTTGAAGCTGGTATTATTTATCCTATTGCTGATAGTAGATGGGTAAGTCCTGTGCACTGCGTTCCTAAGAAAGGAGGAATTACCGTTGTTCCTAATGAAAATGATGAACTAATTCCTCAAAGAGTAGTAGTTGGTTATAGATGTGCATTGATTTTAGAAAGGTTAACAAAGTAACTAAGAAAGATCATTATCCTTTGCCTTTTATTGATCAAATGCTTGAGAGGTTGTCCAAGAAAACTCACTTTTGTTTCCTTGATGGGTATTCTGGGTTTTCTCAAATTGCTGTGAGAGCGCAAGATCAAGAGAAAACTACTTTTACTTGTCCTTATGGAACTTATGCTTATAGACGTATGCCTTTTGGTTTATGTAATGCTCCTGCTACTTTTCAAAGATGCATGTCTGCTATTTTTCATGGCTTTTGTGAGGAAATTGTGGAAGTCTTCATGGACGATTTCTCCGTCTATGGAACTTCCTTTGATAATTGTTTGCACAACCTTGACAAAGTTTTGCAGAGATGTGAAGAAACTAGCCTTGTTCTTAATTGGGAGAAATGCCACTTTATGGTTAATGAAGGAATTGTTCTTGGACACAAAATTTCTGAAAGAGGTATTGAAGTTGATCGAGCTAAAGTGGAGGCAATTGAAAAGATGCCTTGTCCCAAAGATGTTAAAGGTATTCGTAGTATTCTTGGTCATGCTGGTTTTTATAGGAGGTTTATTAAAGATTTCTCTAAAATTTCCAAGCCTCTTACTAATCTTCTTCAAAAAGATGTACCCTTTGTTTTTGATGATGATTGTAAGGAAGCTTTTGAAACTTTGAAAAAGGCTTTAATCACCGCTCCTGTAGTTGAACCACCTGATTGGAATTTACCTTTTGAAATTATGTGTGATGCTAGTGATTATGCTGTAGGCGCTGTTCTTGGGCAGCGAGTAGATAAAAAGTTAAATGTTATTCATTATGCTAGTAAAACTCTTGATTCTGCTCAAAAGAATTATGCCACTACTGAAAAAGAATTTCTAGCTGTAGTTTTTGCTTGTGACAAATTTCGACCCTACATAGTTGATTCGAAAGTCACTATTCATACTGATCATGCTGCAATTAGATACCTTATGGAAAAGAAAGATGCTAAGCCAAGGCTTATTAGATGGGTACTTCTTTTGCAAGAATTTGATTTGCATATCATAGATAGAAAAGGTGCTGAAAATCCTGTTGCTGATAATTTGTCTAGATTGGAAAGCATTCCTTATGATCCTATTCCTGTTAATGATAGCTTTCCAAATGAACAATTGGCTGCAATAAGTGTAAGTTCGCGAGATAGTCCTTGGTATGCTGATTATGCTAACTTTATTGTTTCCAAGTACTTGCCTCCAACCTTTTCAGCTCAGCAAAGAAGGAAATTCTTTTATGACTTGCGGCATTACTTTTGGGATGACCCACACTTATATAAAGAAGGAGTCGATGGTATTATGCGAAGATGTGTTCCTGAATATGAACAACAGGAAATACTGAGGAAATGCCATGGAAGTGCTTATGGAGGGCATCACGCTGGAGATAGAACTGCGCAGAAAGTTCTACAATCAGGTTTTTATTGGCCTACCCTCTTTAAGGATGCAAGAAAGTTTATTTTATCTTGTGATGAATGTCAAAGGGTTGGTAATATCTCTAGACGCAATGAAATGCCTATGAGTTATTCTCTTGTTATTGAACCATTTGATTGTTGGGGATTCGACTTCATGGGTCCTTTTCCTTCTTCACAAGGTAATACTCATATACTTGTTGCTGTTGATTATGTCACTAAATGGGTAGAAGCTATACCTACTAAAAGTGCTGATGGTGAGACCTCTTTAAAAATGCTTCAAGATGTCATTTTTCCTAGGTTTGGTGTACCTAGATATCTTATGACTGATGGAGGTTCTCATTTTATCCATGGTGGTTTTAGAAAACTCTTGCTAAATATGGTGTTAATCATAGAATTGCTTCAGCCTATCATCCTCAAACTAGTGGACAAGTAGAATTGTCAAATAGGGAGATTAAATCTATCTTGCAAAAGACTGTTAATAAATCTAGAAAAAATTGGGCTAGTAAGTTAAATGATGCTTTATGGGCTTATAGAACTGCTTATAAGAACCCCATGGGCATGTCTCCTTATAAAATGGTTTATGGTAAAGCTTGTCACTTGCCTTTAGAATTAGAACACAAAGCTTATTGGGCAGTGAGAGAACTTAATAGAGATTTTAAACTTGCCGGTGAGAAAAGGTTGTTGCACTTAAGTTCTTTAGATGAATGGAGAAGTGAGGCTTATGAAAATGCTAGACTCTTTAAAGAAAAAGTTAAGAGATGGCATGATAGGAGAATTCTTAAAAGAGAATTTAATGTTGGTGAGAAAGTTCTATTGTATAGGTCTCGTCTCAGATTTTTTGCAGGAAAGTTACTCTCAAAATGGGAAGGACCATTTGTTATTGTGGAGGTGTATCGTTCAGGTGCAATAAAAATTGCTTCATTGAAAGATAACTCTACACAAGTGGTAAATGGTCAAAGACTCAAGCATTATATTTCTGGAGATTCTATTAATGAAGAGGTTGATACAATTAAAGTGGTGACTCCGGAAACTTTCATTGAAGAACATTTTTCTGGGACTGCAGAATTCGATTCGAATAGGTAACAGTTTCGGTAAGAAAAGTTTCGCGAATAACTTTCTAGAAGATATTTTCGTCGTTTTTATTAAATATGGAAAAATAAGAGACCGAACCGGATGGGAGACGGCACCCGTGGTGCCCAAACCATAGGTCGGCGCGGTGGGCCCCCAGCCGCGCCGCCTGGTGGTTTGAGCACCCCGGAGCTCGTCTCCGATCAGGTTTCCTCCTGTACCTTCCTTATGTTGTAAAACTTTTTGCTATATAACTCACCCGAACCCCCGAGGTTCGTATCTCGCCTTTTCATCGTGTTTCGTTTCGAGCTGTTTCTGTCCAGATATTGTTTTCAGATTTAGAAGCGCCATGGTCTCCAACAACAACAACAAGGGCAAGGAGCCTTTGGAAGACGAGACTCAAGACCCCAAGCTGAAGGAGGAAGTCAAGAGCAAAGATGAAAGCGTCATGAAGGAAGTAAAGGGGATGCCGTCAACAAAGGGAGAACAGCCTGCAGTCAGGAAGCCCACCTTTGTGGGATCGGTTAACGCTCAACGTGCTTTTTCTCATAACCTGCAGGGAGCAATACCACCTATTCCGGACTACAGCTCTTTTCCGGCAGTGACGGAAGTACTTCGAGTTACAGATGAGTTCTGTGATCAATACCGAGCCCTGCGGAGGGAGGTGGAAATACTCCAGGAAGAGAATATCAGACTCCGCCGAATGCTGGAACGGTTTCTTACTCCAATCCAAGTCATACCGCCACCACCACCGAAGGAGTAATTCATCATAAGTATTGGCATCCCCTTGGTTTGTTCCAAGCTTGGGGGAGTGCCGCGGTATCACACATTATCTTTACCTTTTACTTTTCCATAAAGTCATATCGTGAGTAGGGAAGTTATCTTATATGATGGTTTGCAATGTGGAAGTATCTCTCTTTTAGTTGGTTATCTATGTATCCCTTGGTGTGAGTTGCCGTTATGAAATATTAATGAGAAGTTTTATCATTTACTTTCTGCATACTTTATTTTAGCTTGCAATTCTCTTTCATATTGATAACCTTGTTGTTAGTATAGGGATCACTTTTTAGAGCACCAAGTTAATCTTTTTGGTTTTGGCAAACTTAGCATTGGTCAGTAGTAGACAATACTTTGAGACTTAAGTAGAAGAGGGAGTGCATGCAAATATATTATTCCATGATCTTTCTTTCTTTGTGCTCATAAGCTTAGTATTCTTAAGTTAAACTATTTGTGCTTCTAAGGAAGATTGCATGATTATTCTTATCACTTGTATAATTGTTTGTATCCCTCAACTCTTATGCTTGCTACATAACCTTGCTAGCCAAAGACCTGTATCGAGAGGGAATGCTTCTCATACATCCAAACCTTGAGCCAAACCATTGCCATTCGAGTCCACCATAACTTCCTACTATATGGTATTTTGCGCCATTCCAAGTAAATACTTCATGTGCTACCTTTAAATTATTCAAAACTTATTACTCCTAGTTTTGTGTCACTGTTTATTAGCTCATGAGGGTTCTGTAGAGTTTCTCTAGCACTTTTGTCAAACAGACTTTCACCAATGGACTAGTGGCATATACACCGCTTATCCAACAATTTGCAAAAAGAGCTGGCAAATGGGGTGCCCAGTCCCAATTAACTACAACTTTCATTAATAATTCTCTTCACATGTTTTGCCCTGATTTATCAGTAAGCAACTTAATTTGCAAATAGACACTCCTCCATGGTATGTGAATGTTGGAAGGCACCCGAGGATTCGGTTAGCCATGGCTTGTGTAAGCAAAAGGTTGGGAGGAGTGTCAACTATAAAGAAACTAAAATACATGTGTAAACAAAAGAGAAGAGGGATGATCTACCTTGCTGGTAGAGATAACGTCCTTCATGGGAGCCGCTCTTGAAAGTCTGGTTGACAAGGGGTTAGTGTTCACTTTACTACGATTCGTTGACAACGACATACATAGCTCAAACAACTATTTTCATACTCTCTATATGCTTTGCAAAACTTAAAAGCTCTAGCACATGATTTAATCCCTGCTTCCCTCTGCGAAGGGCCTATCTTTTACATTATTGTTGAGTCAGTAAACCCATTCCTCTCTATCTCAAGCAAGCATTTGAGTTGTTGAGATCCAATTAGTTATATGTGTTGATACTTCTAATCATATCTCTCATTTCCTTGTTTCGCACAATAGCTTTTATCCGAATGAATATAACTTTGAAAGTTATCAATGACTGTAAGGAGACTGTTATGATTAAGGCATGTAAGTTCTGCTATATAAGCTCTGATATAAAGACTCTTCTCGAAAGATAAGTATGATCTGTTAATTGTTCTCTGACCAAGAGTTTAAGTTTGCCTTCACCAATCATGGTTCTCTTTATGCACTTCATCGTGGTTCCCTTTACTTATTTCAAGTTAGATTATATGAAGGGAAGTTGCTGTCTAGAATGACTTGTGTATCAATGAATGTGATGCTTCTTGTCCGTATTTTATTTATCGACACTTTGCTCCATAAACTTGTGGTCATGTTTACTGAGCTCAGTTTTCGCTTGGGGACAAGCGAGGTCTAAGCTTGGGGGGGTTGATACGTCCATTTTGCATCACTATTTTATATCATAATTTACTGCTATTCATCGATATATTTCATATTTAGAAGTGTTACTTATGTTATTTTACCTATTTTGCATGTTTGATGAATAATGGAGAATTGGACACCGGAGTCAGGATTCTGCTGGAAAAAGCACCGTCGAGATGCACTATTTCTGAAGATCAATAAATCGAAGGAGACATATGGAAGTTCCTATTTTACCAGAAGATGGAGGAGGCCAAAAGGGGAGCTGAGATGGGCCATGGTGGGCCCTCCTCACCCCTTGGCGCGGTGGGGCCCCCTGCCGCGCCGAGAGGTGGTTTGGGGGCCCTGGCCCACCTCAGCCGTTCCCCCTTCGCGTACTTGACCCCCTCGGAACCCTAACACAGAGGAGGCCATCGAAATATTCCGCCGCCTCCACGAGGCGGAAAACACCAGAGAGCGAAAAGCTCCCCTGCAGGAAGAAATCTGCCGGGGGAAATTCCCTCCCGGAGGGGGAAATCGTCGCCATCATCACCGTCATCGAGCTGGACTTCATCGGGATCATCATCATCATCATCTCCACCGCCAACACCATCATCACCCCGCTGCACCCGTCTCCGCTATAACATCTAGGGCTGAATCTTGTCTATTTCATAGGGGAAACTCTCCCGGTGTTGATTACTCTTGTTATTGATGCTATTGGGTGAAACCATTGGACTAAGGTTTATGTTCAGATTGTTATTCATCATCATATCACCTCTGATCATGTTCCGTATGATGTCTTGTGAGTAGTTCGTTTAGTTCTTGAGGACATGGGAGAAGTCTTGATGTTAGTAGTGAACTATGTTGAGTAATATTTAATGGTTTGATGCTTAAGTTGTGGTGTTATTCTTCTAGTGGTGTCATGTGAACGTCGACTACATGATACTTCACCTTTATGGGCCTAGGGGAATGCATTGTGTATTCGTTTGCCAATTGTGGGGTTGCCGGAGTGACAGAAACCTGAACACCCGTTGGTATATCGATGCATGAGGGATAGCAGGATCTCAAAGTTTAAGGCTGTGGTTAGTTTAACTTAATTACTTTCTTGTATTTGCGGATGCTTGCAAGGGGTATAATCACAAGTATGTATTAGTCCTAGGAAGGGCGGTGCATTAGCATAGGTTCACCCACACAACACTTATCAAAACAATGAAGATTAATCAACTATATGAAGCGAAAGCACTTGACAATACTCCCGTGTGTCCTCAAGAACGTTTGGTCATTATAAGTACAACAACCGGCTTGTCCTTTGCTGTAGAAAGGATTGGGCCACTCGCTGCAACTATTACTACTGCATTTTATTTACTTGTACTTTATTTATCTGTCATATCAAAAACTCCTAAAAACTTGTCTGTGAGCATTTACAGTGAATCCTTCATCAAAACCGCTTGTCAACACCTTCTGCTCCTCGTTGGGTTCGACACTCTTATTTATCGAAAGTACTACGATACACCCCCTATACTTGTGGGTTATCACCGATTTGCAAAAAAACGCTCCCACTTTTTGAAATTTCCACGCAGTCCACGTTTTCCTTCTGTGGGGGACCTATACGCAAAATGTGCAAACCTGAGGAGCCTCCGTGCAAAAGTGTGCACGGACCCCTTTTCTCTCTCACGCGAGCCGGAGGTCGCCAGCGTCGCCGCCGCCCCGCGCCGCCGGCACGGCTCTCCCCGCACGAATCGCGGCCCAGCCGAAGCTTCCCCGGCCCCGACCCTCCCTCCTCACCGGGCGCCGCCGGCCAGAACGCCGCATCGGCGGCGGAATCGCCGCCACCGTCGCGCGGCCATCCGCCGCGTTCCGCGTGGCTCCGGCGCACCACGGCGACCAAAACGGGGCGGCGCCGCCGCCCCCGGCCTCCCCGCGTCGTCGTGCGTCCAAAGCGCATGCGCGGGCGACCCGTCTTGCCGTGCCGCGCCGCCAGCGCCGCCGTGTCGCCGCCACGGTGATAGCCAGGGCCATGCTGACGTCATGCCCACGTCAGCGTGGGCCCTGGATGCCAGATTTTTTTTCTTTTCCCACAGAAAATCCAGAAAAACAAAAAAAATCCGACATGTGGGCCCTCCCACTCGGAAAAAAAACAAAATACTATAAATTCGATAACTTTGAAATTACACACCGCAAAAATATGGAAAATCAAGCAAAATGGTCACAAAAATAAATTACACCTATTTACGCCCATACGATCAACTTTTAAAATTGTAATATTTTCAAATTTCGGATGCATTTCAAATACGAGCATCCAATAAACGTAAACATCATTTCACGAAATATGGATATCATATTTTTCTTTTTAACTCAAATAAAGTCCAGAAAAATAACATCCGTAATATCATTCAATATGATAAACGCAGTAAAATAATTTTGTACACAACATCTTACTTAAATAAAGTTCGGCAAAACATTTAAACACAGTTACCCATTTATGACATGAGCTTAAAAAATATCAAAATAAATATTCGAAACTTATTTTCCAAACAAATATAACTGCATCAAAAAACCAATATTTAGTAAACGTACATAAAATTCAAATACGAATGCCTCCCGACTTTTAACAACTTCAAAAACTTTCCCCGAATTTCAATACACTCAAACCTAAACAAATTTTGATGCGCACATTTCGAAATTTGAAATCCTCACACCGCGGTTTTCAAAAATATGACAGATAGATCATGACCACAATATCTGAACATTTAATAAACGTAATTTGACCATTCCAAAAATTTGACCAACTTTTCAGTCTAGACAATATTTAAATTCCAACAATTTTACGATTAAATAATTCAAAATTTCCGCCCATGGGAGCGGCGGAGCCCGCTCTTAGTCCCCTAGTAGTAGGATTATAATCTACAGATACGCTCCCCAGGCTCATATACGATTAAGCGCCCGAAACCGCCGCCGCCGCAGGCTGATCGCCGGCGAGGTCGACCTTGACCTTAAGGAAGTCGATGGTGCGCTCCCCGAGTGCGAACGCGTCCCAGAATCCGTCCGTAAAAACCTTGGCCTCGAGTCGCCTGTACATCGCCGGCCGTTCCCCGCCGACCAGCTCCGGCGACGGCCCGAGCACCATGTGCGGCTCCGCCTGGTAGAACACCGCCAGTGACACCCTCTCCGCCGCCTCGCCCGGCGCCACCACCTGGTGCATGGGCGCCCTGAACACCGCGTTGCTCATGATCTCCATCTCGTCGCCGACGAGGACCAGCAGCTGGTGGCGGCCGCCGCCGAGCACGGGCACGTCGACCCAGCCGCCTTTCTTGAGAACCTGGAGGCCGCCGACATGCTCGTCGAGGGGGATCACGCTGACGACGGTCTTGTCGGTGTGGGGCTTAAGCCCGTTGACGAGGTCCGGGCGCGGGCAGGGAGGGTAGTAGGTGAAGCGCGCGTAGGACGGCATCCGCTCGCCCACCTTGTCGGCGAAGAACCCCTCCTCGAAGCCCAGGCTCCTAGCCATGGCCGCGAGCACGAGCATCGCCACCTTCTCGCTCTCGAGGCTGAACTCGTGCAGCAGCTCGCCGAGGTCCGGCGGTGGGCCGGCCAGAAGCGGAGCTGCCGCTCGTCCTCTGGAAGGACCTGCAGGTAGAGGCGGTCGCACCAGTCGAGGACCTGCTCGTCGGTGTCCACGCGGTCGACGCCGTAGCCCTCGGGCTGAAACCGGAGCTTCGCGGTCTCGTCGGGATCGGCGTCGGCAAGGAGGCCCACGTCCACGGTGGGGATTAACAGCTCGGTCGGCTGTGCGGTGGCGGCCGGGCGATCCTTTTCCTTCTTCAGCAGGTAGCGGTTGGGCGGCGCGAGGCCGCCGTCCGCGGCCACCTCCTGCACGAGCTGCCTCTGAGCTTGATGCACCATCGCGATACACTCGTAATTCACAGTGCGTTGTCTACTTCAGGATGGTTTGTGTGTGTATGAAGCTTGTGGTGAGTCGTCCATCTTATATATGGGATCAGCTCAGTTCACTCTGCTCAGTATGGTTTCTCACATCCATTCCGCCATGAAAGAGGGAAGGATTCCCAATTTCCCATGCCCTCACCCTATCCGCTATCCGGGCAGAAATGGACGAGCATACGGAGTATATGCGTCCCGCCGCCGCCGCCCCCGCGTGCACGTCACGTGGCTGTGTAGTCGTAAGAGTTTGGGACAAGGCATGCTTGGACTGCCGCCATAACGTCTTTCCCTTATTCGGTTGGGTACCTAAACCTGTTTTTCACTTCTTTTCCAGTTGTTTTCATTTAAGTTTTCTTGGCATTGGCTAATTGTAGAAGACTTATGGTTTTTAACAGAACTACTCCCAAGTGTTTGATATTCAGAACATTGATCACTTGTGTGTGACATACGTATCTATTTGGTTGACGGATTGGGACTAGACAATCGGTTTTGAAAAGAAAAGAAAAAATGAATGCTGAGAGGAAATCGTGAAGGATACGAGGGGGAGTTCTTACTTTTGTGCTCCTTATCCGTCATGATCCTCATTGTTCCCATGACCAACCTGTGGAGAAGCCATCAAGGAACAGATCTATTTGCATTGCGGGAAGGGAACTAGACAATCGGTTGAGAAAATAGGAACTGGAGTGATGAGAGGAAATCGTGAAGGATACGAGCTCGAGGCACCTTGAGGATTTGCCGCTGCGTCAGGATGCTGATTGAAATTGAGCTTCGCGTTGTTTCAGCCAGCTCGCCTAATCTTGTATACAGTAATATTTTCCCGTTTCTTTCGGTTTCAGGCCAATGCAAGCATTGCGGTGGATTTGTATTCAGATAGGTAGTTCCCATTTTTATTTGGCAACAGAATACAGGTGTGTTGGAGGGAGGCGTGTCAAGCCCCGTCTACCAGGGTTAGTAGGGCAAATTGCTGAAGAGTCAATGCTGCAAACTAGCGAAACATACTGGTGCAACACTGGAGCAGCTCAATACTCATACTAAAGAGAGTCAAAGAGTGGCAAAGCATCATAATCCAGAGTGGCAGCTGGAAACATTCAAAACTTGCGACAGAAAAATCTTCCAAACTCTTACACGCTAAAACACAGAACACAGAACAGCGGTGGTGGGAGAGCCTTCACACCGATCACATGAACAGGTTGGGCCTCGTCGCCTTGTATGTGGTCTTCAGCTTCCTGGTGGGCGGCCTCACCTTCTGGTAGACCAGCGGGAACTTGATCGCAGAGTTGTGGAACTGCTTGGTGTTGTCCCTCTTGCACAGCTTGAAGTGGACCGTGGCCGTCTTGATGATCTGGATGCAGGGGGACCTCACGCGGTGACGCGAGGCCATCTCCGCGTACATCTGATCGACAGCGCCATTCAGGGTCGTGTCACGGTACTCCTTGTACATGTTGTGATAGCCGGTTCTGCTCTGGTAACGGAGCCAGATGCCATAGTTCTTGATGGTGGTTGGGTTCTTCTCGAAGATCTGAGAGATGTACAACAACACGCTTAGAAGTGGAAAGAACAACAAAACACAGCCATGTATTCACTGAGAAAGGATCATGAAGACAAAGCACAGTACAGCCTGTTTGTACACTTCCAAGCTTCCTATTTTACACATAGCATGAATACAGAACACAATCATACCAAAGTTCAATAATACCCCAGATGAGCAAAGCTTAACTTGTTTCTACCACGACAATTGTTTGGTGACCAACTCAACTCAATAGGCTAAAACTACATGGCTTAGATAAAATGCAGCTACAGAAACTCAGTTGCAAAGTACTGAACAAACGAAATAAGTTGGCTTTAGCCAGGTATAATTGAGAGAGCAAGGATATCAAAACGACAGATTATGAGTTAGGGTGCTGGATAGAAGTTAATGGAGTCCTTATACAAGCATTACTATGGATGGCAAGACTCTGAAACAGCAGAAAAGCTCACCTAATCCTTAACAAATCTAACAGCCAAGAACAACAACAACCAGATATATAAAAAAAATCATGGGGCAGGCAAACTATAGCTCCACAAAATACCCTATTTCAGCAAAATCACAGTACATAGGAATTAATCCTAAGCATGCAATTTAGGACGAGACCAATATACATGATACATTTTCTAACACAAGGGAACTTAAGACTTTCAGTGCAACACGCTAAACCATTAATCATCAGAAATCAAACAAGCAATAACAACCTATCTCCTTTGGTCAAATTAGTACATTCAAAACCTCTCTCCCTATTCACCGAAGTAAGATCAACATAGTAAAACATCTCATCTATTGCGATTGCTGGCTTCAATCCGAAGCAACACAGGTAAGGTTACATCAGTGGCGAACAAGTGGTACCTCGTTGATGGCGAGCATCTGCCCATTGGCCTTCTTCACCTTCTTCAGCTTCCTCAGAAAGTACCTGCGCACAAACACAACCAGATGGAACCATCAGAAAATGCCCAGGGGCAACCATACGAACACGCGAAGAAGATGATGACTCTGCAACTGCGGTTCGGGAGGGGAGGGGACTGACCAGAACTTGGACTTGGCGCGGACCTCGTTGGTGGCCCAGAGCTTCATGCGGTAGATCTTGGGCTGCTCATCGCCGGGGGTCGGCAGGGCTCGACCCACCACCTGGTACTGATGGAACTGCGCGCACGACACAACGAACAAAGAGATCAGCGAATACGTAATGACCGAGGGCGCGGCCGATCAAGAACAGGAAGACGGCGTCGGCGCGCGGGCGCGGGAGGGAAGCTTACCCTGTGAGCGACCATTTTGCCGAGCTCTCGAGACCGGAGGCGGAGGAGACCTAAACCTGAGGAGGAGATGGCGGCCGACGGGGGAGGAGGCGGATTTATGTGTGGGGGACGAGGAACCCTAACGGGCCGTACTTTATGGGCTTTGTCTATATCCGTATTTAGTGGGCTGCACGAATATTTTTACTTAAGTGGGCTGCACGAAATAGGCTCCGTCAATACTTGCGTTCTTTTTTTTCCGAATCAAGGAGCTCTAGTTCCCAATTCTCGAAAAAAAAGGAGCTCGAGTTCCCCATTTCATTATGTATCTCTACTATATAATACGTGTTTCTTCCTTCGTCCGTTCGGTGGTACGTCGTACGTCGCACTCGATTTTCGTCCGTTCCGTGGTTTCGTACGTCTGTGATTTTGTTTCCCGATCGATTGCTGGGTGTAGGCCGGCCAAGTCAAGAGCCATAGCTGAACACGCGACCGTATCGTACTCAAATCAGCCAAGATTAGAACAATTCTAGACCTTTAAATATGGGATCCATCGATTGCCCTGCATCGATCGAAATCGATTGTTCCTATTAGACGAACCAGCTTTGGAATTGGACTCGAATCAAGCAAAAACCATGGCGGCGAACCACGACAGAGCAGCAAAGTCGACAAGGTTGTAGGCGAGAAGAGCAGGACGATCACGCTGGTCAGCTCCGACGGCGACCGCTTCGATCGACCAACTCGAGATTTAATCGACTTTTGTGAGGGTTTCTTCGTCGACGTCGAGGATCCGATCTAGATGAAGCTCGTGGTGGCATACCTGCTAGCGAACTTCGCCGGGAGCCCCGCCAGTATGATCTTCCTTTTATGAGATCGCACCATGAATTGATGATTGGATTAGTACTCACTTTCCCAATCATGCCGACGCCACAAATCAACACGCTGCCGCAAGATTTCGTCTCTGCTCGATTCAATGTTGCGGAGGAATTCGGAAGGGGGATTTGGGCGTGTGGACGGAGGCGATCGAGGGAGCAGCCATGAGCGAGGTATTCGAGGGCTATGAGCGCCAGTACTTTCGACGGAGACTGGTGGCCGTCTGCCGAAGGTGCTGCTTCTGGCATCCTCCACGAACCTCACATGGACACGAGGTCTTACACGGGCGAGCGCAGCTACGGCTGTCAGGGAACATAGCAGCGATGCAGACTCGGGATTTCGCCCCAGCAATTTCGTGGCGGCGTGCGACGGAAGAAGGAGAGAGAAGAGGAACGAGCAATTCTGCAACGACGCTTGAGGACGGCGAGGACTTCACACAAACCGTAGGCGACCAGTTCATTCATGTGTAGGCGCCGCCGTCCCTAGCAGACACTGTCGTCTCCATGGCATCGTCGTAGTCCCCAAAATCTTGCTCAACCTGGTAGTCCTACTGCTTCTGTTATGTCCTGCTGCTATATAAAAATCATATGCTGCTGGGTACAAATCACAGCATGAGGTTCTTCTGAAATTCCGTCAAAGACCATCACGGTGGGCTGGTTCGTGCAGGCAAAGAAGACGGGATCCAGGATGCGTTTAGTGCCGAGTCCATGCAATGTTGTGTGCTATAGACACACATGGGTGCTATATGAGCGTAATTTTTAGACGGACTCTTAAAGTCATGGCAATGGCTCTGAACCGGCGAGTCAATCGTTTGATGGCTTGAAGATCGTTGGAGGTTTTCAAGCAGCGAGATAGTTGCCTGTAGACTCTTTGCAATTATGGTGGATTGTATAACCGGATGAATTTGAAGCTCAAATTCAAGAAAAGGTCATCCAACCAGCTACAGTTTGCTGCATGCAGAATATAGAGGCAAGTTGGTTTTTCTCCACCTTTAGAACGTATATTAAGCTTTATGCTTTGGAAGTGAAGAGCACGAAAATATGCTTCTCAATAATGTATTATCACTAAGTCCCCGTTGCAACGCACGGGCATTTAGCTAGTATGAAATACAACAAGCAGAGTATATAAAAGCTATGGTTATATAGTTGCTCGATTATTCTTTGATTGAATACGCGTGTTGCCTCTCTTGTAGTTTAAATGTCGGCTATCCATCATTTAATTTTTTTCTTATTAGTTGGTTGTTACCATCCTTGCCACTGGCGTCACGCACAGGGGATTCAGATCATACATTCAGCATGATTTGGATACAATCAGAAGGGAATCATAGGAGGGAAGAGCATAGGGGAGGGGAAAGTAGCAACTGCTACAGTTCAGTTCATCTTCGATGCCCTGCTTTGCTGTCTTGCTTTGTCTTTTGTAGCTGCTCGGAGGTATCGGCTGCTCCTGGTAAAGGCCCACGGCCCAGAAGCAAGGACGGTCCATGACATTCCTCCGTTCTTCAAACACGGCTTGCCCTCAAGCCGATGCACAAGAAGAAACCCACCTGGATCCCATGTGGTTTGCACTTCGTCTAGAATCAGCTTCCACAAACCATCACCATCATGGAGTATCTTCAACCTCGGGAACTGTGGCAAACAAGATTGGTCATAGCTGGTAATCTTCCATATCAAATAACTTGGTCGGAGCATGACATTCTCCCAAGACATGAGACTGTAATACGCACACTGGTCTGTCACATTCCTCTCCCCTTCAAACGCAGCTTGCCCCCAAGCTGCAGCCTTCAAACATGATGCTTGCAACTCAGCTTGAGCACCATTGGTTTGAGGGATAGTGCTCTGGTCAGGCTTGTGAGTGCATTTGGCACTGCCATATGTCAAGAGAAACAATTTTCTGAACTCAGCTGCCTGAAACTGTAGATCATGGCAAACATGTTCTTGGTTCCAGAGTAGCACGAGTGTACTGCTATGAACGAAGTCAATGGCAGCATGCAGTCTGGAATCTGAATCACCCAATGCGACTTGACCATTTGCAGCACTATGAAAGAAAACTAGCTCGCTACCCTGGGTAAACAACAGATGATTGACAGTAATCATATGATCAAACCAAGCCTGCATCACAATTATCTGATAGACGCTCCCACTGATAGGGCTCTTATCTTGGGTTGCTAGACAAAGTAACGGAAACTTCCATTGTACTGTTACCTCCAACAACTTCTCATACTCTGCCAACATTCGACTAAAATTTGATGTATACTCGACCAAGATATTCATAGAAACAGATCAACAACTCCTGGATCCCATGGTCTCATGAGAATAGCTGCCATAGATTGAACTTGGATAGCAAACACTCCAACCTCTTTCAGAATGAAATCAATGTGCCTCCACAACAAAAAATTATTCATCACCAAATGCATGCTCTGCCAGCCATTGTTCACACGACTGAAAGCATTTCTTTTGCTGCAGTTAGTTGGTGGCCAAGGTGGCCTTGAAAACACCAATTCTAAGATTTTATGCGGCAAGAAAAAGGCAGTTATACTGTGTATAGCATGCGCAGTTGAATTCTTTAGTCCATCACATGCTTGTCTCGCAACAATAATCACAGTGACCAACCAATTTTTTGCAATGGAATGCCATAGGCTTCTAACTCCAAAGTGCTGCAATTCAATCAACCTCATAGTTTTGTACCTCCCTGGACTAAGGCTGCTCAAGTTATCAGGCAAACAGCGGCCGATGTACCTTGCATTCTTCCAGGGCCTAAAATCACCCCGCTCAATAGCATCAATCGAGGGCCTGAAGGAACTAGTGAGAAACAACCTGCCGTTGTCGTCGAAGCAGCGGCTGTCGCAGTCACCTGCCGGCACAGGATTCTTGGGCGGACCTTGTCTAGGATGCACTAGCGGTCGAGCTGGCGCCGGAATATGCTTGACCCAGAACTGCAACGCGATGGCTGGCCAGGCCTCCACGGTGGCTGGCTTGACTAGCGCGACCTTGTCGTCGATGCCGCCAGCGTTGTGGGCTACACCCAGTGTCGAACACCTGGTGGGCAGCTGAAGGATGACGGCGGTGGCCGTGTGCGGAGCCACAGCTGACATCGTGGGAATGGAGTAGGATGCCGGGGCTTCCTCGGGCGTTGGTGTTGCCTGTGGCGACGGGGTTGGTGGTGGCGTGGACGGCGACGAGGTCACTGCTGCCCGCTGGACTTTGAATTGCTCCCACGAGGAGAGCAAGTCAGCCGCCATGGCCTGTAGCGATTTGTATGAATCCACCACCTCCTTGCACGAATCCGCCACCTCCTTGCATGAATCCGCCAGATCCTGGTACAAATCCGTCATCTCCTTGCACGAATCATCTGCCGAAACGAATGCTTTCGTCGAATCCATGGCAGAAAAAAAAGTTTGGCCTATTTTTGGGTGGCTTTTTTTGAGTTTTCTAGGGTAAGATCCGAAGATCGATGGCTCTGAATACCAAATGTTACGATCCTTGCCACTGGCGTCACACACAGGGGATTTAGATCATACATTCAGCATGATTTGGATACAATCAGAAGGGAATCATAGGAGGGAAGAGCATAGGGGAGGGGAAAGTAGCAACTGCTACAGTTCAGTTCATCTTCGATGCAGACGCAGCTTCAGTGACTTTGCGTGGGTGACTTTGTGGTGACTTTGAGTCACTGACCAGTGGGGCCCACCGTGTGTAGGGGCCACATGTCAGTGAAACAAAGTCACCACAAAGTCACCCACGCAAAGTCACTGAAGCTGAATCCCTTCGATGCCCTGCTTTGCTGTCTTGCTTTGTCTTTTGTAGCTGCTCGGAGGTATCGGCTGCTCCTGGAAAAGGCCCACGGCCCAGAAGCAAGGACGGTCCATGACATTGGTTACACAGTTATGTTGTATTGTGTGTACTTTATTGTGATTTCTTGCATCCAATTCTTAACAACTCATCACAACATTTCAGAATTGGAGGAAATGTTACCTCTCCGGCCTGAATAGTAGCCTTTTTTTTGCGAAATAGCAATTCGGTGTAATATTCATATCTTATTTTGAATGACATATTGAGTTAGCACACGTTTCAGATGCCAGTGGTACAACACATAAAATTTACCTCTCAACCTTTTTATTTTTGCATAGTTGTTAGTTATTTTAGATGTGCAAATGTGATGACTTAGCTTATAGGTCTGCTGCAACCTGCAAGTGGTTATTTTAACTCATCCTAATATACCCGCATGTATTTATTATTGTCATCATAAACATGCTTTTTTCACCATGCCTCAATTTCCTCTATTGAAAATAGAGAACTTTCATGTGAACCGCTTGACTAAGAATAAATATATACTTTCAAATTTTCTACCTATTTTCTTCTCCTAGTGTTTAGTGCGGCTTCCTACGTTGCCTTTCTTGCACTGCTTCATGTAGGCTCTGATTTGTTTTGGCCAAACAAGTAACAGGCTGATTATAATGAATCGAATAGCCATCATTTTCATGTTTGGCCTCTTAAAATAGCCATATTTTCGTTTCCTTATGCATCCACTTTAATTGGGTATATTAATTGATTTTTTTTGTTTGGTAGTAGAGTCGTCGCTTTTCTACATCATGCCATCCGTCGTTGTTGTCACATATATACGTATTTTTTGTGTTACTAGGTTAGTTTATGTTGAGAAAACGAGAGAATGGTGAATTAAGCCAAGTTATAGGGATATATATAGAATTTTAGATCTACAAAATGCACGTTGAACTTGTAGTTCAGTGTGAAGGTTTATATTTATGTAATACTTCTGTTTCCTTCTTCAATGTGATTTTTTTTTGCTTGTGTCACCCCTCTTCTCCCATCTTTTCTTTTTAGCTCAGACGGCCTCTCTTTATATTTATGATTCCAAGCCCCCACGAAGTTTTGATTATCTCATAGGGCCCCATGGTTTTTGGGGACTGGAATCAGTATCCAAGTGTGACAAAACCAGTGGTGTAGCTTACTGCATGTAAGGGGGGCTGTTGCCCCCTCCCACTCCACCCAATAACTCATATATTGCATTTTGCCACCCCCAAGACATCTTTAGCAAGCTCCGCCACTGACAATGACCCTTTAGATTGTGATTCTTCGGAATAGTATGACCCGAGCTGCAAGTTTGCAAACGACACAATAAAGTCCCCCCCCCCCCCCCCCCCCACCCACCCACCCAAGAATCCATATTGGCATTTAGTTTACCGTGCATTGGACCCAGAGGAAGGTGGGCTCACGATTTGGGAATGGTTGACGACTGGGGGAGGACTCGTCACGATTATCCTGGAGATCATCTTTTTCCTTCGCTGGAGGGCGCGGCGGCACCCTCTGGCGAGCTGAGGACAGGACGTCACGGCGGTGGCCCTCGAGGAGGCAGCTCGAGTGCTACCGACATAGTTTTGGTACACTCCTGTCAGAGAAGCTAGCGCTGCCTAATGCTCTTGCAAATTTTGTAGAGAAAATTTGGTGCCCATCGTGCTTTGGGTAGGTGTGTGCGCGCTGGTTGTCGTTTGAGTAATAACCTATCTATATTACATGAGTTAGATTTAATCTTGCATTTTGCTTGATGCTATATCAGTTCCAGACTAGATGTTGTTGTGCATTCCAATTTGCCTAAGTATAATTACCTTGTGTAACTATCTCGATGATTAAACAAGTACTCCCTCCGTTCGGAAATAGATGTCTTGCATTTGTCTAGATTCGGATATAAGTAGACATGTTTTAGTGTACACATACATCCGAATTTGGACAAATAGAAGACATCTATTTCCGAACGGTGGGAGTAATTGAGAAAGAACCCTTAGCGAGCCCTCCGGGCCTATCCACAATAACAACATGGCGCGTCACCAGAGGCGGACCTAGAGCAAAAATAACCCGTTGTCACTCACTGTATCAATCAAGCATATTTTTCACCTAGATTCTAGATTTAGGGTGTCACACACTGTAAATGTATAAAATTTATCAAAGAAATAAGTTTTGGCCCGGTGTCCTGTGACCTGGTGTAAGACCAGCCACACTGCTGGTGCGATTCAAGAAAAAAGATCAAACCGTCTCGCTTTGTCTGCATTGTATGGAACCGAATGAACAGTGTACAAGGGGCCCAAGTGCACGCGTATATGCTTTCCATCCATGCGTAGCTGCTGTGGATTGTGTCAGGTAAAAATTCTACAGTATTTTAAAGGTTTTTTTTTTTAAAACAAACTCGACTCTTTATTAATTAACAAAGTAGCTTACATCATCTGACAGGATACCCCGTAAGAAATCCGGCGGATCCTCGACCCAAACAGTAGTCGAAGGACCCTCCGCATTAGCAGCAAGGGCATCTGCAGCTCTATTACTTTCTTTAGAAGCAAATTCGAAAATAACTCTACCAAAACCCCTAGCAAGCAAGGTACACTCTTCATAAATCGCAGCTGCTGGTCCGATGGAGTTTCCTGCATCATTCATCGTGTTTACAACCTCCATGCAGTCGCTGTTCACAACGATCTTCGTGCAGCCCATCTGACCAGCAAGAATCAAACCATCTCTTAAGGCTCTAGCCTCCGCCATTGGCGCATCTGCGACATGGGGAATGCCGCAGCAACTTCCGGCAATGAAGACACCAAATTCATCCCGGATAATGGCGCCAGTTGCACCCGATTCGTCCAGCTCTGAGAAGGCAGCGTCAACATTGAGTTTCACAAAACCCTCGGAAGGTTTCTGCCATCCCTCTCTCCTAACTCCACGGCCTGGTTTCACAGCTCTGTAGTAATTCAAGGTGATCGCCGCAATGGATTGCGCCGACCTGGCTGGCTTTGAAATCTCCTCGCCATGGACGACCTTTCTCCTCTCCCACCATGCGTACCAGCATGCCGTAGCGATCAGCTCTCTGAGGCCAATGTCAAAACCCGGTGCCATCTGGTCCGGCTGCCTCAATAGAGCCTCAAAAGCAGCCGGCCCCTCATGGTACGATGCACATACCTTGTCAATCATTCCTTTCAGACCGAGATTTTCCCAGAGTTCTTGCACCCTCGCACATGTAAAGAAAACATGCCGAGTATCTTCACAGTGTACCTTGCACATTGGGCACAGGCTTGAGGGAATAATATGCCTGTTCGCCAAAGTGCAGTTGCATGGTATTGTATCGTGAACAAATCTCCAAGCAAAAATTTTGATTTTCGGTGATACCTTCAGTTTCCAGATTTTTGACCAAACTGGGTTTGATTCCAAAATATTCTGGGCGTTCGTTCTAGCCAATTTGCGTCCGTGTTGGTACTCCCATTCTTTATAATATGCTGACCGGACTGAAAAAGCCCCGTTCTTGTGTAGTTCCAGGAAACAAAATCTTCCTTCATACCCACTGCCAGGGGTATATTCAGAATTCTCGTGACATCAATGGGAATGAATAAGGATCTAATCAGGTCCTCTTTCCATTGTCCCGTCTCAGAATTAATCAGTTCTGACACCTTGGTGTATACAATGTTCCTTCGGTTAGTCAAAACCTTTCTTGATTGGCTGTTGGGGATCCATGCATCTGACCAGATGTCAATGCTAGTACCATCACCAACCCTCCAAATGCAGCCCTTCTTGAAAGTTTGTATCCCAGCGTACAAGCTTTGCCATGTGTAGGATGAGCCCTTCTTTAATTCTGCTCCCAACAGATCTCCAGAGGGGTAGTATTTCGCCCTAAGCACCTGGGCACACAAAGAGTCTGGCTCACAAAGCAATCTCCACACCTGTCTAGCCAGCATAGCTAGGTTGAAACATGGTAGGTCTCGGAAACCCATACCACCCCTCTTCTTGGGGATACACATTTTCCACCAGGCGAACCAATGCATATGTTTCTTTCCGTCTTCATCTCCCCACCAGTAACGGGTCATAGCATCTGTGATCCCTTTTGTTACTTGCTTGGGCAGCCTGAAGACCGACATGGCATACGCTGGAATTGCCTGCGCCACTGCCTTGAGTAGCACTTCTTTTCCCCCATAAGATAGCAGTTTCTCTTTAAAACCCGCCAATCTTGCACACACTCTGTCAATTAGATGTTGAAAACAGTCTGATCGATCAACACCAACTAGAGGGGGGAGGCCAAGGTATTTGTCAGTGATTGCCTCCGTTAATATGTTGAGTGTTGAGCAAACAATTTCTCTCGTTTCCACTGGCGTACACGGACTGAAAAAGACACTTGATTTTGCATCACTGACCATTTGTCCTGACGCCATACAATACTCTTGTAGGATTCGTCGTAACGTTGTTGCATTCCGTAGATCTGCTCTCATCAAGATGAGGGAGTCGTCTGCAAACAGTAGGTGCGAGACAGCCGGGGCTCCTCGACATACTTTGACACCAATTATGTCACCACTCTCCTCCGCATCTTGCAGTAGACTTGAGAGGCCCTCTGCACAAAGTAGGAAAAGGTAGGGGGAGAGGGGATCCCCCTGCCTTAATCCCCGTGTAGGTGAGAACTGCTCTGTCTCACCTCCATTGAACCTGACTTGGTACGACACACTTGATACACAAGCCATGACCATCGCAATCCAGCCGGTGTCGAAGCCAAGCTGAATGAGAATTCTTTCCAGGAAACTCCACTCCACCCTGTCATAGGCCTTGTGCATATCTAGCTTGATTGCACATGTACCATATTTCCCTTTCTTCTTTTTCTTGATTGCATGATAAGATTCATAAGCAACCAAGACATTGTCAGTTATCAAGCGGCCTGGCACAAAAGCACTCTGGTTGGGAGTTATGATTTCTGGGTGGAGTCGCTTTGAACCGAACCAACATTACGCACCACTTTTTTTTCCTGACACAAAAGAGGGCACCGTACGTATGAACTCGATTCTTAGCTGAGTTTGAACCGCTTTTTGCTCTCGCTATGTCTGGTCTAAGGTCATGTTTGCCACAACTCACAAACAGACAACACTATTATCCTCTCAATCTTTTGTTCATCAGTCTCCAACGTTCGAGTTCAGATCCCTTGTCAGTGCGCGTGCCAACCCTTTGAGTTAAGATCTCAATCATCAATCAACAGCAACCATCCTGGTCCAGCATCAAACATCACAATGTCATTTCGTAGTGGGTGAGGATCACACCACGGGGGGAGCACCTCTTTTCTGTTGCCTTACAACGAAGTCGCATTATGTCTGGATGCGTTACAACATTATATATCTAGCTAGCTCTGCCCGCGGACCACGTTTGAGTTAACATTTTGTCCCTGGCTCATCAGGTTTGAAGGCCAGCTCTGTCTCATCGGTGCACGTAACCTAGCGACGTGCGTCAGTGACTGCTCAAAAGATTAGCTAGTCTTTACACATACACTCTGGTTCCTAACGACGCATTGGCGGCTCTCAAGGATCACCGGCGTTGGCGGATGAACCTGGCCGCGTTCGTGTGTTCTCCGCTGCCGCCAAAGTTGTCCAGGGGTTGCGTGGTTTTTGGCATTTATGTGTCATCTTCCCATTATTCCTCACCAATAGGGTACACGTAAGAGGTTGTTTGGTAGCCATCATTTCGAGCCAGAATCATCTACTCCCTCCGTCCAATAATATCCGTCTCAAGTTTGATAAAAAGTGGATGTATCCATACATGTTTCATGTCTAAATACATCAACTTTTTGATAAACTTGAGACGGTTATTATTGGACGGAGGGAGTAATTCGTTTGTGATTCAATGCTTAACCTGTTTGGCTGGCATAAAATTGGACATGTCATTTCATTTGGAATTTCAGCAAATGTCTATTGTGTGTTATGTCAATTCCTATCTTTAACCCTGTCATTTCACTTTCCAAATGAAATAAAGTGATGACACCCTTTTATTTCTGTCAAATGAAATGAAATGATGGGTGCCAAACAAACTCTAAAGTTATTTGCGGCTTTGCCCATTCGCATTGCTTATGTTGCCAAGGATGTTTTCCCTTGCGTCTTCGTGGCCACTTGCACGATGAACTTCTGTCGCCAAGGTTATTGTAATGTCAATATCACAAAGCAACATCTATCGATGAGCAAAAATGTTGTACCGAAAGAAAGGAATTGTTCTCGTGCAGAGTTGCGTAGCGACAACAACCTATGAAAAGTTGTTTTCACTCCTGGACACCGGTGATCCCATTTTTTCAAAGAAATTGAAGATCTCACTTTTGTGTTTCAATTTTTTTTGAAAAATGTATAAAGATACATATACATATTCTATACGTATACACCGAATTTCGTTCGAAATAAGTTGTATTTTAGTATATACAAAAAAGACAAATCCGAGACAGGTTTTTTTACTACTTTATACAGCCACAAATTTGGCATTTTTCTGTAGCCTGAAATAAACATATTTTTAATCAAAATTTGCAAAACCATATATACGTATTCACGTTCAAAGAACTGAATTTTTTATAAAACTCAAAAGTACCATTTGAAAAAAAAAAAAATCAAAACCGGGATCACAGCCTGGATGCACCAAATCCGCTCTCCGACAGCCTACTACTGCCACTGTGTGTAGCAGTGGTTCTGTATAAAATTAACAAGAAGTACAGCTTAGCTTTGAACACGGCGAAGCATTCATCTGTATATGAGCTAGCTGCATGAATGTTGAATACGACGACGCATTCCTCTGTACGTAATTAACCAACAAACTGGATCGGGTAAGTTAAGTAGGCGAAGCATCCCTCTGTATTAAGTGGCTATATATACATCGTCAAACTAATTAACTAATTAACCCTCTGCTTTGATCTCCAAGACTCCAATTGCATACGCCTTCTCGATCAAGAATCGGACAGGAGCGTCGGCGGGAAGATCCCCTGCCCGGTGGCCAGCACGGCACAGAGGCACAGAGCGAACACCTCTCCATCAGAAATTCAGAATTCAGTTCCTCTTTTACAACAGGCGACCATCGAATGAATCGGCTTGAAAAGTAAGTAGGAAAATTAGCAGTTTGAATTGATGATCGGTTAAAAAGAGATTGGGCGCCGCTACCGCCGATCCTGGTGCGTCCTTGTGTGCGTCGAGCATGTGAAAGCGACAACGCATTTGGCATTCAGTTCATGCCACTGAGACCGCAAGGAAAAGCAAACCAAATTCTGACTGTGCCGCGGCCGTCGTGGCGCGGAAAAAGGATAAGAATAACTGGTCGGCGCAAGCCGGGAAACTGGTGTCCGGTTAACTGATGGCCTGTCATGCCATGGTGGGTGGTGGCGCCACTAGCTAGCTAATAAGAAATTCAGAGTAGAGGCTGTCACCCCAGTGCGGGATATGTCCGCGGCCATTCACCGGTCACCACCAGATCCCGGCGACGGTGATGGCAATCGGGAAACTGATTAAGCAACGACTTGTGCCATATATATTAATCTACCAGCAGTGCCCACCACTTGATTAAGCAGTGTTGTGTCGCATGTGAGATGGATCGACAGGTTCGCGAGGATGGCGCCCGCCCTGGATCTTGCGCAGGTGCATGCTTGGGCGGTGATGAGCCGCCCTGGCTGCTGCATATGGAGGTCGGTGATGAGCCCTAGTCGTGCTTCGAACTGGTCAACTTACTTATGATTTACTACATACAGATTGGTTGACTTAATAAATTGTTCAGAGAAGACCGTGCAGCTACATACGTACTAGTTAACTAGTATGCTACTCTATTATAATCCCAATTTTCAAGCAGTCTAAAACCACTCTAGAATTTTCGTTTTAAAGACCATCCTTTTCACCCTCCATGGCTTGCTCCAGTCAGTACGACAAAGTTGATTCATTTCAGACCTAGTAGCGACTGTGCACCATGGCGAGCAGATTCAGTTCCCTGCAAGATCCATGATGACTTAGCGTGGGCATCTGTATTAGGGCAGACAATATGGCTGGGCGTAAATACATGGAAACCCAACACTACATCTACATGCATCACAGGTTTAACTTGCGTTGGATCTACTCGACCGGATTCAGTAACCCCTCTCTCAAGCAACTAAACTGAAACGTGTGAATCCAGGAAACAGATTCCTAACTGATTTCGGCAGGTTTGTAACCGATTATTTATTCCCAAAAAAATCTAAGCTAAACTAAACTTATACCCTGCTCCCGTTCCCCAATCCCAAATCCCCGACCCTTCTCGTTGCTGCCGTCGTACAACCCGCGATGGCTAGACGTCTACTCAAAATCGCCGCCGCGGTCACTGTCACTGCCTCCATTGCCGGCGCGGCTGTCTACGCCACCGTCCTCGTCGCTTCATACGCCGCCGCCTACACCGTCATCCTCGGCGTCGTAGCACCCGTGGTCGTCATCAGTGCACCCCTGTCCGTCATCGAGGAAATAGCCCATGGTCGCCGGGGAGGACCTCGTTAGCTTGCTCGGACTTCATGTGATGGCCAGCCAGCACACCCAACAAAAAATCCCCGAGTACATCTGCATCTGCATGGATGTCGACGTAGTCTACTGATTAGGCCTCGTGCACCTTAGGCTGTTTTTTTTCTTCTTTTGTCGCACGAATAAGAGCTTTGTTCAAACTTTTTTTTTTTGTTATAGGCTATGTGTGTGCATCTTGTTATGCATATGCCCGGTGTAAACTCTTTTGCTTGTATTGCCTTGATGTGAATTTTAAGTTAATAAAGTTCCTTTTTTTTTCCGAAAAGGGGGAGCACCCTGCTCTCTGCATCGAAAAGATGCATACGGCCTGCCAGATCTATAACCAACTTTGTTTGCTTGTCTCTGCGACTTTTTACCATCCAACGTGCTGAGTTTTGTTAGTTATTATGCATATACAATAAGTCTGTGCTGATGCCGAGATGGGCAAAGTATCGGGCTTATATTATTGGGCAAAGTATGTGCTAGTCTCCACTGATTGTGTGGGAGTGCATGATATTATAAGATTTTTTCAGTACACAAGTTCAGAGTTGTGAAATATATATAATCAGAGAAGGGCCACATTTTCGATAGAGTTCAAATGACAATGACAACTGATTCCTGTTTTGTCAAAATTTGCAATATTTATAAGAACCTTACATCATGAAAAAAAAAGAGAACCACCCCCTGTTTAGCCACAATTTATATTATATTTAAGGATCTTATTTCATGTGATTTTGTTTTTATCTGCGACAAAGCACATGCATTAGTTTCTTAAACGAAGCAAGAATATTTAAGTTATATTCAACCATATCTCCTGTGTTTTTACTATAGTTATTTTCTGACAAATTCTGCCACATTTGAATCCAACATTTGTGAACTACAGGATGGGCCTCTTATGTACTTAAGAAAAGGATAAGCACATGCCTTAGTTTCTTAAGCAAAGCAAGTATTTTTCATTTATATGCAACCATATCTGCTGTGTTTTTACTATAGTTATTTTCTGACAAATCAGTTTGTCATATTTTTCCTCAAAATAGAAAAAGGGATTATTAACCCTTGTGAACTAAAAGATGGGCATGTTATGTACTTAAGAATAGGATAAGCGCATGGTAACATAACAATGAGAAAATCTCCGTCGACCATATTTCTAATCAAGGTATTTGGTGTTTTTGCAGGTTGAGCATGTAATTAGAGAACAAAACATTATGGCTGCGAATGAAATCGTTGAACTTTTCCGTGAGCTGATTGTTACATGTCTTCCCATTATTGCCAAGCAGAATTATGTATTTCTACAACATTTCCTTGCTTTCAGAATTAAATCGTTGAACTTTTCTGTGAACAGAACATTATGGCTGTGAATGAAATCGTTCCAAGCCTGAAAGCAAGGTATACCACTTGGCCCAAGCCTCCGGAGACGGACCTCGCTCCGCTCCGTCTGAAGTTAGCCTTTATCTTTATATGAATTGGGATCACATCAAAATAACAAAAGAAGGTATCTGCAGTTTGATATTTGCAGCTCCAAGGTGCTCCGAACTTCCTGAACTCAGTCGGATGCGTGACCTGTTTGAAAAGAAGTATGGGAAAGATTTCGCTGCTGCTGCAGTTGACCTGCGCCCGATTGCTAGTGTTAATAATCTTGTAAGTGTGTGTATTTTATTTTTGTTCAATGTCATTCATTGTCCCAGATGTATGTATTTTATGCTAACTTCTGGATTGATGTCTTTCTGAAGCTAATTGAGAAGCTGTCAGTCAATAAGCCTTCTGGGCAGACTATGCTGAAAGTTCTCAAGGATATTGCAAAGGAGCATCAAATTGATTGGGATACGACTGAGAATGAGCAGGATCTTCTCAACCGTCTGAAGAGCTGATTGTATGGTGCCACCACAACTCTATTGCGCATACTTTTATTTCAAATGCTTTATGCTTGAGCTTATAGGTTTAACTACTGTGCAGCAAGGACCTAGTTCATTTGTTGAAGCTTCCAAGTTTCCCGTGAAGACTAGGCTGTCAGCAAATTTTGTGCAGCCCAATCCATCTGATTACAGGTTTCTTGAATTCTTTCTCGGCATATGTCTGTAACTCTGTATACGATACAAATAAGTCAAACCTGCATAACATTGGTTCCTCATCTAGTGCACCCGTATTATACATTTTACATTTCTATAGATAAATTTTTAACAATGTTTGTGCTCAATCTTTTATCTGAGGCTCCTGTAGAAAGCCCTCCTAACATGAGAGGTGCTTGAGATTTCTATCTCTGAAGGTGACACCTTGCTACTTTACTGCCAGTATTTAGGTGGATGAATCTGTTTTCAATTTTTGATATAAATAATACATTTCAGGAAGCTATGTTTATCTCATATCATTGCATATCCTATCAGAATATAATTGATAATAATTTCACAACATCCTAGTACTATAGGGAGAGTAAAAAGTATTTACCACATCATGTTCCATACTAGCTGCGGCGCATGCCTCTTATTATCTTCATCACTGACAGAGCAGGTCGCAAATTATCAAGTATGTATCATGTTGCTCTCTTTTCATTAATTCTATTGACTTGGGCTTGTGACGACCACATGAGAAGAACATTGGAAAGCTGTAGCCGATGTGGTAACTCCACTCTCGAGAGGTTATGTCGGGGATGTGACCCCGGGTACCCCAAAGTGTTGGTTTAACCGAGGTAGTAAAGGAAATAAAAGCAGGAAATGTAAATGAGAAGATAAAGAATAGACAGGAAAAAGTACTCTGGACCGACACTGGTTTATCTCGGTGAAACCGAGTTCAGTTTGGGCCATGATCATGCGCCTCGGGTTGGGCCAAGGTTCGAGTTTATTTGTCCCTGGCAGAACCGAGTCTCAAACGAGTCTCACTTACCTCGGGCTGGGCTCAGATTCGGTTGGACCGAGTCGGTTGCATCCTGGACGAATCGAAGCTGGCGCTCTACTCGCTTGGAACCTCGGCAGAGTCTCGGAGTGACCTGGCCTCGGAAGCACCGTGCTCCCTTTCCCACGGGCCTACTTTGGCCTACCTCGGCTGACTTGGGCCAAGCACCTCGGTTGGGCCATGCTCAGCTGGACCGTGGCCTCCACATCCCGAGGCAGGCTGTAACTCGGATCGGGCCAAGATATCAATTTAACCCGAATTGGGCCGAACTCTTTCAGCAGGCCGAAGCTCCCCAGGTCGCTTTCTCCTTTCCCACTTGTGCTGGGCTGGGCTGAGGTATTGTTACCCAGCTGGACCGAATCTCCACCTCGGTTGGGCCAGGCCGAAGCAGCCACAGCTCGGCTGGGCAAGGATTCCAAATTCGGATGGGCTGAAGCTCGACAGGCCAAGGTGGCTACGTCTCGGTTTGTAGCGAGCTGAGGCAAGGACAAGTAGCGATCCTGCACCTCGGGAGGACCTCTGATCGAAGCAAGTCCGGACGGGCAGAGGCCGTTCTTTACCTCGGCTGGGCCATCTCGCTTTCGTCTCGGCTAGGCAGCCGGGTCTTCTTCAGCCGGATCTTCATCCGAGTCATACTGCTGCAACGACCAGCATGCTTACCTCTGCGTCGACACACCTGCACCTCGCTCTTAACCGGATCACTCTCGCCAATGCCGGGACAGCCTTATCCGGATCATCACAAATATCTTCGGGAGAGGATAAGAAGAGGACGTGGAGATTCGGAAGACAACAGCTAAAAGACAAAGACAAGGACGGCATCTCCCGGAGATGCCGGAGACAAGTGCTAGAGGACAAAGGAGTCAACTCTAAACAGTGTGTGGTGCATCCTCATCCACTCATTGTCCCTGGGTTCCCTGTATATAGGATCACCAGGGGAGAGTGCAGAAAGAGAGGCGCATACGCGCACAGCCCCCTGGGCTCTTCTTCCTCTCTTCACCCCTTCTCCTTCCTGGAATCTTCCTCCATGGATGAACAGCACAGCTCGAGGAGCACTTGTAGCCCACCATATGCAAAGAGGAGAATACACCAAATAGGCTAGTGCTGCAGTAGGGGTTTTACCTCCTCACGAGGGCCCCGAAGCAGGGTACATCGTGTGTGCTTTGTGTTCTTGGTTGTTTGTTCGTGTTCTTGCGGTGTTCTTCGTGTTCTTCGTGTGTTCTTCGTGTGCGGTTCCGCCGCGCAATCCCTCCCTGGAATCCGCAAGCATCCGTTCGGCCCCAGAATAAGCCACCCCGTGGCATCTGCGTGATTCCCACCACGACAGTTGGCGCCCACCGTGGGGCTGATAGTGGCGCTTGTTGGGTTAATTTCGGATGGGATCTTCGTCCTCAACGCGGGGACTCAACATCACCATTGTCCCCGCGCTCTAGCTTGACATCGTCGACAGATCCGTGGTGTGAAAAGTGACTCGGGGACTCGACTTCGGCATCGTCCCCGCATGTTGACTCATTTTCGAGTTGGGTACAGTGCGAATCCAAGCTGTTCTGGAATCCTGAGATGTTCTGGAATCCGAATCAAGTTTTGCCAAGTTTCGGTAATCCGAATCAAGTTTTGGCATGTTCTGGAATCCGAATCAAGTTTTGGCAAGTTTCGGTAATCCGAATCAAGTTTTGGCATGTTCTGGAATCCGAATCAAGTTTTGGCAAGTTTCGGTAATCCGAATCAAGTTTTGGCATGTTCTGGGATCCGAATCAAGTTTTGGCATATTCTGGAGTCCGAATCAACCTGGCAATCCGAATCTAGTTTCGGTAATCCGAATCATATCTTGGAAATCCGAGTCTATTCTGGGTATTCATACTGGCATTAGCGTCTTCCTCGACTTCTTCAACAACCTGGCCTTGTAAGTATCGTTTATATGTCTGCTTTATGCTTCTGCGTAGTCTCAAACAGTACTCGGGGACTGCCCCCTCGCTTTTTGTCTAAGTGTTTTACCCCGGACAAGATGTCTTGACCCGGGGACTGGATAGCCAGTCTGTTTTACACCACCTCCTAGATAAGAAAAGTGACTCGGGGACTCGGTTGAAACCGAGTCTAGTTTTTTGTGAATAGTATCTGCTGTTAGATTCGTTTTCTATCAAGTGCTATAGCTAGTTTGCCTCGGTTAAGTATAATGGTTGTTTCCGTCAATTATTCTTCATGATATGTATGTTGGACTAACGTTGAAAGGTGACATCGGTTTTGTTAAGAACATTCGTTACTGAGGTATCCTGGAAATTCGGAGTATTCCAGTAATCCGAATCACATTTGGAAATCTGGGTCATATTGGTAATCCGAATCACATTTGGAAATCTGGGTCATATTGGTAATCCGAATCACATTTGGGAATCTGGGTCATATTGGTAATCCGAATCACATTTGGAAATATGGTCATATTGGTAATCCGAATCACATTTGGTAATCCGGATCATATTGGTAATCCGAATCACATTGGAAATCTGGATCCTGTTGGTAATCCGAATCATATTGGTAATCCGAATCACATTGGAAATTCGAGGTATCCGGGTAATCCGAAGTATCATGGTTGTATTGGTTATCTCAAATTACCCAAGTCATCGAGGCATTATCAATATTCTCTGGATCGCCGTTTATTTCGGCTTGCCACAGTATCACGGCATCATTCCACATCACAGATCGCCGTTTATTTCGGTTTGTCACAATATCATGACATCATTCCATATCCCACATCGCTGTTATTCTGTTTGCCAGCGTATCATGGCATCATTTGCATACCAGATCTTTGTTTATGTTTGTTAGCTGGAGGCAACCTTTGAGATATGTTTTTGCAGGTTGTATGTCAGTCCAGCAATGACTGGACACATCTATGTCGGTATACGCCCGAGGAGGCTAAAACCGACATTCGTGATATGGTTATGTCAAACCAGCTGAGGCTGGAGACATCTATATCGGTATACGCCCGAAGTGGCTAAAACCGACATATGAGTTATGCCCAAAGAGGCCGAGGTATCGAGACAAGTGTGATACGCCCGAATTGGGCCGAGATACCGAGACATGTATGATATGCCCAGGGAGGCCGAGATACCGAGACATATGAGATACATACTTGCAGGTTTATGTCGGTCCAGCTTACGCTGGCGGCATCCGAGTTCGGTAAAAGCCAGGAGGGCTAACCGACGCTGGCGGCATCTCAATTCGGTAACAGCCAGGAGGGCTAACCGATGCTGGCGGCATTCGAGTTCGGTAAAAGCCAGGAGGGCTAACCGACGCTGGCGGCATCTCAATTCGGTGAAAGCCAGGAGGGCTAACCGATGCTGACGGCATCTCAGTTCGGTAGAAGCCAGGAGGGCTAACCGATGCTGGCGGCATCTCAATTCGGTAGTATGCAGGCAGTATGCCAGATTGCAGGCAGTATGCCAGATTGCCCAATGTCGCCAGAAATATCTGTGTGTGGCCATGCCCATGCGGCTAACACATTTCCAGTGCAAAACTGTCATCTCGTTGTTGATTCGGGTGAGCTCGGTCAACCGGATGTCCCATGTGGCCAGGAGGGCTAGCAATCGACATGCAAAGGCGGCCATGCAGGCAGGAGGCTATGCATATGGAGATTTCTTGGTGTGCTTATTTATTTTTGTAAGTCTGTGCGCGACTCTACGAGTCCCCCACAGCCTCGGGGACTACTGTCGGGGATGTGACCCCGGGTACCCCAAAGTGTTGGTTTAACCGAGGTAGTAAAGGAAATAAAAGCAGGAAATGTAAATGAGAAGATAAAGAATAGACAGGAAAAAGTACTCTGGACCGACACTGGTTTATCTCGGTGAAACCGAGTTCAGTTTGGGCCATGATCATGCGCCTCGGGTTGGGCCAAGGTTCGAGTTTATTTGTCCCTGGCAGAACCGAGTCTCAAACCGAGTCTCACTTACCTCGGGCTGGGCTCAGATTCGGTTGGACTGAGTCGGTTGCATCCTGGACGAATCGAAGCTGGCGCTCTACTCGCTTGGAACCTCGGCAGAGTCTCGGAGTGACCTGGCCTCGGAAGCACCGTGCTCCCTTTCCACGGGCCTACTTTGGCCTACCTCGGCTGACTTGGGCCAAGCACCTCGGTTGGGCCATGCTCAGCTGGACCGTGGCCTCCACATCCCGAGGCAGGCTGTAACTCGGATCGGGCCAAGATATCAATTTAACCCGAATTGGGCCGAACTCTTTCAGCAGGCCGAAGCTCCCCAGGTCGCTTTCTCCTTTCCCACTTGTGCTGGGCTGGGCTGAGGTATTGTTACCCAGCTGGACCGAATCTCCACCTCGGTTGGGCCAGGCCGAAGCAGCCACAGCTCGGCTGGGCAAGGATTCCAAATTCGGATGGGCTGAAGCTCGACAGGCCAAGGTGGCTACGTCTCGGTTTGTAGCGAGCTGAGGCAAGGACAAGTAGCGATCCTGCACCTCGGGAGGACCTCTGATCGAAGCAAGTCCGGACGGGCAGAGGCCGTTCTTTACCTCGGCTGGGCCATCTCGCTTTCGTCTCGGCTAGGCAGCCGGGTCTTCTTCAGCCGGATCTTCATCCGAGTCATACTGCTGCAACGACCAGCATGCTTACCTCTGCGTCGACACACCTGCACCTCGCTCTTAACCGGATCACTCTCGCCAATGCCGGGACAGCCTTATCCGGATCATCACAAATATCTTCGGGAGAGGATAAGAAGAGGACGTGGAGATTCGGAAGACAACAGCTAAAAGACAAAGACAAGGACGGCATCTCCGGAGATGCCGGAGACAAGTGCTAGAGGACAAAGGAGTCAACTCTAAACAGTGTGTGGTGCATCCTCATCCACTCATTGTCCCTGGGTTCCCTGTATATAAGGATCACCAGGGGAGAGTGCAGAAAGAGAGGCGCATACGCGCACAGCCCCCTGGGCTCTTCTTCCTCCCTTCACCCCTTCTCCTTCCTGGAATCTTCCTCCATGGATGAACAGCACAGCTCGAGGAGCACTTGTAGCCCACCATATGCAAAGAGGAGAATACACCAAATAGGCTAGTGCTGCAGTAGGGGTTTTACCTCCTCACGAGGGCCCCGAAGCAGGGTACATCGTGTGTGCTTTGTGTTCTTGGTTGTTTGTTCGTGTTCTTGCGGTGTTCTTCGTGTTCTTCGTGTGTTCTTCGTGTGCGGTTCCGCCGCGCAATCCCTCCCTGGAATCCGCAAGCATCCGTTCGGCCCCAGAATAAGCCACCCCGTGGCATCTGCGTGATTCCCACCACGACAGGTTATCTTTTTTTTTGCGAGGATCAGACAAACATTACACTTCCAAACTTACAAAAAGACCCAGAAAGAACAAGAAATTACAAAGAACTCCTTCTTCTTCTCGATCTCGACGGAGACGACGCAGAGGAGCCGTCGGTGACGCGCCGCTACCGCTGCTCCGCTTCACGCCTTGGATAGGAGCCAGCTCCGTGGCAGACGGGAAGTCGCCATACGCCGGGCCCGAAGACCCTACTCGCCGGAGCGCCGTCGTCGTCGCAGGAAAGAGTAACGCCGTCTTCAACCAGTTCTTCAAGCTTCGGATCCGCCGCCAGCGCGGATCTGGCCGGAGCCCGACGAGGCGAACAGATCCGTAGATCTGCGGCCTCGAGAAAGCCAGCTGCGGCGCGACGGAGCTCCGAGGAACACCACCGCGAGAGGGAACGCAGACCAGCACCAAAACCTCCACCGACGCCTCCTTCACCTCCATGGCGCCGCCGGCCGAGGACCTACCTAGCCCTACACTATGTACAGGCCTGGATCTACGGCTTCCCCAGCCTCCCGCCGCCGAGGTGGCCGACGGAGGCGGAGGAACCCGCAGATCGCCGGCGAGCGAGGTGGGCAGACGGGTCGCTTTCAGAAAATCCCCTCTCCTGCTACAGTGGCGAGGGAGGGACGCGTCCAAGTAGAGGTTATCTTGGAATGTAGAGTAAACAAACTTGTTGGTGTAGTTCCTACTGTACAAAAAGCGAATGAACCCTTTGTGGTAAAGAAGTCCCTAATTTTGTGAGACATGAATTTGGAATCTTGGGAGCAAAGATGTGCAAATAACACCTCGTGTGGAAGCAGAGCAAAGCTGCTGATCAATTTCCTTGGTGGGTGCCATCACAGATACATCACTAGAAATGCCAATACTGGCACTGGGAACAACCATGAGGTTGCTGTTAGAGAGATATTTGTATATTGTAGTTTCCCTATTAGATAGGGGGCTCCCTGCATATTTACACCTGTACATGTACTATATATTGTGGCCTTTGGCCCCCGTGGAATATAGGTCGCTATTCCTCCAACATGGTATCAGAGCGTTAGGTTATTTTTTCTGCACGCACGACTCGTGCTTTTCCTGTCCTCTGCTCACGTCCAGTACAGATCGATCTCGGCCACCGTCGGTCGCCCGTCCGCTTCTCTTTCCGCGACTCGTGCTTTTCCCATCCCGGACCGTCGCCATCCCGTGGATCGTGAGTACCCGTCCGAGCTGCGCCCATCTCCGGCCGCCGCCGTCGGCCGTCCGTCCGAGCCGCCGCCGCCGCCTTCTTCCGGCCGTCCGCCGGCCGCCCCCGCCCGTGCCTCCGGCCATGCGCCGCCCGGCCGTCCGCGCCGCCCGTCGCCCGTCTCCGGCCGCCGTTGGTCACCCGTCCGCTTCTCTCTCCGGTCGCTCATCTTCCTGCCGTCGTCCGCGTCTCTGCTGTCGTCGGGGCTGCAGTTGTTCCACGAGCAAGAGCTCGATCCAATCTGAGCGTTGACCGATCTGTTCCAAAAAAAAAAAAAAGAGTCAAAAAAAAATGTCTGCTTCGTCGGGCGGGCTATGTTGCGATTCCTCGCTGCTCTGTGATATTTGATGGCACGAATTATCCTGATTTCGCTGCCTTTATGCGCATCATATGCGTGGTCTTCGTCTCTGGGGTGTGCTTTCCGGTGAGGTCTCCTGTCCGCCGTGCCCCATTGCTCCTACTGCTCCTATTCCGCCGACGCCACCAGTCCTTGCTGCCGATGCTACTCAGGCTGCAAAGGATGCAGCTAAGAGTGCGGATGATGTTGCTGAGTATGACCGGCAGGTCAAGGAGCATTCTGACGCCCTTGAGACCTACCGGTTGGATCTGACTGCTTACACCCAGTGGATTGATGATGATGCTCGTGCTGCGGCTGTTCTCACCGCCAGTGTTCTACCGCAGTTTGCCTCTGAGTTTATGGGCCTCAGTACTGTCGCTGACATGTGGGCTCACCTTCGTCAGCGTCATCAGCCGTCCGGGGATGCTCTATATCTGTCAGTGGTTCGTCAGGAGCATGATCTTCAGCAGGGTGACTCTACCATTGATCAGTTCTACACGCAGAGTGCTGCTATCTGGCGTCAGCTCGACTCTCTTCGCACTGCAGTGTGTGGTGCCTGCCCGTGTTGTCAGACTGTGCGTTCCGACTTGGAGTTTCAGCGCGTATATGAGTTCTTGTCTCGGCTCCGCAAGGAGTTCGAGCCCCGACGTGCTCAGCTGCTTGCTCGTGGTCGTGTCCCTATCTCGGAGGTGCTGTCTGAGCTTCGTGCTGAGGAGACTCGTCTACGTGGCGTTGGGTTGCTTGAGGTTCCTTCTGTGCTTGCTGCCCATGGTCCTCCTTCGTCGCCTGCTTCATCGACTCCTTCGCGGTCCACTGCTCCGCCACTTTTACCCACTCCTCAGGGTCAGGGCCTGGGTCGTGGCCAGGGTCGTGGCGCTCGTCCACGCCTCACTGCACCTACTGTGATCTGCCTGGCCACACGAGTCTCGTTGCTACACGAGGGAGCGTGATCTGCGTAAGCAGAAGGCGTCTGCTTCTCCCGGGACTCGTGCTTCCTCTGGCTCGTCAGGGTCTTCTCAGCCGGCTTCACCGACCAGGACATTATGCGGCTCAAGCGGATGCTCGCCGCTTCAGGTTCTTCTTCGACGGTACTGCTGGCTCTGTGACTGATTCTTCTGGCACTGCGCGACCACCATCTTCTACACAGTCAGGTACATCCTCGTGGGTTCTGGATTCTGGAGCTTCTTTTCATATGACTTCTGATTCTTCCACTCTGTCCTCTCTTCGACCTCTTGATTCTCCTCTTAGTGTTCTTACTGCTGATGGTACTTCTCTCTCTGTTTCTAGTCGAGGCACTCTTTCTACTTCTTCCTTTTTTGTCCCTGATATTTCTCATGTTCCTCGTCTTACCATGAACTTGTTCTCTGCCGGTCAGCTTACTGATTCTGGTTGTCGCGTCATTCTTGACGCCGATTCTTGTTCTGTTCAGGATCGTCGCACGCAGGTTTTGGTTGGAGCTGGCCCTCGCCGCCGTGATTCTCAGGGGCTTTGGGATATAGACTGGCTTCGTGTTCCTTCCGCTGCTACCTCGCCTGCCAGTTCTCCTGCTATCGTCGCCTCTGTCACCGGCTCTTTTCAACAGTGGCATCATCGTCTTGGTCATCTTTGTGGTTCTCGTCTGTCGTCATTAGTTCATCGTGGTCTTCTGGGGCCTGTCTCAGGAGATGTTTCTTTACAGTGTCAGGGTTGTAGGCTAGGAAAACAGATTCAGTTACCCTATCCTACTAGTGCGTCTGTATCTCAGCGTCCTTTCGACTTAGTTCACTCTGATGTTTGGGGTCCGGCTCCTTTCGCTTCGAAAGGGGGCCATCGATATTATATAATATTTATAGATGATTTTTCTCGTTACACTTGGCTGTATTTTATGTCTTCTCGTACTGAGGTTCTCTCCATATATAAGCGTTTTGCCGCCATGGTTCTTACTCAGTTCTCTACGCCTATTCGTGTGTTTCGTGCTGACTCTGCTGGTGAGTATATCTCCAAGCATTTGCGTGGTGTTCTTGCTGAGCAGGGCACTCTCGCTCAGTTCTCCTGTCCCGGTGCGCATGCTCAAAATGGCGTGGCTGAGCGTAAGCATCGCCATCTTCTTGAGACTGCTCGTGCGATGATGATCGCCTCTTCTCTTCCGCCTCATTTCTGGGCTGAGGCCGTTTCTACCTCGGCCTATCTGATTAATATCCAGCCTTCTGCCGCCCTTCAGGGTGCCATTCCTCTCGAGAGACTCTACGATCGTTCTCCTGACTATTCTATGCTTCGTTTGTTTGGTTGTGTTTGCTATGTTCTTCTTGCTCCTCGTGAACGCACCAAACTAACCGCTCAGTCTGTTGAGTGTGTTTTTCTCGGATATAGTGATGAGCATAAGGGCTACCGTTGTTGGGATCCTGTGGCTCGCCGGATGCGTATTTCCCGGGATGTGACGTTTGATGAGTCTCGGCCTTTCTATCCGCGTTCGACCTCCCCGACCTCTACTGTGGAGGATCTCTCTTTTCTTACTTTTCCTGATTCTCCTCCCGATATCCCTCATATTTCTCCTCCCTCTGATCCGGTGCCATCTACTCCGATGCCTTCTTCTCCTCCTTCGTCGCCGCCTTCTTCACCCTCCCTGTCCCCGTCTCCGCCTCCGTCTTCTCCTGTTGCTCCTTCTCATCCTACTTTTCCTTTCTATTATACTCGTCCACGTGTTGTGACCGAGTCATCTGATGCACCCTCTACTTCCGGTGCACCGTCTCAGCCGACTTATTCTCTTCGTTCTCGGCCTTGTCCTTCACCTGATTTCTATAATCCCGCTACCTACAGTGTTTCGGTTGTCTCGGAGCCGACTACGTATCGTGAGGCTGTTGTTCATCCTGAATGGCAGCTTGCCATGGCTGAGGAGATTGCTGCGCTTGAGCGCACTGGTACGTGGGAGATCGTCCCTCTTCCTCCTCGTGTTCGTCCTATCACCTGTAAGTGGGTCTATAAGGTTAAGACCCGCTCTGATGGGACTCTTGAGCGTTACAAAGCTCGTCTGGTCGCTCGTGGCTTTCAGCAGGAGCATGGCCGTGATTATGATGAGACTTTTGCTCCAGTGGCTCACATGACCACTGTTCGGACTCTTCTTGCCGTGGCATCTGTTCGCCATTGGTCTGTGTCTCAGCTTGATGTTAAGAATGCCTTTCTTAATGGTGAGTTGCGTGAGGAGGTTTATATGCAACCACCACCTGGGTATTCTGTTACAGATGGCATGGTCTGCCGTCTTCGTCGCTCTCTCTATGGCCTTAAGCAAGCCCCTCGTGCATGGTTTGAGCGCTTTGCTTCTGTGGTCACAGCTGCTGGTTTCTCTCCCAGTGCTCATGATCCTGCGTTGTTTGTTCACTGTTCTCCTCGTGGTCGCACTCTTCTTCTTCTTTATGTTGATGACATGATCATCACTGGTGACGACCCAGAGTATATTGCCTTTGTCAAGGCACGTCTGAGTGAGCAGTTTCTTATGTCGGATCTTGGTCCGCTTCGTTACTTTCTTGGGATTGAGGTTTCGTCCACCGCTGATGGTTTCTTTATATCCCAAGAACGGTATATTCATGATCTTCTTTCTCGTGCCGCTCTTACTGATGAGCGTACTGTTGAGACTCCCATGGAGCTCAATATTTCTCTTCGTGCGTCTGATGGCGATCCTCTCTCTGATCCGACTCGTTATCGACATCTTGTCGGGAGTCTCGTCTATCTGGCTGTTACTCGCCCTGATATTTCTTATCCTGTCCATATTCTGAGTCAGTTTGTTTCTGCTCCCACTTCGGTTCACTATAGTCACCTTCTTCGTGTTCTACGCTATCTTCGTGGAACGATCTCGCTTTGTCTCTTCTTTCCTCGTTCTAGCTCGTTACAGCTTCAGTCCTACTCCGATGCTACTTGGGCTAGTGATCCTTTGGATCGCCGTTCACTTTCTGCTTACTGTGTTTTCCTTGGTGGTTCTCTCATTGCCTGGAAGACGAAGAAGCAGACCGCAGTTTCCCGTTCGAGTGCAGAAGCTGAGTTGCGAGCTATGGCTCTTTTGACTGCTGAGGTGACTTGGTTACGGTGGTTACTTGCAGATTTTGGTGTCTCTGTTACGACACCCACGACTCTTTTGTCAGACAGTACAGGTGCTATTAGCATTGCACGTGACCCAGTGAAGCATGAGCTTACTAAGCATATTGGCGTTGATGCTTCTTTTGTCCGTGCTAGTGTGCAGGATCAGATTATTGCGCTCCAGTATGTGCCTTCAGAGTTACAGTTGGCGGATTTTTTCACGAAGGCCCAGACTAGAGCACAGCATAGCTTTTTCCTCTCCAAACTCAGTGTTGTGGATCCACCATGAGTTTGAGGGGGGTGTTAGAGAGATATTTGTATATTGTAGTTTCCCTATTAGATAGGGGGCTCCCTGCATATTTACACCTGTACATGTACTATATATTGTGGCCTTTGGCCCCCGTGGAATATAGGTCGCTATTCCTCCAACAGTTGCAACCAGGACGACCCTTGGTTGTGTTCAGACTTCAGAGTATCTAAGCTAGGTATACATTTGACCACTTGTTAAGTTTTAAGGCGCATAATGGCAATATAGGTATAGAGTTACTAAACCGACTTACACAAATTTATTCGATAACGAGTATATCTGCTTTCATATCCACATTTGTTTAAATATCTTATAGCAACTCTCTTTTTTATATATTTCAAAAACCTTCCTAAACCGATAAAAATAATGGAAATATCAGGAGACCATTTTGGAAGGAAACGAGGCTTGCGAAAGGAGGCGACGAACACAGTACGCCCCTTCCCATGCGATTGGCTGGTGGTGGGTCGTGCCGTAGGGGAACGTGGGACCCAAAGGAGGCCACCGCCACCACTTTTGGCCGAGGGAGTCCTCCAACCCTAAATGATGCGAACAAGGCCAGAGCCAAAAATGCATAAATAAACATGGCCGCCCCAAAGTGACCGGAGGGCGAACCGCCGCTGAAATCATCGTCGGAGGCATCTTCACTATCCTCATCGACACCTTGCCTTACTCCTCCGTGGCTAGGAGTTAATTCACCCTTTTGACTATGTGTATGTGGTATTGGCTTGTATCATATCTCTCCATGTGCTTCAATTCTTATAAATCACGTGAGTTGTCTTACTATGATCAACGTAAAATCTTTGATTAGGATCCTTATTTATGAGATGAATTATTCTGTGTGATTCTTTGTTATGGTTGATTATCGGAAATTTATAAATGCATATTGTTTACTTGTTTTCATGTTTTCATGTTTTCATGTGACCAATAGAGAGTACATTGTTCGTTAGTTGCAAGAGGAAGACTTTGAAAGAACAAAGAAGTTTGGATCCGCAAAAGTATGCTTAGGCAGTTCCTTCGCTGAGCACAACAGAATGAAGAGGAATTTGGAGTGAATTGAGAGGCGCAAATAAGCCGAGTGACAAAGGGTAAAAATACATGTGCATATTGGTATTTTCTCGATATTCCTTACTAAGAACAAAAGGGATATATCTTACCCGTCATAATAGTAGACCAATTTTCAACTTCATGTTTTTTCCCACTAAATCAATGCTAAAACGTACTTTATAATTAAATTACTGGTGTGTTGATGTGCATGCTTAGGGGATTATTACCTCGCACTCACGTAGATGTAGAGTGTGTGGATTTATGGACATGATGCCTATATAGGATTTATCAATCATAATGTTTATATGTTTGAATAGATCATTACTCATATTTATGGCTTATACGTAACACCATTTTTACAATAAATAAATCAAATGAACCATGGTTCAATTTCATTCATAAGAAACCCCTATACTTGGTTGAATTTTTTTGAAATAAAATTTCGCGCATACATCTTCACCTTCTTTCACAAACTAGTATCACAGAAGACCGGCATTTTTTGTGGCATTTTGTAAAAAAAAACCAAAAAAAAGCCTTATGAATAGCCTTATTTTAGCACCAAATTTTATCATTTTTATACTGGCCAAAAAATGTCATTTTTTAACATATAGGATGTTACGATTTATGCGTGAATTGTAATTTTTTTTAAAATTTCAAAATGCGTGTAAAATGCATTTTAAATAAAGGGTGCATATGCACCCGTGAGCCAAAACACCTCTCCCGTTATACTTTTATCTATATTCACTTTTATTTGTTGTTGTCTTTTTTTTAAATACTATTTATTTTATTTGTCTTGTCAACTCGTGTTACCTTTAAAATTGACCTTTGTATGGTGTCGCTGGGACAACAAGTTTTAGCTATTAATTGCTAGACAAAAATAAATGTTCATATATCCTCTCGTTGGCTCGCTACATCTTGAGTACCCAACTTAATGGACAACCATTGTTGCTACAAAACTTTTCGTTTTGAGACCCAACATTACTGGTGCAAGGGAAGTTCTCGCTAGTTTTTGGGCTCGACCGAGCATCCAATTGGTCGGGGGGGGGGGGGGGGGACTGTTAGGCACCATCGTGCTTCGACTGGTCATGCGGCAGTAACAGGAGATAGGTGCTTCGGTTCAGGGTTTAGTGTGCGGAGGGAGAGAAAACGAGACGAGCAAGGTTGTGAGAGTTCATATGGGCGGGCGGACCTTTCATAGTAAGCCGAGGGCCATACAAAGGGCCTACTTCTATGGCCCAGCCCAACCCGAAGCCATGCATTCGCTAGCAAGTCCTATTTGACCCTCACTGCGTTGGCTAGTGCGGAAACAGTTCAAGCGACCTATGCGGTGGGCGCTTTTGCTAGTTTTTTTTCCTGTTTTATGTTTCATTTTATTTCCTTTTTTCTTCATAATTCCATGTTTTTCTTCGCTTTTAAAAATCATATGATTTAATTTTGTGTAACAAGTGAACATGTTTTGAACAATTATTTTGTATTTCGTGAAAATTTCTTTCATATGCATATTTTTAGTCTCGCGAACAAGTATTTTGAATCATACGGATATTTTTTCCTCATATGAACATTTTGTAAACGGCGTGAGCTTTTATTTTTTAACTCTATGAAAATTTCTTCTCGAAGTTTTTAATACTTTTAATATATGATTGTTCCATATTTATTTAAAAAGCTGGTCCCATTAAGATCTTGTTTGGTATCAGTGTATTAGGAGGGATCATAGGGGTTAATCCCCACAGTTATTTGGTGAAACAGCTGTCTACACCAAAACTCTTTTTCGACCTTAATCCCCAGAGAAACGGTAATAGAGCTCCTTTGATTCGTAGCATTTTCAAAAGATTTGTGTAGGATTGAAATCCTATAGAATTTTTCTTTAGAAACCGTTTGATTTATAGGATCATATCATATCCCATAGGGAAAATGTCATAAGAATATTGTAGTGTAAACTTCATTGAAACATAAACTGAGGTCTAACCTAATGAAAATTTCCTTAATCACAATCAAAGGAACCTTCTCTTTTCATAGTATTCAATTAGACATGTCATTTCAATCATATAGATTTTCCAATGGAATCGTGTGTTCCAGTTCAAGAAAAAAAAAACCTCGCTACCTTGTGGCTAAATGGGGACGTTCTGGCGCTATTTGTGGGCGTCAAATAGGACTATAGGAGCCCCAGGTTCGCTTGTGCTCTTCCTCGCCCTCGCTCTCTCGACTGTGCGTCGCCGGTCGCCACCCGCGCACTCCCTCGCTCCGGCGTATAATATTGGAGCGAACCGCATCGCCGCCAACATTGTGAGTGTCTCCTTTCCTAGAGCTCTAAATACGAGTGATCTGTGCATGACAGGGACGTGCACCTAAGGTGTTCGATGAAATGCTGCGTCGTCGATGGGCAATGCATCTAGCTTGGTTGACTTGTGTCTTGTGTCACTGCAGCGTTCGAGCACTGCGAGGGCCGGTATCGAGATCTGAATCCTGAGGTGCTTGGGAAATGAGTGCAGGTAAAGACGTGTCTTTCGATCGATCTTATTATGCTCCTGTAGGTTCATGCTTACTTTTGTTTGCTGTGTTGCATTCCTAAGACATTTGATAATGGCCAAGAACTATGTCTTCCATTCCTGTGTTGCCGGTTTTCAACCCATTGACTAAGGCGCAACATGATGCTAACATACCAACCTTATAATAACTTTGTGAATTCTCACAGGTGGCGTGGAAATAGGGGAGTGAGACCCGTACCTCCTGAAAAAGGTGTATACCCTCTCAATCACTTGCATGAGTGCGTTCCGGTAAGTTGTAATCGTTTTTTCTTCATGGTTTATAATATTAGCATGTTGTTATCTGAGAACTACCTGTTCGAACAGTAGAAGGACTATCTTGCCTGCCTGAAATCAATAGGATCTCAGTCTGAAAAATGTCGGGTGTTCACAAAGAAAGTCTCGGAGTATAGGATGGATAGGTTGCATGCTTACTCCCTGTGTAATAATTTCAGAACTACTGTATTATAGTAATGTAATTAGCTCCACCTCTTCTTTTGGCACACCCATGGCTCAACCAATTTATGTGTAATGATATGTTTGGTTTCCTGGTGAAATTTAATTCTGGCATCACTTGGTAAAATTAGGTGTTCAGTACCGAAACAAAAAACTAACAGTGCCAAGCAAACTAGTCTGCATGGGCTAAAAATCTTTGCACCACTAGGATATCCTGGCTCTCCTTTGTCGACAAGAAGTGAGAAAATACAATGCTCAACTTTCAGCCATGCTACTGAATACTAAGACGTGCTTAAATTTGACTGGTACACTAGCAGCTAGCCAAATAAACCAAACGAGTAACCATGACGTAGTAGGATATTGCTTAAACGAGCGCAACTAACCTAACCTAGCTAAGCCAGGTGAGATAATGATCCAAGAAAAACCCTTATTGTCTGTTTACTGCATGTGGAGTTCATCCAATACTAGATGAAGCAGATGATCACTGTATTTTGGCTGTCATCCAATGGTAGATGACGCCGATGGTCTTTGTATTCTCTGTTATCTGTACCAGTATACAACTCCATATTTCTGCACATAGAGAACTGGTTGTGGCTGAATTTGAATTTACATGATTTGGAATCATATACTGAAACTGCTAATTCTATTCAATAACAATAAACTACGGCATCCAATCTCTGTAAGGTGGATTAGTTGTCTTCGTTAGAAATTGCTTCCTCGACAATGCGATGCAAAAGTAGTCAGTAAATATTAATTCAAGTCACTAGTAGTATTAGTAACTTCTAATTTCTGGCTACTTGGGATTTCGCTTGAAATATTTATTGCATCTCCTTTCTGCACTGATGCATGCTTTTAAGTGAGTTACTCCTGAGAAATTGTTTTGGGGCGTTGCTAGATCACGGTCGGCCGTGTGTCCCACACGGTCGATTCCGACAGCCTGAAAATGTGCTTTCCAAACGAGTTTCCCCCTCCGGACCATACCCAGCTTGGTCGTCTCCTTCTCGATGCCACCGTCCCAAATCTGAGCCGCCAGCGTCCAGTGTCGTCGATGTTTTTCACTCCTGCTGCACATGATGTGATTTTTTAAACTAATAGCAGAGAGATGCGGATGATGCTAATTGTGAAAGCGGAGCCTTTGTCACACTCCAAGTAATTGGTGTCGGTAGCAGTAAAAGTGGTAAAAAGAGGCATGGTGTTTGGCCTTTCAGTTGCAGGCACATACCATCTCCCCTTGTGCTAAGTCATCTTAACTTATTACAGGATTGTGATTTTTTTGTTTGTTTGAAGAACGAGTGAATGACACAATTTTATAGTTGGGTTGCTAAAAAATTAAGCTACTAGATGGTATGGCTAATCGACTAGTTTTGAACAAAATTACTCTTCTGTTATATTCACAGCAAAATTAATTGATCAGCTTGGATGAGCATATCGAACATATTTATACTTTGCTGCTTCTTCACTATAGAAGCATTTGTGAAGAGCATGAGGTTCTACTACTGTAAAACTTCATGCACGAACGTATCTTCCAATTTAACATGTCAAAGGAAATGATGTTGGATATTTTGTTTATGTTTTGGTTACTCAGCACTACCGCAGAAGGTAGAATATGTAATTCGGTGTGCCATTTGTTATGTCATAGTCTGCATGAGTTTCAGAACAATTCCTTTAATTTGCTTGATGTTATATCAGCACCAGTCTAAATATTTTTGTGCAATCCAGTTCTCCGAAATATAAAAACCTTGTGTAATTACCTCATAATTAGAACAAGTAATTCTGATGACTCCAAACAGAGTCGAAGAAGCTTCTTCACTGCTGCTTACAAATTAAACACAGGAGTACATGTCAACCAAAATGTACACATGATTAGAGAGGAACAGTAGAATGGGCAGTGAGGTACCGAAGGTGCTGCTGACCATAGGAAGAGAAGCATGGCGCACGAAAAGCACCAAGCCACCACTGTTACTGCCGGAAGAAATGGGATAGGCGTCCTGCCAGGGTGGGAAAGGTAGTGGGGCAGGAAAGAGGAAGGGATCCCACGTCATGGCGACGCACACAACCACAGCAAAAAAAAAACTCTTAAGATATCATCATCTTCCAAGTTTGGTCAACTTGGAGTAGGAAACCTTAGTTGCAGGACAATTCATTGCTACCCAAACTGTTGAATGATCTGGATAGATGGAATATGTTTGACCCTAAGAAAATCATCACCATGATCCCCCAATTTACCAAGAAAGGAGCTTGGCATGCCCACCAATCTCAACCTCTGCAATGTAGCAAGTGACTGGAACCCAGCAGGAATAGCTACGAGCTTTGCACATGACATGATCCAGACTTCTTGCACACATGGCATTGCTCATTGAACAACATCCCACTCCTCCAGTTCCTCAAGTTCAGTTATGATAAAGATTTTCAGCTTTAGGAAACCTGAACAATAGCATCTCATTACTTTCCCCTTGTATGCATTGTTCAGCTGGAGGAATATCAGATTTGGCAATCGAACAAGAACTGAAAGCGGGTCATCTTCGAGCTGTGAGAAGCTCAACCGCAGCTTTGTAAGGTTGTGTAGTTGAGCAAACCAATCTGATAATTTCTGCAAAGATCCAGCTAGGTGCAGCTTCTGTAGACATGAAGATGGTTTCAACATTGCAAGGTCAAGTGGCCTGGTGCCATCGCTCGGGAAAATGGATAGGTATGATAGTTCCTTCATATTGTTCACAGAAGAGCATAGCTCTTTGGCATCTTCATTGTTTAAATCTTTTATAGAAAGCTTCTTGAGTTGGGTAAGGTTTGCAATCTCACAAATCACAGCTGTGTTTGCTTGCAAACCAGTTAATATCTGGAGTTTGTCAAGCTGGGATAGTCCAATAGGGACATGAATGCTTTGGTCATCTTGTTTCATCTCTAGATGCCGTAGACTTCTTAAACATTTGATTTGAAACACAATTCTCTTTATCTCAGTCTTCCTGATATCAAGAGTTTGCAAGTGATGGAGGTTGTGCAATGTTCTTGGGAGCTTCTTCAACTTTGTTCCCCTTAGTCCAAGGTACCTCAAGTGAAGTAAGCCTCCTATCTCTTTTGGAAGTTTCAGGACATTACCATCTTCAAAATCCAAAATTCTGACTAGACCAAAGCTCCTTGCAATAACATTGCATTTAATTGCAGATGGTGCGCTGTTGCTGAACATGAAAACTGATCGCAATCTTTTCTTGCATTCCTTGCTGAATGATACAGGAGATGTTTGCAGTGATATGCGCTGAGCACTAACACTTGCACCTTTATCAGTGCAGACAATGGAAAATTTCTCATTTTCAGACAACAAGATGGCAAGATCGTGAAGAAGATCATGAACTCTGCATGCTTTTACTCTCCCGCTGCTACTTGCTGTTGCCACTTCTATCATACTTCTGTTGATGAGCTCCATGAGGTACTTCTCTGCAGTAATTTCAAGCGTCTCATCAGCTTTTTGTTCACAAATCCTTCAGCAATCCATAGCCGAATTAGTTTCTTCCTGGAGATCTGTGAGTCATATGGAATGACAGAGAGCAGCATAAAACATGGCTTCAAAGGGTGTGGGAGGTCCCTATAACTTAAGAGGAGCGTCTGCTGAATTCCCATTTGCCCGTCGCTTAGATCCTTCTGAATGCTTGCCAGGACACTCTTCCATTCAGTATCTGTTTGTTCTTTCCCAGACATCATGCTCCCTGCAGCAACAATAGCAAGGGGCAAACCGACACATTTCTTCACAATGTCCTTGGCTGTTTCCTTTAGACTATCCGGGCATATTCCATCTTGCAAGAATGCCTTTTTACAAAACAAATTCCAGGAATCTTCAAATGGCAATGGTTGAAGGCGGTGTACATTGCTCTTTGCACCTACAATTGAGCCAGCAACAATGGCGTTATGGGTCGTCACAAGCACTCGGCTACCACTGCAATTTCCGGGCAGTACTAGCTTGATGATTTCCCATAGTCCTCTGTCCCAGACATCATCAAACACAAGAAGAAACTTTTTACTGTCAAGGCCACTCAAGAGCAGTTCTTGAAGCTGCTTCTCTCCGAGAGAGCTCACCTCCGCAGAAGGGATCCTCATCAGCTCCTTTACCATCTCACAGAGGACACCACGCAGCTCCATCGTTTTTGACACATAGATCCACGAGCAGCGGTCGAAATGTTTCTTCACGTCCGGGTTAGTGTACAGTTTCTTGGCAAGTGTGGTCTTCCCAACACCTCCCATTCCGACCAAGGATATGACACTTAGTTCCAAGCCTCCATCCAAGATATGTTGAAGCAACACATCCAGATCTCCGTTCAGACCTACAAAATCTTTGTCATGAATCATACGACATGAGGCTAAAAGACCATGATTCCATTTATCACTAGACTCTCTTGGTCTTTCAACCGGATACTCCAATCGGCGACGAGAGATGTCAATCAGCTGAGTCCGGATGCGCCTGATCCGAGTACCAACGTCGTGCCGTGATCTTAGCTTACCAAGAACACACCAACCTTTTACCTGGCTGGCGTCGAAGATGTCGACGGTGTCCTCCGAGTCAAGCATGATGTCCCTCATTTGGTCAATCCATGCTTCTGTGGCCACGCTGCCGTCAATGCTGCAAACCTCCATCTCGTGAAGGAAGAGCTGCATGCTGTGGAGCTCATCACGGAGCCAGCCGACATCACGACCAACGGCCCAGAAGCGCCGGCCATGGTCGGTTACCCTGCTGCTAAGCAGGGAGCCTAAGCCATGGATCACATAAGCAAGCACAGGTTCGGCCATGGAGATGCTGGTCTTCCTTCTTGTCGATGAAGGAAGGAAGGAGGAAGCTCTGTCTGCAACTAGTTTTCTGTTGGAAAGTCGAGGTCAATGAACGGTGCTGCACCACTAATTAGAAGATATTTCTCTATGCCAAACTGAGATTCTTAGGCCCACTGTCAGTTCCACATGCAATCTGGGTAATCTATTCCCTGACAAGGGGTGCATAATTTCCCATAAGTTGACATAAAAATTCTTGGCTAGCTGGACAAATCTTAAGATGACAAATCATCAGCCCCGACCCGGCACTCGATACGGTCAGCGTGTTTGCTTTTTTCTGAAGTAATTGAAAAGGCAGAAACACGATAAACAGTTTCACCTGCTATACATGAAGTCACATTTCAGTGACAACCTGGGTAGTAGAAAGAAAGGTGTAGGTAAAACATTTTTCTGCTATACATTTATGCGCGTTCTGTTTTTTGCACAGGAAGCTATATGCTTATTGCTTTGAGTCTTTGACTTTAACATGATCTTATTACGTAATTTTTCTTGGATGTTTTGAGCACTGGAGCAGCTTATGGGCCTGATGACTGGGCTGCAGCAGCTACTAATGCACACATAATTTCGCTCACTCAGGCTGCCAGATTGGGCTGAAAACTGGATCGTTCTATTAGAACTTTCAGTATGTTACCCACTTGCTTTTCTGGGCTGGGTCTGCCCTGTGTTCCATGGTGCCATGGTTGAATTGCTGCAGGAGAACATTGCAGCGTTTTCTGTCACCTCGACATCAAATGCGCTTGTTTCTCCAGCTCAACTTGGTGAGCCAACGTTAAAGAAAGAATGCTAATTATGATAGGATGTTTTCATCCAAGCTAAGAAGATTAAGGATGCAGCTCGCAATTGGCATGTTCACTAACAACCAAGTAGCCGTGTTGTGCATCCAAGTGGGCTCACTATAGGACTTCTGGCACATGCAAATTCCGTCACTGAAACCCTGAAAGGGTGGACCAACTATGGTGCCAATCTGGCTGTCGGTGCAAGATAACCTAAATTCAACGAATCATAGACGACGGCGTGTTTTTAACTAACAAGGACTGTGATTTAGCCGGTGCATGTCTGCATTAGTTAGCCTCACCGATACACGAACGTCCCTGAAGATAAGATTCTGATCGTCCTCATGTGTGGCTTTTGGGGGGCGAAAGCATAGAACGCAGGACGGCAGAAGGGATCTGCAGGGTTGTGTTCCTGTCGGATGCGTTCTCTCTGTGCAGTTTATGTACGCTTCAACTCCCTATCGATGTCGTCATTTTGAAGAAACCCATTGTCGATGTGATTGTGAGGCCTCAGCTGGACATGTCCGGTGCAAGTTTCCCCATGTCTTACTATCATGCCTTGTGCTGAAACCAATGGACCGTGTGGAAGTGTGCAGTGTCAAACAGTCGGATGCGTTCTCTCTGTGCAGTTTCTGTTCACTTCAACGCCCTAGATGCCATCGTTTTAAGAGAAAAAACTTGCTCTAGAGATGTGACCTGACTGAGAGGGATCAACTGGACATGTCCCTCGCATGCAAACCTTTATCTTGCGCACAATACAACGAACTGTATGAAAGTGTGTAGTTTCAGCTTTCATTTCCTGAGAATTTATAGTGGCTGTCCTGTTAGTGTGTGAAGCGTACGCACCACTTTGTTTCTGTGCCAAACAAGAGCAGATAACGGGCCGCTTATTATCAGCCCCTAGATCATCTATCCAGTCACACGGCCGGGTGCGCGTCAGAAACAAAAACTCGCCACTCTAGCCGCGATCTCTCGCTCAATCTCCTTAATTAGTTCAGTTCCACCACCCCCACTAGCAACAGCTGGAGCAGCACTAGCTAGCTGATCTGTGGAGATCGATACTGTGCGTGTGCGCTCATCGTCGATCGCTCCATGTCAGTCTCGATACGCGCAGAAAAACAGCATGCTATTTTGTTCAGTTCCGACTTTCCGTGGCGCCAATCGGGAACTCGGTTCGTGCCGCGAGAGTTCGTGAAACACAAGAAAAGGTCAAGCCACAGCAACAAACTAGAAATTGTAGACTTTGAGACAAATTTATATTGATATTGACCACTGATCTCTCTCACTCTCAATCTGATCAATTACTCAACGAGATAATTGAAATAATCTGTGGTTCCAACAAAAACAAGAATCCCCAATTAGGAATTTGCAAGATCAGGATTGAAAACCTAACTAGATTACCGATAATTAAAGAGGAACGGCTGGTAAGAGGTGTATCAGTAGCAATTTCGAAGTTGAATCAGCTGCAGCTCTAGCGCCGCTCGCCGCTCGCCGCCGGGTTCCACCGTCGCTGCTGTCTGCTGCTGCTGGTCGCTGGCCGCCGGGTCGGGGGAGATGAGGGCATGACCGCATGAGGGATGAGGCGACAGTGGGGGTTAGGTCGTCGCTCCGGCTCGGCGCCCGCCTTCCATTTGCCCTGCTGGTCGCGGCACGGCAGCCGGTCGAAGGCGGGGCGGCGCTGCTGCGCTCTTCCAATGCCGATGCGCCTCTTCCGTGCGAGACAAAGAGAGGAGAGCGGTGCGTGGCTGCGTGCTTCTTTTTTTTTTCAGGATGGTGCTTGTTGCGTGCGTGCACTTCTGTGGTGTTTCTTCAAAAGGCCAAAGGCCTATAAGCAGCTTGGGGGGCCGAATGCTTCTATTCTTACACTTTTGAAGAAAATACTAAGTACTAATAAAAAAATCTGTTGGGCTGGGGGGGGGGGGGGGGGGCGGCCCCCCCCTGACTGTTGTGTAGCTCCGCCCGTGGTCGCATGACGAGAACGGTTGGATCGTGTAGCGGTCAGCCCCGTTGAGCTGAGGCAGACACAGCTCCCAAGTTACGACATTAGTTAACGTCGTGATTTTGGTGTCTGCCAGGCGAATCAAGTTGCAAGTGACGCCTGTCATCCTATCTTCGGGAGCGTTGACCACGGGTCAACGAGCAGCATGGAGTCTTTGAATGTTTTTTTTTCCTGGAGGGAGTATCTTTGACTAGGGATACGTACGGTTGTAGACTTGCGACGGCCGGGTCGTGTGACAGTGAATTCATCGATCCGGCCCAAAAGAATGGCTTCCGTGGGCGGCAGCGGCCAACGCCAGCTGCAGCTTGAACACACGGTGGCGGCAGTCGGCGCGTGTGAACCGGGCGGCCCAGGAGCACCGGCCGCCGGAACGTCGCGTACCTGACCGGCGAAGAGCGGTGGTCGCGTGCGGTGGGGCGGCGGCGGCGGCGCGGTGAGGAGAGCAGCGTTGACTGCCCTTTTTTATTTTTCTTTTGTTTTTTCTGAGAAAATCTGACAGGTGGGCCATGTCTAATTTTGCAATATGGCCCTGCTAATATTACTCGAGGGGTTTTTCTGAAAAGTCCTAGTCCAAAACGGGATGACGTGTCCCGTTTGTGACCAAATTACATCCACTTGTTCAGTTGTGAGAACAAAAAATCACGTTTTCCAGATGTGTGACTTAATTGCACATATGCGAGGAGTTATGTGTCCGTCAGTGCAATTAACTCGTGCCGGTCGGCAAGGTGTTGAGCAAACCCCTGGAGCTGTAACAACGGTACACACTCATGCAACACCTAGAGGAGCATCTGCACTGCACGAGCCTTTTGAGTTAGGTCGCGCAAGGCACTGGCCAAACAAATCGCGTATTCATGGCATATCCCGTGAGAGATCTCTCCGAAAACGATTGAAGTGTGTACCGTTAAAGTGACAGGGTTCCCATCAAGACTTAGTTTTTTTCCACCAAGACTTGCTCCGTAGAAAAAAAAGGATTAGTGTTTGTCTTGTCGTTGTAACAGCATCTCCATATCTTGGCAGTAACTATCAGCAAGCAAATGGTCATTATTTATTCCATGCGTCTCTCAGCTTTTCAGCAAACAGTGACGAGCTTGTACATGTGTCTGGATTCAGGCGATGGAACTGTGCGTGCATGTTTAGTGCGCGATTTCGACGTGCAGCCCTCGCTGCCGTCCGAGCATCCATCAGGGGGACTGTGTGTCTGCTTGGTTGATTGCCCGGCCGGGTCCTCGTCGAAGGGTTTACTACTTGCACGCACGTTGTCTCAGACTATTAATTCATCAAAATTTGTCTCGTCGTATTCTTTACATGATGTTGATTCCTCAACATTCCTTAAATATATTAATTTGAAAGTATAGATTAAACTAAAAGCCGAGAAGCCTTTTTTCTAAATGATCAAAAATTTCGATATTAAGAGTTTATCAATAATTTGTTTGAAGTGTTTTTTAACAATTTTGTCTTATATATATATGTTTGTTATTTGCAACAAAATGAACATTGAACCACCTCAACCAATATTTCTTATGTTAAATTGTGATTAAATATATTAAAAAATACAAGCCATGTAATTTTGTTTACAAAATAAGATTCTTCTTTATTTTTTAAAATTAATCAATGTTTACTGTTAAGTGTTCCTATTGATTTCGATTTCATCCTCGCATATCACAGTGTTTCACCTCGGAGGATCACCGCTCTTAGGATGTCTCCAACGGGCCGACGCATCGAGTCCGCGCGCGTCCGTCCCTGTCCGCGCGAGCCAAAAACACGGCCCAACGGGGCGACGCAAACGGACCGCGGTCCGTTTTTCTGTCCGCCGCGACGCATTCCTGGCCCAAATTTGGGCCACGGATGCGTCGGGCGCGGACGCACGGCGGAGCGCAATTGTGTCCTCCTCTGGTCCGCACCTTCGGCCTCGGCCTCTCCCAAAACCCCAGTCCACCCCAGTCCACACTCCAGCCCTAGCCATGGCCGGTGCAGCCGCCGCCGCCGCCTCCGACGCTGGACCTGCCGCCGCCGGCACCGCCTCCGCCGCCGGCCCCGCCGCCGGATGTGCGCTCAAAGCTGCAAAGAAACCAAAGAAGGAACTCACCGACGAGCAGAGGGCCGCAGAGACCCTGAAGCGGGGCGACCGGAGGAGGAGGTTGAAGCAGGAGAAGCTCAACGCCGCCCAGAAGGCCGCCGCCGTGCCGGAGGACGAATCTGACCTCGTGTCCAGGGCCGCGACCGCTGCCCTCCTCCTGATTGGAATTACCCCGACGGCGGCCGCGGTCGGTGTGGCGACTACGGCGGCCAGCTCCAACGCCTCGGCGGCCCGACCGCCAAGGACGAGATCTTCCGCGACGGCACCATCGCCACCGTACGGGTACCTTCCGGGAACCATGCCGCCGCGGGTTTCCCCTACCTCAGGCGAATCCGCGCCCAGCCCAGTCGAGGTACCTCCGCTTGATCTGAACACGCCTACTACACCATTGGTCGGACACTCACCGGCGGCGCAGACTGCGGCCGCGCGTGCAGCTGCCCCGGCAGTGGTCGCCCCGGCGCGTAACCTGTTCAGCGAAATGCCCAGGCCGTCGCCGGGTGACCCCAGGTACTTCGAGGAGGTCCATGATGAAGGGGACGACGTCCTCCAGGACATGATCAGGAACAACAACGAGTACGCCGAGGACGATTACGATGCCGGCGATGATGAAGTTCCGCCGACCGACCCCGATGTGATCAACATCGACAATGAGCCGGTTTTCGAAGAAGAGCTCGAGACCCAAGCCCGGGCCATGAAGAGAAAGATGAGCCAAAGGGGCGCCTCATTCACGGCCGAGGAAGACGTGCTCATTTGCGAGTCCTGGATCGAGGTTGGAACCAACCAAATCCTCGGGGCGGAGCAAAGAGGGACGGCATATTGGGGCCGGTTCACCAAGCGCTACAATGAATGTAGAATCCTACCGCCCCACAACATTCAGACGCAGCGGACGGAGGTATCTATCTCCAAGAGGTGGCTCCACATATCCGCGGAGACGAGCAAGTTTTGCGGCTCCGCTGAAAATGTTCAGGCCCGGCCAGCAAGTGGCTTCGGAGTGAATGAACAGGTGAGTTTTGTGGCTCCTCTTCCCTTCTTTGGTACAATTTGTATGCCCAGGTGTTGCAAACATTGGAAATTATTTTGGTTACTATAAATTTATATGCCCAGGTGTTGCAAGCTTTGGAAACCTTCAAGAGGCAATACAAGAAGGGCTTCACCTTGACCCATTGCTATCGGGCACTCAAGGACCAGCTGAAATGGAAGGCCCTCTACGCCTCCCTCAAAAATGGTGGACAACCCCTTGATAAGGGAGAGGACACAACGGAAAAGGAAGGGAGGCCAAGGGGGAAGAACAACTCGAAGGCCGAGTTGAAACGAGATGCAACAACCCTTGCATTGCAAGAGACATTGAACTGGTTCCTAACCCAAAAGGACAAGGCTGCCGACAAGAAGGAGGAGAGGAGAGAAAAGAAACGCCTAGAGAGAGAGACGGCTTCCAAGCTCTTCTTCGAATTGCAGAAGGAGAGACTCGACATAGAAGAAGAAAACGCCCGGACAAGAGCAAGGGAAGCCGATGCAAGAGCAAAGGAGGCCGAGGCTAGGGCCATGGAGGCCGAGGCAAAAGCAAAGGACATCGAGCTCGCCCTACGCCAAGAGGAGGCCAGGATCATGGACATGGATCTCTCGGCCTTCACCCCTACGAAGAAGGCCTACTACCTCAAGAAGCAAAGGTACTACATGGACCGAGATTGATCAAATCTCGGTCGTTTTATTTATGTTGCATGCCGGTGTTGAACTATGGCCGATATGGCCGGAAAAACATGGCCGATGGCCGGAATTTGTAATATTTTGGGCATGTATGCAGACATGGCCCTATGAGGCCAGGATTATGTTTTATTTTATATTCATATGCTTGCTATTTGTTGTATTGTGATCACAATGGCCGAAAATGATCAAAAACCCTGGCCGGGCGGACTCGATGCGTCGGCCCCGTTGGGCGCACTGGCCGGAAAAGGACGGACCTGGGCCGGACGCGCGTCCTTTTGCCGACGCAAACGGACCAAACGCGGACCAAACGCGCGTCCGTTTGCGTCGCCCCGTTGGAGACATCCTTAGCTTAACAATGTTGTTGGTATCTATCCGGAATACAATTGTAGCTCCCGAGAGCTTCAGTAATCTCCCGAGCTTCAGTCTAGTTTTTTTCTAAAAGAAGCACATAAGTACATATACATGTCTACTATGTATATGTCGATGCCTATTTCTTGCTTTACCTTTGGTTTCTATTATACCATATCATTATTATACCCATTTTTCATTTTTTTTCTGAGCCTAAAATATAAATAATTTAGAGTTTGTTTTTTTGCACACTACTCCCTCTGTTTTTAAATAAAATATGTTTTAGTTGTTGCACATATTGTCTAGATACATATTAAATTGATTGAACATACACACTAAAACATGTCTAGATACATTTATATATATGAATGTGGATAAAGTCTAAAACATCTTAAATTTAAAAACATAGTGAGAGTAGAATTCATTATAATCTACATGCAGGATTTTTCCCGAGTTTTTTGAAATTCCATTTTCGATTTTTTGTTGTAAAAAGGCTACCATGGAGCTGGGATGCCATTTGTCCACTCTTCCGTATATACATCCACCGTGCATGCCGGAAACTCACATGTGCACCCGTTTTTTTTGAATTTTTTTGAAAATTCAAAACTTGTCGAAAAATTCCGAAAAAAATCATGCACGTACCTGAGCATGTCACGCACCATCGTGTCAAATTTGCCGACGAAACGACATCGCGGCCGCCCTGTGCAAAAATGACAAAATTCTGACAGAAAATAGATCCAAAATTTTGAATTTTCAGATTTGAGATTTGTCATTTTTGCACAGGGCGGCCGCGATGTCGATTCGTCGCCAAATTTGACACCATGGTGCGTGACATGCTCAGGTACGTGTATGATTTTTTTCGGAATTTTTGACAAGTTTTGAATTTTCACATTTTTTTTCGAAAAAAAACGGGTGCATGTGCACCCGGGTGCACATCGCCCGTGCATGCATGCATGCATGCATGGCACATTCGTAGGGATAGAACTTGTTTGAGATTCGTGCATGCATGTCGAGGTAAAAATTAAGGGATAAACACACGTTTTAAGTCCGGCACAAGGTGTTGTTTCATGACCACTTAATCGGTCGACTCCAATAATACACATGGTTTGGTATTGGCTACGCCGTGGAAAACGCACGTATGAACCGGCCGGCCGGGAGGGACCGTTTCTTGTCCCCGGCCCATACAATGCACGATATATCATTGTGCTGGACCGAAGCATATATCCTCGCCGTGAGCATCGATCGATCTCGGGCTGGATCATCTCGCGCGATCGACCAAGCTGTCTCCGTGTCTGCGCTAGCTCTAGCTTCCTGGACGTCGTCGTCAACTTGTAGTGATTAGACACGTAAGCTAGGGAGGAGCGTACAACCATAATTGTGCGACAACCACTAGTAGAAAAACCACCTTTCGTCCAGAGCCGATGAAGCCATTAATCCCGGTTCAGAGAAAAACCGGGACCAATGCCAGGCATTGGTCCCGGTTCGATCTGCCAGGGGTCCGTGGAGCATTGGTCCCGGTTCGGTTGGGGACACGAACCGGGACCAATGCTCTGGTGCAGGACACGTGGCGTGCCGCGGAGCTTTGGTCCCGGTTCGTGGCACGAACCGGGACCAATACCCCTCCCTGCCTATAAATAACCCACCCCCTCTCTTCTCTCCTCTTTTTTTTTCTGGTTGGATTGGTGGGAAGTGGGTGCTAGTTTTTTTTTCCTTTGCCACGCACAAGATGTGTTCGATGAAATGCCCGAGCCACACTTAAGTTCACACAAGATGATATCCTCGGCCGAGGTTAGCAACTTTATCCTTTTCATCTGTAATTGATACAGAAATATTGCACGTGTCGATGTACGGTGGTCATTTCACTATTCAAGATGTTATTGTAATGGTATTTGATAAACTTAATTATATGATGCAGATGGATGCACGGATGCGATGGATGTACGGCGAACGACGCAGTTCCGAGTTTATTGCAGGCCTGCATAAATTTCTCGAAGTGGCTGAGGCAAACAAAGTGGATAATTTTATGCCTTGTCCATGTGAGAAGTGTCGGAACGTCAGGGAGTACTCTGACCCGAGAACCATTCAAGACCACGTGATTCGGAGAGGTTTCATGCCCAGCTATAATTGTTGGACCAAGCACGGAGAAAGAGGGGTTAGGATGGAAGACAATGAAGAAGAGGAGGATGATGACAACTATCCTATGTTCCCTGAGGAATGCGGTGATACTGTAATGGAAGACGTTGAAGAAGAAGGAGGTGAACATCGGGCATCAGATGAGCCCGCTGATGGTCTTGGTGGGGTCATTTCTGATGCAAAGCGAGAATGCGATACAGAAAAGGAGAAGCTAAAGTTGGAGGCCATGCTAGAGGATCACAAAAAGTTGCTGTACCCAAATTGCGAAGATGGCAGCACAAAGCTCGGTACCACACTGGAACTGCTGAAATGGAAGGCAGAGACTGGTTGTTCTGACAAGGGATTTGAGAAGTTACTGAAAATAATGAAGCCGAAGCTTCCAAAGGATAACGAATTGCCCGAGACTACATACGAAGCAAAGAAGGCTATCTGCCCTCTAGGATTAGATGTGCAGAAGATACATGCATGCATTAATGACTGCATCCTGTACCGCGGTGAGGAGTACGAGAATATGGATAAATGCCCGGTATGCAATGCACTGCGGTACAAGATCAGACAAGATGACCCTGGTGATGTTGAGTGCGATGACGAGCCCCCCCGGAAGAGGGTTCCTGCTAAGGTGATGTGGTATGCTCCTATAATACCACGGTTGAAACGTCTGTTCAGAAACAAAGAGCATGCCAGGTTGTTGCGATGGCACAAAGAAGAGCGTAAGAAAGACGGGAAGTTGAGACACCCCGCCGATGGGTCCCAGTGGAGAAAAATCGACAGAGAGTTCCCGACATTTTCAGATGACGCAAGGAACTTAAGATTTGGTCTAAGTACAGATGGCTTTAATCCTTTTGGGGAGCAGAGCTCCAGTCATAGCACTTGGCCCGTGACTCTATGTATCTACAACCTTCCTCCTTGGTTGTGCATGAAGCGAAAGTTCATTATGATGCCAGTGCTCATCCAAGGCCCGAAGCAACCCGGCAACGACATTGATGTGTACCTAAGGCCATTAGTTGATGAACTTTTGCAGTTGTGGTCCGAACCAGGTGTACGTGTGTGGGATGAGCACAAACAACAGGAATTTGACCTACGAGCGTTGTTGTTCGTAACCATCAATGATTGGCCTGCTCTTAGTAACATTTCAGGACAGTCAAACAAGGGATACAATGCATGCACGCACTGTTTAGATAAGACTGAAAGTATACATTTGGGAAACAAGAACGTGTACCTGGGGCATCGTCGATTTCTTCCGAACAGTCATGCCGTAAGAAAGAAAGGCAAGCATTTCAACGGTGAGGCAGATCGCCGGAAGAAGCCTAACCTCCCTGATGGTGATGTTATATATGACATGGTCAAGGATTTAGAAGTAATCTTTGGAAAGGGTCCTGGCAGTCTATCTGTTCCGAATGACGCTGACAACCACGTACCCATATGGAAGAAGAAATCTATATTTTGGGAGCTACCCTATTGGAAAGTCCTAGAGGTCCGGTCTTCAATCGACGTGATGCACGTGACGAAGAATCTTTGCGTGAACCTGCTAGGCTTCCTGGGCGTGTATGGGAAGACAAAAGATACACCAGAAGCACGGGAGGACCAGCAACGTATGAAAGACCCATACAACAAGCAGACGGATAAAGGGCGTCAATACTTAAGCAGCTACGCTCTTACCAAAGCAGAGAAGGAAATCTTTTTTGAATGCCTGAGCAGTATCAAGGTCCCGGCTGGCTTCTCGTCAAATATAAAGGGAATAATAAATATGGCAGAGAAAAAATTCCAGAACCTGAAGTCTCATGATTGCCACGTGATTATGACGCAGTTGCTTCCGGTTGCATTGAGGGGGCTTCTACCGGAAAATGTTCGAGTACCCATTGTGAAGCTATGTGCATTCCTCAATGCAATATCTCAGAAGGTCATCGATCCAGTAACTCTACCAAGTTTACAGAAGGCTGTGGTCCAATGTCTTGTCAGCTTCGAGTTGGTGTTCCCCCCATCATTCTTCAATATTATGACGCATCTCCTGGTTCACCTAGTCGAGAGATTGCCATTCTCGGTCCTGTATTTCTACACAATATGTTCCCCTTCGAGAGGTTCATGGGAGTCTTGAAGAAATATGTTCATAACCGTGCTAGGCCAGAAGGAAGCATCTCAAAGGGCTATGGAACAGAGGAGGTCATTGAGTTCTGTGTTGACTTTATTCCTGACCTTAAGCCGATTGGTGTTCCTGAATCGCGGCATGAGGGGAGACTGAGTGGAAAAGGCACGCTAGGAAAGAAAGCACTGATATGTAGGGACGGGCATTCTTTAACTCAAGCACACTACACAGTTCTACAAAGTTCCACCTTCGTGGCTCCGTATATCGAGGAACACAAGAATTATGTACGCTCCAAGAACCCGGGGAGGATGACTCCTGGATTAAAGAAAAACACATGGAGACTTTCGGCAGTTGGTTGCGATTACAGCTCATGAATGACACACTGTCGGAGATCAGCTCTACTTGTTGGCCGCGTCACCATCTTCGACTGTATTGAATTTCCAAGGGTACGAGATAAATGGGAATACATTTTACACGATCGCCCAAGATAAAAAGAGCACCAACCAAAACAGTGGTGTCCGCTTTGATGCAACAGACGAGAATGGGCAAAAGGAACATACTATGGTTACATAGAGGAGATATGGGAACTTGACTATGGACCTACTTTTAAGGTCCCTTTGTTTCGGTGCAGTTGGGTCAACATGAAGGGAGAAGGGATAAAGGTAGACCAGCTGTACGGAATGACACAGTGGATCTCAAGAATCTTGGTTGTTACAGGAACGAACCATTCGTCCTAGCCAATGATGTGGCTCAGGTTTTCTATGTGAAGGACATGTCCTCCAGACCGAAAAAAAGAAAAAAATAAGCAAACGAATACATCAGACGATGAGCCAAAGCGTCACATAGTTCTTTCAGGGAAAAGAAACATCGTGGGAGTCGAGGACAAGACAGACATGTCAGCAGATTATGATAAGTTTGATGAAATTCCGCCCTTCACAGTGAAAACTGACCCAAGCATCCCGTTAAATAATGAAGATGCTCCATGGTTACGGCCGAAGCGATCATAGGCCAGGGACATACGCGAAGAAGGGTTCATGGCATTTATGTAAATCAATGTAATGTATTAAACCTTTATGTGATGTGTAGTAATGTATTAAACCTTTATGTGGTGAAAACCATAATACACGAAATGGGAGTTTCCATCTAGAAGAAATGGGTTATATCACATGTGAGTTTTCTTTTTTGTTTTCTGTTAATTAATTGCATGACGACCGGTGAAACACGCGTGGTAGGTGGTTGTCGGCTCCCACACCTCCCGTGGGAACCTCTCAAACCTCAGCTTCGACCGTCCAAACACGGTTCCCCCTGCATACAGCCCGACGGTGGCTCGTGAGTTTGAGCGCCACTTCGATCCAAGCAGCGGTAAGACGTCTCTGATGATCTACAACCGTCCGGCAAGACGTCTCTGATGATCTGCAACCGTTTGGAACGGTCGCAGGTCATCAGAGACGTCTTGCCACTGGTTGCCCAAAGATGCCTCTCCGAGTGACGCTGGAATGTTTTGTGTTTGAGCGCCACTTCGATCCAAGCAGCGGCAAGACGTCTCTGATGATCTACAACCGTCCGGCAACACATCTCTGATGATCTGCAACCGTTTGGAACGGTCGCAGGTCATCAGAGACGTCTTGCCGCTGGTTGCCCAAAGATGCCTCTCCGAGTGACGCTGGAATGTTTTGTGTGTGAGTAACCTGTCTGAGGAGGGGGCTATATATAGGGTACGTGTGCTTCTTTAGTCCCGGTTGGTAACACCAACCGGGTCATGTGGCTCACGAAGTGGTCGTGATGATACTGCTGATCCAACAGCTCACAATCCCTCAAAAGAAACACACCCCTGATCCAACGTCTCACAAGCGCTTGAAAGAAACACACGATCCGTGTGCTTCTTTAGTCCCGGTTGGTAACACCAACCGGGACTAAAGGCGGGTTTTGCGGTCACGACACGTGTCCTCCCCCAGCGCTCCCTGGGCACGTGTCCTCCCCCAGCGCTGCCTGGGCACGTGTCCTCCCCCAGCGCTGCCCTGGAGGTCTTTATATATTGTCGCCGACGGGGTAAACCCTAATCCACCATTCCTAGCCACGAACGCATCGTCTCCACGAGATGGATCCGCCACGTCCGCCGCAGCGCCTTCTGGACGAGGTCGAGCGTGCTCGGCAGAGCGCGCTTGGGCGCAACCGCGGGAGCCTATCCCGCCGTATGCCCACGAGCCCGGCGTGGAGAGGAATGCCCAGCTACCGGCCTCCTGCTCCACCAGGTGCCGCCGCACCTCCACCTGGCGCCGCTGCACCTCCACCAGGCGCCACCGCTCCTCCCGCGGAGGAGGAGGGGACGACGACTTCGACTGGAGCGACGACGGGGAAGAGGGTTGTGGGTTGCAGATACAGGAGGCCATGGAAGCCTCCTTCCAGTCTGTCCGCGACTACCCTGTCCAGCGAGCCAAGACTTCCTACCAGCTCAAGGCGAAGGAGGCTTCCGAGCTGGATTGGGCGCTGAAAGACTCATCCTCCATGGATCTTGCCCTCCGCCGCAAACGTGCGGCGAGAACCGGGCGGCCGCCCACGGGGCTGGCTCCTCCCGCCGTTCCCCCTAATCCTACGGCCTTCGAGCCAGCAAGTCCGTTTATGTAGAATAATGTTGGTGATGTTGGATCAGGGGTGTGTTTCTTTCAAGCGCTTGTGAGACGTTGGATCATGTGTAATAATGTATTAAACCTTTTATGTAATGCATTCTATGGAATGTATTAAACCTTGATGTGGCTCACGAAGTGATCGTGATACTACTGATCCAACAGCTCACAATCTCTCAAAAGAAACACACCCCTGATCCAACGTCTCACAAGCGCTTGAAAGAAACACACGATCCGTGTGCTTCTTCCTTATTGGTGGGATTCCCTTTAGTCCCGGTGGTGGCTCACAAAGTGATATCCAACAGCTCACAAGCCTTCAAAAGAAACACACCCCTGATCCAACGTCTCACAAGCGCTTGAAAGAAACACACGATCCGTGTGCTTCTTCCTTATTGGTGGGATTCCCTTTAGTCCCGGGTGGTGGCTCACAAAGTGATATCCACAGCTCACAAGCCTTCAAAAGAAACACACCCCTGATCCAACGGCTCACAAGCGCTCGAAAGAAACACACGATCCGTGTGCTTCTTCCTTATTGGTGGGATTCTCACTATATATATGTAGTCATGCATGGCCTCCATTGGTATAGCACATCTAAACTCATATCTGCAACCTCATCACTCTCCCATGGCTTCCACCGTACCCACTCTAACCTACTCGGAGGCGGAGGCGCTTTGCGCCTCGAACTACCCCTGCCCGCCCGGCTACGACGTCCCTGCCGGCTGGAGGCTGAGCACCGGAGGCGTGCCGGTCCCTCCTGTCCCTCAAGGTTTGGCGCGCCGGGCGGCCATCACGAACCACTACTACCTCGAGCTCACTCCGGCGCAGCGGATGGATCCCCGCTGGCATCTCGACTACCGCCCGACTTGGGACGCCTTCTTCATCAATCGGCGTGAGAGGGCGCTCGCCAGGTACGAGGAGGACGGCCCGCCTCCTTCGAACTTCAACGAGGCCGGCCGTCGGCTGTGGTGGAGCGGCCGGACTCTCCAGAGCGTCATGAACTACATCACGGCCGGCGATAACCCCCGCCTGCGCTACCCTCGCTTCCAGTCCAGGCGAGCGCCGCCCGACGACAGCGACGACGATGGCGGCGACTACGACGACTATGAGGACGAGTATTATAGGCCTAGGCAGGAGTATGACTAACCTGAGCCACATCGTTGGTTAGGACAAATGGTTCGTCTATGTATGACGATGATCGTGTAAAATGTTTGTCTATCTACGACGACGATCGTGTAAAATGTATTATTTATCTCTGCATTTCCAACTAATGATCTTTAGCATCTGAATAAGTATTCTGGTTTTGAGTTAGTTATGCAAAAGATAAAAGTTAATGTATTTTTTAATTCAAAATGGCAAAATGGTTAATAGTTTGAAAGTTTAGTGAGATTCAAATTGAAAATGACAATAATAAAGTATGCAAAAGATATGAGTTAATGCATTTTTGAATTGAAAATGGCACAGTTGATACATGATGCAAACAGATGCATGGATGATATATTCAGATTCCTTATTTTTTCTGATAATAATAAACATATTATTGTATTATTTGGATTTATAATAATAGACATATAAATAGATGAGTTTCATTTTTCTTAGCATTTTGATATATTAATCATAATTGTCTGATAAACAGATTAAAAGTTATTGATTTTACAAGTTTAAATCATTTCCTGGAAATTATATAAAAGAAAACAAAAAAATTCGAAAAGCCCATTTAGTCCCGGTTCCAGCCTCGAACCGGGACGAAAAGCGGCCCAAAATTGCGCGAAGTTCAAGCGGCCCAAAATTTGACCTTTGGTCCCGGTTGTTCTTACCAACCGGGACCAAAGACCCTTTCGTCCCGGTTGGTAAGAACAACCGGGACCAAAGGCCTTTCTTTATAACGCCTCACTCCTTCTCCTTCCCCATTCATCCCCAAATCGACGAGCATTCTCACGAACCGGCGCGCGTGTTTCCTCTCCCACGACGAAGCCCTGCCGCCGCCGCCCGTGGCCCTTCTCCGGTCGAAGCGCCGCCGACACCGCCACCCGCGCCGCCTCGAGCCGGAGTACTTGCGCGCCGCTGCCCGTGCCCGTCCTCGCCGCGCCCGGCCGTGGCCTCCTCCCTTCTCCGGTCGAAGCGCCGTCGACGCCGCCACCCGCGCCCGCGCCACCTTCTCCTGCGCCACCCGATCGACGCCTCCTGTTGTTAGCAAAATGTATAAGTCCATATACTAGCAAAATTAATATTAGTAGTGTTAGTAATATTAGTAATGTTAGCAAATTTTAGCAATTGTTAACATGTTAATATTACTAAAATGTTGTTAGTAATGTAAGATTTTAGTAGTCAATTTTAGTAGTGTGTTAGTATGTTATTAGTCCAATTAGCAAATTTAGCAAATGTTAGCAAATTTTAGTCCAATTAGCAAATTTAGCAAATGTTAGGAAATGTAGTGTTTAGTGTTAGTGTTAGTATAGGAAATTTTAGTGTTAGGAAATAGCATTTTGTATAGGAAATAGCATTTTAGGATTTTAGTGTTAGGAAATAGCATTTTAGGATTTTAGTGTTAGGAAATAGCATTTTAGGATTATGTAAATTTGTTTGTTTCTGATACTCTAATAATCCAAAAATTATGAATCCAATTGTGTTAACTTTGTATTGCACTAGCCTAGCACTCCTAATTTTTGTAGAATTAATTAAGCAACATAATTAATTAGGTATTCAAATAAAGATTGTAGCCACTTCTGTACTATAACAATTTTAATTGTCATTTGGTTAATATAATTAAGTTGAATCCAATTGGGTTAGGTCACAAATAATCAACACTGTGTAACCCTAAAAGGATTTAATTTTTAGAGTAAAAGAACTTAGTCAGTAGCTAAAACTTGGTTATTAAGCTTCTGGACTAAAACAAATGTGTAGAGAATTTGGTAGATCATTTTGAGTCAAATCCAATTTGGTAGATGTATCTTGACATATGGAACAAGTTACCCAACTAAAGTTTTGTGCATTGTTCTTAATTTGCAGAAACTATGGAACGAGACGAAAATCAGGAAAACATCCTCGAGGATATAATCCGCGGGCCGGAAGATGTTGGCGATGTCACCTCGCAGTTTCTGAACAACTCCGGTGAGGGAGATGAGTCTCTCAACCGAAGAGACGGCTCCGGTGAGGTAGAACCCGACGGCTGGGGTGGGGGAAGCCGGCGAGGGAGAAGCCGACGAGGGAGAAGCCGAAGGCTCCGGTGGAACATTAAATGTTGCAAACTCCGGCGAGGTGCATATACATATATTAATGAAGCCGAAGATTGTATTAATTAAGCCTCTGTGTCTATATACATATATTAACGCTCTTTCTTCTTTTAGCCCTCCGGATCGAGCAAATTCTGTAAGGACAAAACGAGGCCCAACCAAAACGTTGGGCGACCAAGAAAGGTACAGGATCGAAAAAGTCGCTGAAGACGGCACACCGACTGCTCCCCCTGGTGTTAAAAATAAAATGGTAAAGCAATGCGGAGTTCTTGTTAGGGACTACATCCCGATCACCGTTCGAGAATGGCATCAGCCAAAGGAGGGAGGAGTAAGATATGTCGGCGATGAGGGCAAAGAAAGACTTTGGAGAAAGCTCATGCTTAATTTCACCCTGGCGCCAGAGGTGGATCCAGATGAGGAGGATCCAAATGAGGCAGAAAAGATTGCCCGGAAAAACATGGAGCAAAAAGTCAGGGACTGGGCTTTAAGAAGATGGCCGAGCTATTCAAGAACTGGAAGAAAAGATTGAACATCGAGTTTGTCCAGAAAAATAAGACTCCGGACTTCGATAAAGGGTATGAGAAGATAAGGGACTACTGGGAAGAATTTGTGGCGTACAAGAAATCGGAGGAAGCTCAGGAAAAGTCTGCAAAAAATAAGGCAAATGCTGCTAAAAAGATCTACCACCATACTATGGGGCTGGTGGCTACGCTTTTAGCATGCCTAAGTGGGAGAAACTTGAGGCGGACCTGCTGGCTAAAGGGATCACTCCAGAGCCACTCAAGTGGATCGAACGGGCAAGAAATTGGTTTTACGGGCATGGGGGCACGTTGGACGCAGAAGGGAAGTGCATATATAACAGAAGACACAAAGATAATCCCCTACTACCCATCCAAGAAATTAGAAATGCAGTAAAGGATGTTGCAGAGGGACGGTTCATTCCCGATAGAGAGGATGACGAGCTCACACGCGCCCTTGGGAATAAGGAACACGACGGACGGTTACGAGGCGTACCAGGCTCCAAGCCCAAGACAATTGCGATTCCCGAGCACAGGAAGAAATTTCCTGATAGAAGCCATCAGAGGAGAAAGGAAAGGGAGGCAATGGAAGCACGCGCTGCTGCAGACCGGCTGCGTAATATAGAAGAAGAATTAAAGCGGCAGAAGGATGAAATTGCCGAGATTAGCCAGCAAGGTACTAGCGGCCAATCTCAGCGGCACATGGTAGAAGCTGCATGCGATGGTACCGGCGGCCCATCGAATCGGAAAAGCAGCGTGGCTTCCACGGAGCTCCAGGATGGTACTGATGATGCAGTGACGGTGGCTCCACTTCGTCGCTACCCAGTGGATGATATCACGGAGAGCACACCTTGTGAGATGCATGTGAAAGTTTTTAACTTAACCGTGAAGGTGGCGGTCGGCTATGTCGTACCAATTGGACCTAATCCAACTTACCATTTCTCTCCGGTTCCAAATGGCTACGCTGTTGTCGCGGTGGATGAAGTGATGAAAGATTATGAGGAGCTGAAGCTGCAACACCCTGCAGGTGAAGATGGGGAGGTGCTTGAACTTGGAGAAGCCAAGAAAGCGACCATTCTATGGCCAAAGGAATTCATCGTGCTTCCGAACTGGCAGCCAAGGCCATCGACTCCTCACCAGTCTCCAGCGCAACAGTCCTCTTCACCGCCTCAGCATTCTCCAGCGCAACAGTCCTCTTCACCGCCTCACCAGTCTCCAGCGCAGCCGTCTCCGCCGCCGCGTCAGCCGTTTCCGCCCACCGCTCGTACTATGAGGGGTAAGCGATCACCGAAACGTAAAAGGTCGCCCCTCCCAACAGTACCTCATAAGAATCTTCCCATTAGACCTTATGACAGGACTGTAGCGGAAAACGCCGCGGAGGTGGCTGCCTACAATAAGGCTTTTTTTGCACCAAAAAAGCCCGAGCAGAAGCCGGTATACGATGAAAAATCCAAAAAGTGGAGAAAGTCCTTCCTTGCGCAGCCATCCCAAATATCGATGAATCTGCAATCTGACTATGGTCGTGAACTTAGTAAGCTAGCACGTGCCCAGTCTGAGCAGGACAAGGAAAGAAGAGCAAAAAGCGGGAAACAAATTGCCCAGCTCGGACAGCAGAAAAATCAATCGGTCCCCCCGCTCATAGTGTGTTCCGATATCGACAAGGACTTCAGAGCCGATATGGATAAGGACCTGCAATTATTGGACCCCAGAGCCATACCTGCTGCTAGAGAACAGGTATCACTGTATCGCAGGCCATGGAAAATGCTACCGCCATGGGTATGACTCTTGGTCAACTTTTAGGCTATGAAGATCAGCCAATGTTAGAGATAGCACGGAAATATGTCACAGGGGAGTCTATGGTCAGTAATGAGGAGCTCACGCGTCTATCAACACATATGCGAAATCTGCACACTGGTACATGGTGCACACATCAAAGAAGGACGCGAAGGAGTGGATTGCGGTGGACGTTCGAGTGGAGCATTTCTTCAAACCTTACGTATACAGGTTCAAATGACTGAACTGTTTCAGTTATTCAATCAGCGCGCCCTCGACAAATCTATCCTCAGTTGCTATTGTCTGTAAGTGATTTATTTTCGTAATTAAGTCTCTAGCTCAGCTCGTTCATTGCCTGTATTATATTATCCTGACTATATATATCCTTTTGTACGCTATTATGTAGAATGAAGATGATGGAATGCAAAGCATCTAGACATTATGAGGTTGGGTTCGTTGACCCATATATCGTTAATGAACATACGTTACGCAATCACCCCAAAGACGTGGAGCATGACCTGACCACCTTTTTAATCAAGCAAAACTTCTGTACGGAAATACTATTTCCTTACAACTTCAAGTGAGTGTTTCTGTCTTGTACATATTTTTATTTGGCTTTCTCGATGTTAAGTGTAATTGATGAGCTATGCATGTCTGCTTTATGTAAACGTCCGCAGGTTCCACTGGATTCTGCTAAGCATTCAAGTTGACAAGTCCATAGTTGAAGTCACGACTCATTAAGTTGGGACCAAGCGACGTGGACCGAAATGAAAGAAATGCTCAATAAGTAATTTCAATCATTATCGCATTATATCGCCTCTTTCGTTCGTTTCCTGATATCAAGTAATTAATAACTCCTTTGTTCATTTTTTTGCCAAAGCAGGTGTTGGACACTATTCAAACAGAATGTAGAAGGTCCATTCAAAGATGAGCTAACTTATATATCGGTGAAAAGTCCGCAGCAGCCACCGGGGAGTAATTTATGTGGATTCTACGTTTGCGAGTTCATTCGCGAGTTGACCTCTGAGCGGAGAACAACTTCTTTGAGCAAAATGCGGGAGAAGCTCGACCCAGAACAGCGCATACGAGCAATTCAAGAGGAATTGGCGGGATTTCTGCTTAGGGAGGTCATCGATGAAAGGGGAGAACATTATGCTGCGGACGATGAACTACATATGTGATCTATCTCCATGTAATTAAATAGTTGTATTCTCGCAAGAGATCGAATATTAATTATATATGCATCAACGTGTACTGTGTATATAGTAGAGCGTATAATATGCGTACGGAAACGATGGAGAGCACGTCGGCGATGCGAAGAAGGGGGAGACGACGGAGGCACCGGCGAGAGGGAGAGGGGGCACCGGCGAGAGGGAGAGGGGGCACCGGCGAGAGGGAGACCCTAAACCCTAAATACAAAAAAAAAGCACTCATTGGCCCCGGTTAACCGGGACCAATGAGTCTCCCCCACGCCCAGCCAAACTGGCCACGTGGAGCCCCATTGGTCCCGGTTCGTTCTGAACCGGGACCAGCATTCGTCCCGATTGGCTGGTCCCGGTTCGGGAACCGGGACGGATGGCCCAACCGAACCGGGACCATAGGCCAGTTTTCTACCAGTAACTCATTTCGGCGACATTCTTCAACTAAGGCGGCGGTGCGTATTACCAGACGGGACGGGGACTCGCCATAAAAACCGTGACAAATGCGTTAGACAGCATACCTGATTTGAGAAATCCTGCAGTATACATGGTCTTCCAAGGGAAATCCACTTTGGGTCATGCGTAGGAGCGTATGTTTCCATCGTTCAAAAACACATTTTAAAATTTCAAAAAATTTAGAAAAAATTATTTGGGTGTACATCCGAATATTTTATGTTCACGCGTCGAGTTTCACGGAAAAATGACATTTTTTGTGACTTGTGTTAAAAAGACAAAAATGTCTTACAAAAAGCCGTTTTGTAACACCCCAATTTATCTTTCTGCACAAAATTTATTTTTTCATGAAACTTGGTGCGTAAACATAAATATTGTGATGTACACTCGAATATCTTTTTCGGATTTTTTAAACATTTATAAAATATTTTACTATAATAATGGGAGTATCTACTTCATGAACCCAAACACCGCCTCCGTCTTCCAACTGCTCCTACATCTGTGCTGGAGTATGTATCAAATTCGTGCAAAAAAATCGACTCTTTCTATGGAATTCTCGCATCGGTACTACTCCCTCTGTCCATATTACTTAACACTAATTAAAATGAATGTATTTAGACTTATTTTAGTGTTAGATACATCTATTTGAGAATCAAGTACTCCCTCCGTTCCAATTTAGATGACTTTTATTTGTCAACATGTGGATGTACCTAGACATGTTACAAGTGTAGATACATCCACATGTTGACAAATGGAAGTCATCTAATTTGGAACGGAGGGAGTAATATGGAACGGAGAGAGTAGCTAGGTGCGCACTAACTCGGTTTCAAGCAGAGCGACCTACACAGCTAGGCACGGCACGGGCACAACGCATGCAGCGGAGCGGCGTACGTCGGCACTTGCAAGCGATGGACAACGTGCGAGAAAAGTCCCCGATGGAATCGCGCATGCAGGGATCTGGCTGGCCTCGATTGCCACGCAAACGCCCCAATCTGGCCTGGACCAGTACACGATCGAGGGACGGGTGGGTCAGCATGTCAACCGCATGCATGCATGCATATGTGTTCGTATGCTGCTGCTCCGATGCCACCATCTACGTGGTCCTTGCCAGCGGCACAATAAGTATTTGCTGGCGTGATGGCTGGCAGGGATGGAATGTGGTTCGATTTGGTTGCAGGAAAGGCAGCATTTAATGGCTTAATTATGGCCTTTGACAAACATGTTTTACCTGTGTCGTCGTTGCTCCCTTCCATGGCCCTTCGTCTATACCTACATACTCCCTCGGTTCGTAGTATTAAAATGAGTGAATGTACACACAAAAATGTGTCCAAATGCATACGAATTTGAGAAAATTGGGTAAACTAAAACATCATCTATTTAAAAACAGAGGAAGCGGATCACAGTGGTATGGTGGTGGTCTCACACGTGGGACCGGCCAAGCAAACACAAATGAAAGAAACTGAATCCTAAAACTAAAAGGAATGTATGTATGAAGGGAAGACACCAGAGTAATTCTTAAAAATCCAAAGATACAAAATGAAAATTTCAACAAATAAAATATACACATAACTACGAAATTTAAATATGGATATTTTTTGGAAAAATAAGATGAAAACATTTTTAGGATTAAAAGGAAAACATTAACAAAATTTAAGAATTTCCAGGTTCTTCGTGAACATTTATGATTTTTTCCTTTGTCTAAACTTTCAGAGGTTTGTTCTTTAAAAATCTAGGGGTCTTACAGTTGGGTTTCTGACTTTTCATTTAAAATTTTCTCAATTTTATAATAAGTTTTAACTTATATTAAAAAAATCTTTATTCTTATACTTTCCTTAAAAATCCTATGCTATTTCTCCTGATTTACCCCATAAGAATATATATTGATAGGGTTATTATGCGTACACAATTACTTAAAACTGAGACAATGGATTTTTTTGCTTGTGTGTGATCTGAATTGTGATGGTTTGGAGTTTGGAGACAAATAAGGTATTGTCCTCTTCTTGCATTGCTAGGAGGGTTGTTGTACCTCGGTCAATCAGGGATTAAAACCCATGTGGACACCATTGCGCGTCATTAAAAATTTGGTTGGAGCTGAGGTGACTTCTCAACGTTTAGGCTAGAGATTTGATCATCTAACTATGCGTGTCGCGTGCACATGTGTGTGTTGTGTTAGGTGTTTGTTCAAAAAATGTTGGCAGTATTGCTTCTAGAAAAATTCCTCAAAGCCGGTCCATTTTGCATCAGATGGACCTTGAGTCCTTGGAGGTACGGCTGACTCTTGGCTCTCGTTGGTGGGAAGGTTTTCGTTTCTTTTTTAGGAGTAGTTACTTATGTGTCTTTGTCGGGATGGTGTGAGGCGGTGGTGACATAGTGGTGTGTGTCAAAATAAGATCCTCCCCGCCCTACCCCGCTCTGGCGGTGCGTCCGGCGCCGGTTGAGGTGTATGGAGTCGTGTGTGCGTTTGATCTTATGGGACATAGTCCCTTTTCTTGTTCATTAGCGTGGATGCCGGGCTATCGCTTCTGATCTCATCACTGGAGATGTTGCTACTTCGGTGCGCTATTCTTCTAGGGTCTTAGCACGACGAATTCCCTTCTTTTTACTAACTAGTTGGCATGCACGTGCAACGCACGTCTCCAAATTCTAACAATCTTAGTTCCTCTTTCATATAGATCTATATATATTATTTTCAATTTGAATGGTAAAAATTTGTGCACAATATAATATGGCCTTGCATGCCCCGTCGAGGTTCGATGGCGGCGACCTGCTGCATGCGCTGCCGTCGCATGCCCTGGCCAGGCTATGTACCCTGCATGTAGGAGTAGGATTGAAGACCATGCAGAACGTAATCTCCCCATCTCTTTTTAATGATTCTGCCATTGAGGTTCACCATGTAGATGCTATTGTCTGTTGATTGGATCTAATCTAAGCACATGACCTAATTAGGAAAAGCTGATTGGAACGATTTCAAAGGAACCACCGTACCTGAGAAGCCACCACATCTCCTTCGGTGGGTAAGGAAGAAAAACTGTGGCGGTCGGACATGACACCGACGACTGAGCCGGAGCAATCTGTCAGATGAAATAGGAGCCGATAAAGGCTCGAACAAAGCGAGGCAGTTGACCAGCGACGGCCGCCCTGCCGCCGTTTCCGGCCGGCGAACCGTTACCCGTGCCGAAGTTCCCGGCCACTCTGCATGGCCGCCGATGTCGCTGTCCCACGGCAACGTGAAGGCCGCCCGCGTACATGGGCGGCTCGCTGTGCAGCCCGGCCTGGATGCGTGTCCGGTGGGAGTCGCCTTGGTGGGTCCTCTTCTTCCCATTGCTTGCATGCCTGCATCTAGGTATCCACGCAACACTGCTTCTTGCTACGCATGACTGCCGGCGAAGGCCATGAAGGCGACGAAAAGCCGACGCCATGGCGAGGCTAGCTCGTAACTGACCGATTCCTTCAGCCCGGATATATATGTACAATCTAAGCTAGCTAGGTTAATGGATCGCTAGTAGCAACACGACGCACACACAATGATCAGGTTGATGTCGCGATGTGTTATTCTTATTTACAGCGTATGTACATGGCTATTTAATATTTATACCCGGCAAGCGACGCACGGCAAGAATCAATCGATGATGAACTCTATTCCTGCTCGGACACGATTTCTACATGCACACGCACACGACGCCTTGTCCGATCGTGTTTATTTCTTTTAGCGGTGGCAAATCTCGTAATTATCACGAAACGAAATAAAACGAAGAGGTACGATGGCATTAGCAGTATTATGTGATTTGGTGGGAGGGCAAAACGGTCCAAAACGGACAATGTTGAGTTGTCAAACATTGGGACGATCTGGGCCGTTTGATCGGATATTGAAGGGCTCAGATTTAAAGTATCCCACCAAGACAAGTTTGCTCTTTTAATAGTAGTATAGATACACATTATACTACCCGCTCCAGGCTTGTATTCGTTGCTAGATTGTCTAGAGACTTATTTGTATTTTTTGAAACAAAATGGGTATATTGACTCATTTTATTTCAAAAAGTAGGAGGAAGTTGACCGCTTAATTAGTAGAAATCGGCCAAAAACCGATACAAACACCCTCGGAAACCATCATGGAACACGACCGCTTCGAGGGCACACGTAACCACCACTGCCTACCAACAGGAACTGCACACACATCGTCGAGGTTGTCCACCAGTGGCATCGACATCACTTGCTCACTGCTACTCGACCAAGCGACTCCGATTTCACCGAAGAAACGACCACCCAAGAAAACCTCACCGTTGCGACATCGAGAAGGTCACACCGGACTATGGTAAACAGAGGACTCTTCGCACAGTGACAAGCAGCTCCGATTTTAATGACGGGCTTTGAAGAGGAGATAAACAAGACCTGCACCGAAGAAGATCTTCGCACTAGACCACCCCTACAGGTCATTGTACGCCGCTCATACGAAGTCTTGAAAACATACCAGCTCTGACTTCGCATCTGAGAAGACCAACACGAAGACTCGGATACGTCTTGTCGCGACGAGACCATCGCTCGCCACTATCCTCGTTGCCAAGCCTGAAAACTACACGGAACCTCCACATCTGTTGATATAATTCTTAAAAGATTGGTGGAACTTTTCAAAATTGAAAAGCTAATGGATCGTCCACGAGTAAGGAACTAGACCGGCCACGTTGCTTTGCTACCTCACATGCTCGCCATCCCAAAGCAACAAAAACCATGTCCTCGCGTGTCGAAACCCATGGCCGCTGAACTTGTGTCCGATACTAGCAGAAAGCAAAAGAGGTCAGCGTATCTCCGTGCGATCGTGTGCAATCACTCACGTGGCCGCGCGCGGCGCTTTACTCGTTATTTTTTCCGCCGTTCAGCATAGCTACAAGGCTGATCTGAGCTAAACTCCTAGTAGAGGCCACCGTGGAAGAACAGTACCAAGACACTGTACTCATTTGATTTCTATCTCGAGGACACATCTGCTGCATGCTACAGTAGTACCTGAATCCTTTTATAGTATAAGATGAAGATCCGGGTAGCACGTACTTTGGTAAATGCCGGATCTAAAAGCTGGAGTGGTGTTTACTTTTATGAGATTTTGTATGGTGTACTTTAGGCGGGGTTAGTGTTGATTGGAAATTTGGAACGCCTGTCGTTAAAGGTTGTAGTGCTGCTGTGGATTCTCACCATCTGCTGCATGAGATCGAGCGGCGATGGAATGAGAATGAGATGAGGCGTGGAGGACGCACCACCATCAAAAGCCGGTCAAGATACGGCAGGGGATCGTCTTTCTTTTGGTTCGGAGTTGATCTCCTCTCGAAAGCTTCCATGTATTGGCTGTACTTCTTCCAGCTAGCCAGCTAGCTTAAAAAATTCCACTCCAAAGTTCACTGCACATGACACGCAGGAGGATGAAATCTGATCGATTTCCCTCGTAGAATTTCGGATCAAAGGGAGAGAAAGAAAGATTGCTTGACAGGGGACTCTGTTCTGTTCTCCTCATTCATTTCGTGTCTTTTGTTTAAGCTTTGGTACCACAAGTAGTTGGGTGTAGGTCTGTAGGAGAGTTGAGTCGGTGAGTGGCGGCCGCCTAGTTGATCGCTGGGCGGCGATACACGATCGGCTAATCTGACACAGCGGTGATCGATCGATCGATGGAGGCTAGTCTACGAGATGATGAGCGATGATGGTGCGTGAGTCGTGACGCGCCCCGCCCCCGGATTAGTTTATTTTTGGGCGGCCCCGGCGGTGGTGCTCTGTTCCCGCGACAGCATGGACATGGATCCTTCTGCCTCTCTCCTATCCTCCTCGGTCTCCCCCCTTTCTCACCTTGTCCATCGCCCTGTCTCCCTCCTATAAATACCGCCTCGCCCGCCACACAACAACGCAACACACAGCTCCTCAGCTAACGAGAAACCGAGGAATTATCCACATAAGCATAGAAGGATTGTTGTTTGATCGTTGCTATAGTAGCAATGGCGCGGTGCTTGGTGTTCTTGGTGTTCCAAATCTACTGCCTCATCTCCACCGTCGGGCTGCCTCTACCGCTGGAGCCCGCTCCGGAGCTCCTGCAGCTGGGCCTGGGCGGCGACGCGCGGCTGAGCGTCGACCCGGCCGACCTCCGTGAGGCGTCCGGCGACTTTGGGGGCTTCACGCGCGCGGAGCCGCCGCTGGCCGTGTACCACCCGCGCGGCGCCGGCGACGTGGCCGCGCTGGTCCGGGCGGCTTACACACGCGGCGGCCTTCGCGTCTCGGCGCGGGGCCACGGGCATTCCATCAGCGGGCAGGCGCAGGCGCCCGGCGGTTTCGTCGTGGACATGAGCCACGGGTGGCGCGCCGACGACGACGGCGGGAGGAAACGGAAATTGCCGGTGTACTCGCCGGCGTTGGGCGGGCACTACGTAGACGTGTGGGGCGGCGAGCTGTGGGTGGACGTGCTCAACTGGACGCTGGCGCACGGCGGGCTGGCGCCGCGGTCATGGACGGACTACCTCTACCTCTCCGTGGGCGGCACCCTCTCCAACGCCGGGATCAGCGGGCAGGCCTTCCACCACGGGCCCCAGATCAGCAATGTCTACGAGCTCGACGTCGTCACCGGTACGTCCTTCCCCATCTCGGCCGCCGCGGCACGTGCGTATGCAAGCGTTCTCGTTGCTGACCCAATCCATTCCGCGCATGCGCGCTGGTTGTTGGCTGCAGGGAAGGGAGAGACGGTGACATGCTCGGAGACGAAGAACCCGGACCTGTTCTTCGGCGCCCTGGGCGGACTGGGGCAGTTCGGGATCATCACCCGCGCTCGCATCGCCCTCGAGCCTGCTCCCCGCAAGGTAACACTGCCATGCCCTCGGCTCTCACACGCACACTAGGCATCATCATCCCGTTTTTTATGCGAGTCCGTCCCACTTAATCTCTGTTTTAGTTAGTTATTAATACAGCTGCTCGTTGTGGTAGAGGATCGAGTATCTCGTGCGCCTTTCACTTTCCATCTCTCCTCTCACTCCACACGGAAATCCCTTGTTCTTTCTGTGTCACCGCCCTCGCTTTCCCGACTAATTTCAATGGCCCAATTGGGAACTCAACACTAGCCATGCAAGTGGCAGGCGACCCGGTTCATGCGGAGTGGCGACCTCCATTGTTAGGTACTCCCACACAGGAAATTACCACATGTCAACCAACCGATAAAGATACCGATAAGCCCAGACCAAAACGTGTTTGCTAATTATAGCCGGTCGACACATCCATCTCGAGGAGTTTACGGGCTGCACGACACGTAAGTTACGACTTTTGCAGTTTTGCTTCAACTGTTTTAGAGCGGTCTTTTCGGTAGCACTACCTCTGTTCCTAGATGTAAGACGTTTTGGCAGCTCAAATTGAGCAACCTAAACGTCTTATATTTAGATCAGAGGTACAAACACATTAGCGTTCAAAGTCATCCCACGAAAAGTCTCGAGAAAACATTATCAGTTAGTTTATGCGTCTGGTCAGGTGGTCCAGCCGCCCAGGTTGGTTGGGATATCCATGGTCGACCAACTTGTGTCTCTTGCTGACCAATTCAGTCTTGTATTTGTAGAGCACTAGAAAACACTACGCGATCTCTCACAAGATCCTATACACATTCTCCCCGACGAAGCTTAATAATAAGCTGACTGAATCCACGCTAATTACTTATTAGGCCGTACGCGATCAAGGCTGATTCAGCAGCATCATCAGCACGACAGCTCCTTGGCCAATGATTTCTAATCACGCGCACGTTGGTTCGTTTGTTTGCTGCAGGTTCGCTGGATCCGGGCGCTCTACTCCAACTTCACCGAGTTCACCGCGGACCAGGAGCGGCTCATCTCCACGTCCCACCACGGCGGCCGCCGGTTCGACTACGTCGAAGGCTTCGTGGTCGCCGCCGAGGGCCTCATCAACAACTGGAGGTCCTCCTTCTTCTCGCCGCAGAACCCCGTGAAGCTCACCTCGCTCAAGCAGCACACCGGCGTGCTCTACTGCCTCGAGGTCACCAAGAACTACGACGACTCAACGGCCGCCACCTTTGATCAGGTCTGTCCTGTCGTCCTCGCCGCCTTTCCCTATCGATCGATCCAATAATACGTCACATTTGTCTATGACTGAATTTCTTAATTGCAAGCTTACTGTACTACTAACTGTTGCCGCTGATCAGGGGCCCTAAGCCAATCACTGGCGATATATGTTTTCAGTTGGTTACGGGCTGTTTGGACAATCTTATTTAGTGTAGCACTACATAATTATTGGAGGCCACCCCAGTGTAGATTATTAGTATATAATGACACCACATGCAGGGCACACTAGATATATAGATCGCTTGCCATACGTAATACTAGATCCTGCAATTCCGTTAGCGAAGCATTCGCACTTATCAACCATTGACTTATAGTTTTGTCGTACAGTGCACTGAACCGCTAGCCAAGTCTCATTTATTAAACCATGGATATGTTAACTGAATTTGCAGGAAGTGGACGCGCTGCTGGGCGATCTGAACTTCCTCCCCGGCACCGTGTTCACGACGGACCTGCCGTATGTCGACTTCCTTGACCGCGTGCACAAGGCGGAGCTAAAGCTTCGCGGCAAGGGCATGTGGGAGGTGCCACACCCGTGGCTGAACCTCTTCGTGCCGGCGTCCCGCATCGCCGACTTCGACCGCGCCGTCTTCCGCGGCATCCTCGGCAGCCGCACCTCCGGCGGACCCATCCTCATCTACCCCATGAACAAGCACAAGTCAGCGCAGCTACTTGTTCTTCTCTGAATAATTTAAGTCAACCAATCTATATGTAGTACTCACTAACCAATAAGTAAGTTGACTAGCTCGATGCACGACTAGGGCTTATCACCGTCCTCCAGCTAGCTAGCGGCTCATCACCGCCCAAGCATGATCCACCTTGCACATGCGCACGAACACACGTTCCAGGCGGGCGGGCGCTGTCCTCCGTCGATCAATCTCACATGCGACACAACACTGCTTAATCAGGTGGTGGGTACTAGATTAATATATATGGCACACGAGTCGTTGCTTAATCAGTTTCCCGATTGTCATCACCTTCGCCGGGATCGGGTGATCGGTGAATGGCCGCAGACATATCGCGCACTGGGGTGACAGCTTCTATTCTGAATTTCTTAAGCTAGCTAGTGGTGCCGCCATGGCAATGACATGCCAGTAGTTAACCGGACACCGATTTCCCGGCCTGCGCCGACCAGTTATTCTAATCCTTTTCCACACCACGACGGCCGCGCGGCACACTCAGAATTTGCTTTGCTTTTCTTTGAGTTCTCAGTGGCATGAAGTTAACTGAATGCCAGATGCGTTGTCACTTTCACATGCTCGACGCACAAAAGGGCGCACTAGAATCGGGCGCCCAAACTCTTTTTAACAGATCATCAATTCAAACTGCTGCTTTTCCTGCTGAGATGATCTCCTGTTACAAAAGAGGAACTGATTCTGATGGAGATATGTTCACTTTGTGTGGTGCAGGTGGGACCCGAGGAGCTCGGTGGTGACGCCGGACGAAGAAGTGTTCTACCTGGTGGCGTTTCCTGCGGTCGGCGCTTCCCGGAGCGCCGCAGAGCTTGGAGGCGCTTGTGCGACAGAACCGCCAGATCCTTGACTTCTGCGCCGAGGCCGGGATCGGGGCCAAGCAGTACCTGCCCAACCACAAGTCCCAGCGCGAGTGGGAGGCCCATTTCGGCCCGGCCAGATGGGCGCGTTTCGCGGGTCTAAAGGCGGAGTTCGACCCCAGGGCCATGCTGGCCACCGGGCAGGGTATCTTCCCGCCGCCGGCCAACTCACAACAGCTCATGTCAGATTCTTGACCCAGAAGACTAGCTACACGATTAACTATATATCATAGCTAGGTATTAGGCGTATGTAATTGGATATCAAGAGGACGATTGATTAGTTAATTAGATTGACGATGTATATATAGCTACTTAACTAAGCCGATCCAATTTGGTTGATTAATTATGTACAATTAGGCCGAGGAAACTCAGAATGCGCCCATTGGCGTCCTTTTATTGTTTCTAGAAAGAGCTGTATATAATGAAAAATAGTATACATAACAGAGAAATGCCTATATATATGCAAATTGTTTTACCAAAAATGAAGGTAAGAAAGCTGCCCTATCTTGCCCTACTGTGATTTCGCCCCTACCTATGTAATGCAAGTTTCTCTCTCCAAAAAACAATGCAGGGCGACTGCCCTAACTTTCCCTACTGGAGGCTTCGCCTTTCAGGAGAAGTTCTGATGTTTGCTGTACTGATCTGATTCACCGATTCCTACACTTGTGAGTTTAACATACGGGAGATGTATTTTAGCCAACTGTGCCTTTTATTTAAAATGCATTTTAAGCACGTTTCAAAATCCACGTGTGAAATTCCTATATTAACACGCAACGAGGCCAAGCTCAAGGTCATTGTTCCACCAATCAAATCTACTCTCTCCGTTCCAAAAAAGGATGACTTTCATTTGTACAAAAGTGGATGTACCTAGACATGTATATAGCTAGATACATCCACTTTTGCACAAATGGAAGTCATCCTTTTTGAAACGGAGGGAGTACAAGTTTATTTTTTTTCCGAAATGGAACTTATCCCAACCACTGCATCAAAATGATGCATATGGCTCCTTTATTAACTTATTAGAGGTTTGCACACATTACAGTTCACGATCACATAAGGTCGAAACATGCATCAACCAACGAAACAGACTAAAACACAAATTATTCCTCAGCAAAATCCTATTATCAAAACGCTTGCCTGATCGGTTGTAAAAAATCCTTGGCGACCGTCTCCAACGTGTTGCACCCATAGGCCATTGAATGTCGCTGCTCCTCTGGTTTGAGATAAGACCACATACGTATCCAATGGGTAATCAACGATATAACCTACAGAAAGGATGGTTTTTTTGGCTTGTTAAAAACAAAATCATTACATACATTCCAAATTACCCACATGATAGCACATACTCCCACCCTAATGTGCTTTAAGTTTTTTTTTCAATCCTTTTAGCCAATTCCCAAACAAATATGATATATCCTTCGGTGGGGCTAGATTAAAAAACATATGTACCACTCTCCAAACTATTTTAGCAAGTGGACATTCGAAGAAAATGTGTTGTATAGATTCTTCTTTATCACTGAAGCAATAGCACTTGTTTCCATTCCAATTTCTTTTAGCCAGATTATCTTTTGTTAAAATTACTTTACGTTAAAGAAACCACATAAAAATATTAATTTTCAGTGGTACTTCAATCTTCCAAATGTACTTCCTTAGGAATCTATTTTGATCATTCAAAATATCTAAATACATAGATTTGACTGTGAACATGCCGGAGCTGGTTAACCTCCACACAAAGACGTCTTGTTCATCCGTGAGATTAACCTGCATCAATCGTTCAATCAAATGTAGCCAATTGCCGCATTTATTTCCTGTGAGCAATATTGTGTCAGAGTTTACCCACAGCACCACGTCCGTGGCAAACTCCGGTGCTTCCTCGTCCCGCTTCTCTAACACGCGGTTCGGTCAAGGCGTGACCGACTGAATGTCGCAAGAACACACGCCTACCGATGAGCGATGAGCATCAAAATGTTGTTCCGAAAGAACATAATTGTTCTTGTGCTGAGTTACGTGGCGAGTGGCGACGACATCGTACTACTCCTACTTGCGAAGAGTTGTGTCATAGTACAACTAGTCTGTGTGTAATAGTGGTGTAGTACAAGGAATAACAAGAAGTAAAGTTAATCTCAAAAAAAAAAAAAACAAGAAGTAAAGTTTAGCTTTGAACATGGTGAAGCATTCCTCTGTACATAATTAACCAATCAAATTGGATTGGGTAAGTTAAGTAGCTATATATACATAGTCAAACTTATTAACTAGTTAATCTTCTGCATTGATCTCTAATTAGCTAGCTAGCTATAATGTATGGCTACTCGTCGTAGCTAGTCTTCTCAGTCAAGAATCCGACATGAGCGGCTGCTAGTCCGCCGTGGCGGGAATATCCCCTGCCCGGTGGCCAGCATGGCCCTAGGGTCGAACTGGGTCTTTAGGCCCGCGAACCGCGCCCATCTCGCCGGGCCAAAATGGGCCTCCCACTCGGGCTGTGTCTTGTGGTTGGGCAGGTACTGCTTGGCGCCGATCCCCGCCTCGGAGCAGAAGTCGAGGATCTGACGGTTCTGCCGCGCCAGCGCCTCGAGGCTTTGCGGCGCGCCGGGAAGCGCCGACCGTAGGAACGCCACTAGGTAGAACACCTCTTCGTCCGGCGTCACCACCGAGCTCCTCGGGTCCCACCTGCACCACACAAAGTGAACATTTCTCCATCAGAATTCAGTTCTTTTTATAACAGGCGTTAGCGAATCATCGAAAGGTTGGAGCAGAGTAAGAAAAGCAGCAATTTGAATTGATGATCAGTTAAAAAGAGATTGGGAGCCGCTAACGCTGATCCTGGTGCGTCCTTTTTTGCGTTTATAAGCATGTGAAAGTGACAACACATGGCATTCATCAGTTCATGCCACTGAGACCCCAAAGAAAAGCAAAGCAAAATCTGACTGTGCCGCGCGGCCGTCGTGGTGTGGAAACGGATTAGAATAACTGGTCGGCGCAGGCCGGGAAATGTCCGGCTAACTGATGGCATGTCATGGCGGCACTAGCTAGCTAATAAGTAATTCAGAGTAGAGGCTTGTCACCCCAGTGCGCGATATGTCTGCGGCCATTCACCGATCACCAAGATCGCGGCGAAGGTGACGGCAATCGGGAAACTGATTAAGCAACGACCCCTGCGATATAATATAAATCTAGTGTGCACCACCTACGCAGTGTTGTGTCGCATGTGAGATCGATCGACAGGTTCGGGAGGACGGCGCCCGCCCGCCCGCCGTGGAACATGACCGGCTTGATCGTGTGCGTGTGGCATGTGGAAGGTGGATCATGCTTAATTGGGCGGTGATGAGCCGCCCTAGTTAGCTGCATATGGAGGACGGCGATAAGCCGTAGTCGTGCATCGAACTGGCCAACTCACTTGTGATTACTTCATACTACTACATATAAATGGTTGACTTGAATTGTTCAGAGAGGAAGGGAAGAATGGTAGGTGCGTTGACTTACTTGTGCTTGTTCATGGGGTAGATGAGGATGGGCCCGCCGGAGGTGCGGCTGCCGAGGATGCCGCGGAAGACGGCGCGGTCGAAGTCGGCGATGCGGGACGCCGGCACGAAGAGGTTCAGCCACGGGTGCGGCACCTCCCACATGCCCTTGCTGCGAAGCTTCAGCTCCGCCTTGTGCACGCGGTCAAGGAAGTCGACATACGGCAGGTCGGTCGTGAACACCGTGCCCGGAGGAAGTTCAGGTCGCCCAGCAGCGCATCCACCTCCTGCATAATTAGTTTTGTTAGACTTGCGATTCAGTGCACTACTACAAAAACCATCAAGTCTAGTGGTTGATGATGCGAATGCTTCGCTAACGGAATTGCAGGATCTAGTATTACGTATGGCAAGATCTATATATCTAGTGTGCCCTGCATGTGGTGTCATCATATACTACTCTGTCCGTTCCAATTTAATTGACTTGCTATGCACCACATGTGGATGTATCTAGACATGTAACCACAGACATGTTACATGTCTAGATACATCCACATGTGGTGCATATCAAGTCAATTAAATTGGAACGGAGGGAGTATTAATCTACACTGGGTGGCCTCCAATAATTATGTAGTGCTACACTGAATAAGATTGCCTAAACCGCCCGTAACCAACTGAAAACATATATCGCCCAATGATTGGCTTAGGGGCCCTGATCAGCAGCAACAGTTAGTAGTATAGTAAGCTTGGAATTAAGAAATTCAGTCATAAACAAATGTGACGGTCAGAAGAGGCAGCATTATTGGATCCATCGACAGGGAAAGGCGGTGAGGACGACAGACAGACCTGATCAACGGTGGCTGCGGTGGAGTCGTCGTAGTTCTTGGGACCTCGAGGCAGTAGAGCACGCCGGTTGCTGCTTGAGCGAGCCGAGCTTCACGGGGTTCTGCGGCGAGAAGAAGGAGGACCTCCAGTTGTTGATGAGGCCCTCGGCGGCGACCACGAAGCCTTCCACGTAGTCGAACCGGCGACCGCCGTGGTGGGACGGCGAGATGAGCCGCTCCTGGTCCGCGGTGAACTCGGTGAAGTTGGAGTAGAGCGCCCGGATCCAGCGAACCTGTTGCAGACAAACCAACGAAAAGTGCGCGTGATTAAAATCATTGGTCAAGCTGCTGACGAGGCTGCTGAATGATATCAGCCTTGATCACGTACGGCCTAACCGAAAGAATAGCTAATTAGCGCGGATTTAGTCAGCTTATTATTAAGCTAGTTGCATGAGGGAGAATGTGTACAGGATCTTGTGGGAGATCGCGTGAGCTAACCGAAACAAAACATACAGTACTGTTTTGTAGTGCTAGATATATACAAGACTAAATTGGTCAGCAAGACACAAGTTGGTCGACCCTGGATCGATCGACCACCTGACCATGATGCATAAACTACTAACAATGTTTGCTCGAGACTTTTTCGTGGACTTTGAACGCTAATATGTCGACCTAACAGACCGCTCTAAACTGTTGAAACAAACGGTGAAGATTAGACTAACATACGTGTCGTGCATCCTGTAAGCTCCTCAAGACGGACGAGTCAAATTATTGCTGAATCAGATGTATGTAGATATATTATAGTGCTAGATACATCTGATTCAGCGAAGCGAAAATTTATATTGACCGGAAAGACCTACTGTTGAAGCAAATAAAGGCGAGATTAAGGCTAACATACGTGTCGTGCAGCCCGTAAGCTGCTCGAGACGGTGTGTCGACCGGCTATAATAAGCAAACACGTTTGGTTTGGCCTTATCGGTATCTCTATCGGTTGGTTGACATGTGGTAATTGTGTGTGGGGTACCTAACAATGGAGGTCGCCACCCCGCGTGAACTGGGGCGCCTTCCACTTGCATGGCTAGTGTTGAGTTCCCCATTGGGCCATTGAAATTAGTCGGGAAGGGCGGTGACATAGAAAGAACAAGATGGATATCGCGTCGTGTGGAGTGAGAGGGAGATGGAAAGTGAAAGGCGCACGAGATGCTCGATCGTCGACTACCACAGCGGGCAGCTGGATTAACTAATAACTAACTAAAACAAAGAACTCGGACGGACTCGCATAAAAAATGGGACGATGATGAGTAGTGTGCGTGTGAGAGCCGAGGTCATGGAGGGCGTCGGATAGAGAGAGTGTTGTTACCTTGCGGGGAGCAGGCTCGAGGGCGATGCGAGCCCGCGTGATGATCCCGAGCTGCCCGAGCCCGCCCAGCGCGCCGAAGAACAGCTCCGGGTTCCTCGCCTCCGAGCAGGTCACCGTCTCCCCCTTCCCGCTGACGTCCAGCTCGTAGACATTGCTGATCTGGGGCCCGTGGTGGAAGGCCTGCCCGCTGATCCCGGCGTTGGAGAGGGTGCCGCCCACGGACAGGTACAGGTAGTCCGTCCATGACCGCGGCGCCAGCCCGCCGTGCGCCAGCGTCCAGTTGAGCACGTCCACCCACAACTCGCCGCCCCACACATCCACGTACCACCCACCCAACGCCGCTGAGTACGCCGGCAATGCCCATTCTTTCCTCATCATCCCCTCATCGTCCCCGTGGCCGGTCATGGCCACGACCACCCCACCGGGCGCCTGCGCCTGCCCGCTGATGGAATGCCCATGCCCGCGCGCCGAGACGCGAGAGCCGGAGTTGTACGCCGCACGGACCAGCGCGGCCACGTCGCCGGCCCCGCGCGGGTGGTACACGGCCACGGCTCCGCGCGCGGTGAAGCCTCCGAAGTCGCCGGACGCCTCCCGGAGGTCGGCCGGTCGACGCTTAGCCGCCCGCCGCCCGCGTCGCCACCCAAACCCAACTGCAGCAGCTCCGCGGGCCGCAACAACGGCAGCAGCAGCCCCACGGTGGAGATGAGGCAGTAGATTTGGAACACCACGAACACCAAGCACCGCACCATTGCCACTACCCTAACGATCAAACAACAATCCCCTCTGTTTATGTGAAGGGCAGTTCCTTGTTTTCTCGTGATTACGAGTAGCTGATGGAGGAGCTCTTGTGTGTTGCGTTGTGGACGTGGCCGGCGAGGCGATTTATAGGAGAGACAGGGTGAGAAAGGGAGGAGACCGAGGAGGATAGGAGAGAGGGAGAAGGATAGCAGAGTAGGGAACTAGGGATGGGATCCAGGATTGCTTTCTCTCGCGCGTGCGAGCGCTCGCACGGTTTCTTCCCGTGCGAAGCATCGTGGTCCCCTCCGTCCTCTATTCCTTTTACCTTTATTATTGCGACTGTGGTGCATGCCAACGTGTGTCGTGGACCTGGTCAGCATGACCGTGCCGTTGCTACCTAATCCGCTTAGCTATATCTAGTATATGCATGCACTAGATTATTTTGTAATCTTTCCGCCTAATCCATGCATGCGATTAACTATGCATAATCCATGCATGCACATAGCTTTTGTAGCTGTCTCATTTTTCCCTTTTTCTCTTTTTTCATCTAGCGCATGCAAAAAAAACCTAGTATAATATTTTTGAAAAACAAAAATATTCAACTTTTGTTTAAAGAATACCTAGTAAATTTCTCTATTCCTTTTTTACTGTTCTCTTTAAGCGCTAAGAACAAAAATATTCAATTTTTTTGCCTGCAAAAAACACCAAGTATAATTTTTCAATTCTCTTTTAGTGCCGCAAAGCAAAATGCGTCTAATAATAGGTTCTCTTATAGTGTCGCCGCCGCGCCGCGCGGGTGGTACACGGCCAGCGGCTCCGCGCGGTGAAGCCTCCGAAGTCGCCGGACGCCTCCCGGACGTCGGCCGGGTCGACGCTCAGCAGCCGCCCGCCACCCACGTCGCCACCCAAACCCAACTGCAGCAGCTCCGCGGGCTCCAACAACGGCAGCAGCAGCCCCACGGTGGAGATGAGGCAGTAGATTTGGAACACCACGAACACCAAGCACCGCACCATTGCCACTACCCTAAACGATCAAACAACAATCCTCCTCTGTTTTATGTGAAGGGCAGTTCCTTGTTTTCTCGTGATTACGAGTAGCTGATGGAGGCGCTCTTGTGTGTTGCGTTGTGGACGTGGCCGGCGAGGCGGTATTTATAGGAGAGACAGGGTGAGAAAGGGAGGAGACCGAGGAGGATAGGAGAGAGAAGGATCCATGTCGCGGGAACACAGCACCACCGCTGGGGCCGCCCAAAGATAAACTAATCCGGGGGCGGGCGCGTCACGACTCACGCACCATCATCGCTCATCATCTCGATCACCGGCTGTGTCAGATTAGTCGATCGTGCATGGCCGCCCAGAGATCAACTAGGCTGCCGCCACTCACCGACTCAACTCTTAACACTAAATCGTTAAAAAAACACGAAACGAACGAGAACAGAACCGAGTCCCCTGTTAAGCAATCTTAATCTCCCTTTGATCCAAAATTCTAATGGGAGGAAAAGCGATCCCGATTTCATCCTTCTGCGTGCCATGTGCAGTGAGCTATGGAGCTGAATTCTTTAAAGCAAGCTGGCTGGAAGAAGAAGTACAGCCACTCCATAGAACTTTCTAGAGGGAGAAAATTGCAAAAAACCACCACAATTGATGGTCAAGTTAAAAAAACCACCGGTTTCCAACGAAATCGCAAATCGCCACCACTATTCGTTAACACCGTTACAAAAAAAACACTGATTTTGTCTGTTAACTCGATTAACCATGATTCTGACAGATGGGGTCCACTTGCAGGCGTGACGTGTCGTTTTCTATGGATGGCGGAAACTGCCGTTAACGCCGCGCGCAATAGGGCCGCTGTCGAGGGCGCCGCCAGGGTCGGCCTCGCCGTCGAGCTCGTCGAGCTCCCGTTCCCGCGCCCGCTGCTCGCCTGCCCGAGGGGCTGGAGAACGCCGACCAGATGCTCGACCGAACCATGTACTACAGGTTCTTCGAGGCCATCTGGAAGATGGCCGAGCAGATCGAGGCGTACGTTCGGCGATGCGCCACGACCTGGAGAAGGAGCACCGCGACGTGATACACGCCGAGGCCACCGCGGACGGCCTGCTGATCAACACATTCCGCAGCATCGAGGGCGCCTTCGTCGACGCGTACGCCTCGGCGCTCGCATGAAAACGTGGGCCGTCGGTCCGACGTGCGCCGCCTCGGGTGCCATGGCGGCGACGCTGACGCCAAGGCCGGCCGCGGCAACCGCGCCGACGTCGACGTCGGCCGCATAGTCTCATGACTCGAGAGGGGGCACACGAGCGGGCGCGCTGGACGCGGGCGACGCAGGTGACCTTTTACGGGCGGCCCCGCTCCTTCTTGGTCGCCGGAGAAGAGACGACGCGACGTTTGGCGGCGGACGGCGTGGTCTACAAGGGGAGCTCGAGTTAGAGCAGAGGAGAGAGGAAGAGGTCCACGAGGACCAGGAGCTCAACCTGAGCGTGGTGGAGGGGTCGGCGGAAGCTGGGGAGCGTCGACGGCGACGAGCTCGTCCGGAAACGCGGCAGCCGGAGCTGGGAACGACGACCCGATTTCGGCGACTGGAACCACCATAGCAAGCGCGCTCGACGGGGAGGTAGAGAAGGCCGAGGCGGAGCTCGGGGCGGCCTCTAATTCGTCCGGGGAGGTCCTGATTCCTGAAACCTCCGGCGGAATTTACAGATCAATCGCTTGAGACGTCCATCCTTTTCTATGCCTTGTGCTGGAGCAAGAGGCGGATGGGTCAATCGCTTGGAAGAGCCAGCCGTACAGGTCAATCGCTTCGTGGACCAGCAGCCACCCGACGAACCGCTCCCTGCGGCGCGCGCGGCCGGCGGCGGCAGGAGGCCATGGAGGGGCGGCCTGATTCGTGCGTTGACCGTTAACGGCCAGTTGCGCCATCCGTCAAAAAAACGCCCCTGCAAGTGGGCCCCATCTGTCAGAATCAACGTAAAACGAGTTAACAGACAGAATCAGGTCGAGCGGTGGTTTTTGTCACGGTGTCAACGAAAAGTGGTGGCGATTTGCGATTTCATTGGAAACCGGTGGTTTTTTGTAGCTTGATTACCAATTGTGGTAGTTTTTTGCAATTTTCTTTTCGAGAGGAGATCAACTCCGAACCAAAAGAAAGACATCCCCTCCCGTATCTGACCGGCTTTTGATGAGGGTGCGCCTCATCTCACTGCATTCCATCGCCGCATGCATGCAGGAGATGGTGAGAATCCAAATTTCCAATCAGCACTACACCCCGCCTAAAGTGCACCATAGAAAAGTACTCCCTCCGTTTCTTTTTACTATGCGTTCTGGCTAAACACGCATACCAAGTAAAGCTAGGAGGAGCTAAATTAGTGAGTTGATGGACTAATTAGTGAGTTGAGTAACACCGCACATACCAGCTTTTAGATCGGGCATTTACCAAAGTACGTGCTACCCAGATCTTCATCTATATAAAAGGATTCAGGTACTGCTGTAGCATGCAGCAGATGCCCTCAAGATATCGGTCTCAAGTGTTAGTATTCCTACGGTCCTACAGTACAAGAAATCAAATGAGTACAGTGTCTCACTGTCTTGGTACTGTTCTTCCACGCCCACGATGGCCTGATCTAGCAGTTCAGCTCGTCAGCCGTGTAGCTAGGCTGAACGGCGGAGACGAGTAAAGCGCCGCGCGCAGCCACGTGGCTGATTGCACAGTATCGTATCGGGCACCAGTTTTCAGCGGCCATGGGTTTGGACACGCGAGGACATGGTTTTTTTGTTGCTTTGGGATGGCCAGCATGTGAGGCAGCAACGCAACGTGGCAGATCAGTTCCTTGCTCGTGGACGATCCACTCGACTTTGTTCGAAAAGGATATAGCAATGTATTATACTGTATTTATTATTGTTTATGTTCTCCATTTCATTTTTCACAGAATTATCCATTCTTAAATTTCATTAGTACGTGGGATTTTTTTATTTGTTGAAATTTTCATTTTGTATATTTGGATTTACCGGAATTACCATGTTTCTTCCTTCATCCATATATGCCTTTTAGCTTCAGGTTTGGGTTTCTTTTATTTGTGTTTTGCTTGGCCGGCCGCATGTGTGAGACCAGACCACCACCATAATATATCTTGTGTGTCATAAATACAATTTTTCATAAATTTGTGAGACTTAATTTTTTCTAACTTAGAACAAAAGCAAAAAAAAAAAAATGACAAGCGGAAAACCTAGGGACCGTTTGGCATCAAAGTATTTATGAATCACTCTGAGGGTACCATGGTTTACCTCTTTCCTCGAATCAAGAAACCGAAGTATTCATCCCCCTGGCTCTCAATTTTTTGTCAAAAGCTCCCAAACTTAGCCTTATTCATGCACGGATAGAGTATAGACCAAGGCATTGGAAGCGAGCATCGACGACACAGGTAAAACATGTTTGTCAAAGGCTATAATTAAGCCATTAAATGGTGTGCTCCTTCAACCAAATCGAACCGCATTCCATGAACCGCAGGAACTACTTATTGCGCCGCGGGCAAGGACCACGTAGATCGTGCATCGGACCAGCAGCAAACAAACACATATCCATATGCATCATCATGCCACGGATCCCAGTGCGATTCGAATTCGATCGGGAATTTGCTCGATCGCACGTTGTGGATCTCGCTTGCAATGATCAAGTGCCGACGTACGGCCGCTCTGCTGCATGCGTAGCTCTGCTTGCAGCCGAGTTAATGCGCGCTTTGCTGCTGCGGCGTTGCCCATTGCTTGCACGAAGTTGAAACACGTGCATATATATATAGCAGAAAGATGAGCGTTACTCACTCCGTTTCCAATATAAGATGTTTTAGGTGTTACACATGTTGTCTACCATGTACATTAAAATAAGTGAACATGCATATTAAAACATGTCCAAATACATTTGTGTACATGTGTATGGACAAAGTTTAAAACATCTATGTTGTGTAACGGAGGGAGTACTAGTTACTCTTTCGTTTTTTAATATAAGATGTTTTAGCATTTGTCCACATGTACATGTAAACAAATGTAAGTAGACATGTTTTAGTGTGTTGTTCACTCAGTTTAGAATGCATCTAAACCAATAGGTAGAACTATTATATTAAAAAACGGAAGGAGTAGTAGTTGGGACCAAATATACGATGTGCATAAATATGTCATACGTCACGATTGTCGTCTTGGCCTCCAGAAGTATGTCTGCATGCGGATGTGACCTCGTCGGAACGCCGATCGATTCTCTTGCCGAAACGCCCGCCAAGGGACGTCACACACGACGCAACTGCACCCTCCGTTTCAACGGCCAGGTCCATGGCGTGAGAGGTGAGACCAGCATTTTTGGCGCTCTCCATGCTCCGACAGGCGGCATTGCGATGGCATTCGCATCACACTGCGATGTCATGCCGAGATCTGCTCCTTGATTTCACCATGTCATCGCCGGTTTGGTTCCTTGCTAGATCCAACTTGCACGTCACGGTCTCCACGATGCCGCTTGTCGCTCATGCATCTTTATCAGCTTACGTCATTTTCCTCTTGTGTATGCTGTCGGCTACAACTTCATGCCTGATCGAGTACGTGTATGCGCACGCGTATATTATGTTCGGAATACACGGATCCGTGGACAAATTGGAATATCTAGAGGAACGTACCCGCAAAAAAAAAATCTAGAGGAATGCATGCACGCATAAATTAAACCATACGTTTAAAAAGTATACATAAAGTGGAGCTTCACTATGATATGAAAAAATATCTATAAAATTTTGCTCGATAATACGTTGCATTTTAGGCTACAGAAAATCACAAAATTATGACTCGGAAAAAGGTAAAACTACTCAGTTTACTTGCTACATTTATCTTTTTTATGTGCATCGCGTATGAAAAAATATTTTACTACAAATTTAATTTTACCTAGTACACATGTATATGTGCTAGTACTTATCACTAGTTAACATTAGCACTAATCCTCATGATCACTCAACAGTAACGCTGATTAAATCTTGAAAATAAAGAAGAATCATTTTGTAACCAAATTACATCGCTTGTTTTTTAAATTTGAAATTACAAAAGTAGGTTAGGTAGTTCAATGTTGCAAAGCAGTGAACCCTGTGACGAGGACCGGCCGGGCAATCAACAAAGCAGACACACTGTCCCCCTGATGGATGCTCGGACGACTACGGGCTGCACGTCGATGAGCGTGTCAGGCGGCGTCCGGATCCGGCCCACTTCTTCAAATATACGCTAGACTGATCCGTTTTGACTCGGTCAACTTTAGCTGATTTGAACTAAATCTGATTATGCGGGCCTGTGTGGGCTGCCGCCTGAAATCTGACACGTCGATATCGCCCATTAAACATGCACGACACATGTACAAGCTCGTCACTGTTTGCTGAAAGCACGCGCGCGCTGAGATGAGTATGCTTGCTGATAGTTACTGCCAAGCTATGGAGATTCTGCTACAACGACAAGACAAACACTAATCCTTTTTTTCTACGGAGTAGTCTTGATGGAATCCTGTCTACTTTGTGGCGGTGCGGTACACATTCAATCGTTTTCGAGAGATCTCCGACGGGATATGCCATGAATGCGCGATTTGTTTGGCCATGGCATGCGCGACCTAACTCAAAAGCTCGTGCAGTGCAGGTGCTCCTCTAGCTAGCTGGGTGTTGCATGACTGTATCGTTGTTACATCTCCGGGTTTGCTCAACACCTTGCCGGCCGGCACAAAAGAATGAACGAAATATGGTCTAGATTCTAGATCAAAAACGACTTCTTTCGTTGTTTAAATTTGCTTGGTAAGTATACTGCCGCCATTGTTTTAGGGCTCTCGAAAAGAGCACTGCCGCCATTGTCGTATACTGCCACTCGACTTATCAACGCTTTGCTGGAAATCTTGTGAGCACTTGCAATCGTTCCGATATTTTTTGGGAGTGATAAACACTACTCCTCCCCCGGTCCGAATAAGAGTCGCAAGCACAATTATGAAATTGTAATAGTTGGTTCATTTCCCACGCCACTTTTAGTGGATCGGAGGGAGTATTTTCTAAAAAGAGGACAAAGTTTATCCATATCTTGCTGGATTAATAGAATAGTGGCACTCGGAGGTTTGCAGTTGGGATTACGGAATGATTGTGCAATGTACACAACTCAATATTGTAGTAGCGGCGAATCTGCATGAGTACTCGCTACATATATACCTGGAACTGAGATCTCTTGGTCCGGCTTGGCCAGCTCATGTGACTCCAGCGCCACAGAACCGGCGCGCAAGCGGACGATGCATCTCTGCCGTGCAATAATTAACCACGTGCCGAAGAAAGATCGGGCTTTTAACACTCGACTTGCTTAAACAACTGATTCTTCGTACGCTTTGCTCCTGAATCCCTCTTTCTAGAGACCTTGCTCCTCAATCTGATCGGCCATATAAGAGTTAATTGCAAAAACTACCACATTTGGGGCTAGGGTTTCAAAAAACTACCACTTTACGATTTTTTTGCAAAAACCACAGTTTTTGGGGTAATCCGTCGCAAATAGCACTGATTGCTCAGTTGACACCCTCTAAGTGGAATTATGACAAGCGGGGCCCACTGTCAGGCTTACGTGCATGCTTAATAAATATCTCAAAAAATAAAAAATATCTCAAAAAAATAAAAAAATATCTCAAAAAATCTAAAAAATAAAAATATCTCAAAAATAAAAAAAATATCTCAAAAAATCTAAAAAATATCTCAAAAAATATCTCGAAAAATCTAAAAAAATAAAAAATATCTCCAAAAATAAAAAAATCGCCGGAGCACAACGGGAGGTCAGCTTCACCTCGGTGCGCTTCTGCCGAGCACGACATTTATTATTTTCTGGAGATATTTTTATTTTTTTGAGATATATATTTTTTTTGATATTTATTATTTTTTGGAGATATTTTTTATTTTTTAGATAAAAAATCACCTTTTTTATTTTCTGGAGATATTTTTATTTTTTGAGATATTTATTATTTTTTAGATTTTTTGAGATATTTTTTATTTTTGGAGATATTTATTATTTTTTTAGATATTTTATTTTTTGGAGATATTTATTAAGCATGCCACGTAAGCCTGACAGTGGGCCCCGCTTGTCATAATTCCACTTAGAGGGTGTCAACTGAGCAATCAGTGCTATTTGCGACGGATTACCCCAAAAACTGTGGTTTTTGCAAAAAAATCGTAAAGTGGTAGTTTTTGAAACCCTAGCCCCAAATGTGGTAGTTTTTTGCAATTAACTCGCCATATAAAGATGTGTTCTCACACGAATTAAATGGAGTTGCACTGATTAGCTGAGGGCTGCCTTTTGCAATCTGAGCTGCGTACACTGATAATTCCTGAAAAAAAAGGAAAGTGTACTGATAATTGCGTGACTAGCATATTAAATTTGACCACACTGCACAAGATATTCCCCGGTGTACAAAACTGTGCTTTTGCTCTCTACAGATTTTGAGGATCATGATTGCCTTGTGCTAAATGAGCATCAATTGTATAGGATCAACATGAAATATCATATATCCATTACAGAGAACACTTATGAATCATATAGAATTAGGCACTTACAGGATTAGAAGCAACCATCAGGGTAGCCAATAGACCTGATGGAGGAAGATTTATACAAGCATTTCCATGTAGGATGGAGGATGCCGGAGGCACTTTTGTGAGTCTAAAAGCTACGCTATGGCAACTTGCACAACCCTTCTAGCCATGACCACAAAAACAGAAAAATAGCTCGGAAAATATAAAAGGAACCCGAGCTACAGGGAGCTCGCTATTTTCATAACATCAAAGTCTGCATTTTTTACGTTTCGGAAAATTCAAAACAAAAGCAAAATTCCTAGGTGTAGATAACGTCGAGATCTAACCAGTGTGTAAATTTTTAATGCAAAATTCGTACTACCTCCTATCAGTTTTAAAGTCAGATGAAAAGAATTCCATACGTACAATTCCATATAGTACTACTCACGACATTTATTTGGGATCAAGTATTATTTCACTTGCCGTCGTTCTCTACACGTGAAAACAGGACAAGCAATACATTGTTTTCAATGTTTGGCTATAAACTAGGCCTAAGTGACTACGTACATGAGTAAATGACCAAGTAACTGAAAGATCGTAAACCCAGCAGTATAGCGTCCAGAATCTTGCTACGTCTATTGCTTATTTGACATATTTTCAGAAAATGGTGCTATGAGATAGTATAGAGTACATTAGTTTTTATTTCATTATTTTGATCGTGGCTCTTTTAAATGCACGTCTAATACTACCTCTGTTCTAAATATAACCGGAGTATTTGATAACATGTTCAAGATATATAGGCAGTAGTTGCCATGGTTATAGCTTGGACTGTGCCGTGAAGCCACGAAAAACTGATTTAAATCCTCGATAAACATAGACACTCACATATACAAGGATAAATTCATACATGTACTCCGGCGGTCACGAATCACCGAGTGCTGCATCCTGCGACGCAAACAACAACGCATCAGTTAGAGCATCTCCACCGGGGGCCTCCAAATACGTGTTCGGCACCCCCCCAATTGAGGCCCCATTGGAGGGTGCCGGACATGTGTCCGGCCAATTGGGGGATGTCGCCCACAGCGGCGCACCCCAAACAAGCACGCCTAAGGCCATTCCAAAAAAAGAAAAAAAATCATCAACACATCGGCGGTGGTTTTAGCATTTCAATACGAATTGAAAATAGAAAATGTATAAAATATTACAACACAAGTTCAAATTCGAATACAAAGTTTAAATACGAATTCAAGTTTAAACCATGACATATCAAACAGCCGCCGCTGAGTCGCTTTGATAGTCCACAGGTGCTTCACGAGGTCATTGTGCAGCTGGAGATGCTTGGTTCCATCACGAATTTCACGATGTATGGCAAGAAAATCTGCATACTGCGTCGGCACGTCCGGCTGTGGATTGGCCATAGGCCCCTGGAAATCAAACACTTCGCCGACCAGTTGCCTCCTCGTATCACGCTCATCCCCAATGATCATGTTGTGCATGACAACGCAATCATTCATTATCTCACACATTTCATCTAGCGACCATGAAAGACAAGGGTAGCGGACAACGACAAACCTAGCCTGGAGCACACCAAAAGCCCGCTCCACATATTTGCGAACAGATTCTTGCTTCTTTGCAAAATGGCAATCTGCCTCGCCGACATGGTTGCGGATGGTCTTTACAAATGTAGACCAGTGGGATAGATGCCGTCAGCAAGATAGTACCGTTGTCGTACTCATGGCCATTGATCACATAGTTGCATGGTGGAGTTAGGCCATCACAAAGTTTTTTGAACACATTGGAGCGTGGAGCACATTGATGTCATTGGCGGCACCGGCGGTGCCGAAATATGCATGCCATATCCAAAGATCATAATATTCCACGGCCTCAAGTATAACACTGCACTTTCCGTGATGCCTTGACTTGTACATCCCTTGCCAAGAGAACGGGCGTTCTTCCAGTTCCAATGCATGCAATCGATACTTCCAATCATCCCTGAAAATCCTCTTGCTTAGCCATGTGCCAAAAGACGAGACGTGGCTGCCTCATTTGGTGTACTCAGATATTCGTCTACGAACACCTTCACAACTGCCTTACAGAATATGTAGGTGGTTTCGATGGCGGTGGACTCAGACATGCGGAGATAGTCATTCAACGCTCGGCGGGAAGCCCGTAAGCAAGGCACTGTAGGCCGCCGTGCATTTCTGAAGAGATGAAAACCCAAGGAGGCCGGTGCAGTCTCTCTTGATGGCGTGTAGTTGACGGGAAAAATATTCTGCAGGAAGTGATGAGGGTAGTCCCGATTTTCACGGATTTGGACGGAGGGAAGGATGAACACGAAGAACACGCGAAGAACGAAGAACACAAAAGAGGGGAAAACAAACACACAAGGGTAAATAGCAAGTAGCAACCCGCAAGACTCGATTGGTAACAAATCCCCGAGGGCAGCCCCCAATCCTCCTCTCCCAAGCACCCCTTACTCTTAGATTGTTTGTCCAATTGGTCAATCCAACCAACCCGATAGAATCACCGTAAGATGAAAGATCGGCAAGTAATCGCAACTACAAGCGGAGCCTTGGTATCCACGCATGGATCTTCTCCTCAAGAGGAGGCCTTGGTTCATCTCCACATGTGGAGGTCTTGATTCATCTCCATAGGAGGAAAGAGACACTTTGAGAAGAATGAGCAAGGCTCTACTTTAGTTCCCAAATCATAGTCTAACCCTAGATCTAGTCCAAGGAGTGCTATTTATAGTCTAGATCCAAAACGAGACGAAGGGATAAAGTTGCACAACAGATTTGGTGGAGAAGTTCCCGCACTCGCGGTAGTACCGCTGGGATAGCCGGTGGTACCGCCAGCGCGGCGAGCTTCGATTCATCCCACGCCCCGGTACCGTCCAGTACCGCCGCCGGTACCGCTGGCGGTACCGGGTAAGGGGTCCGACAGGGGGTTTTGGCGGTAGCGGCCGCGGTACCACTCTGCGGCTTCCCACGTCCCCGGTACCGAGCGGTACCGCTGCCGCAGTAGCTGGAGGTACCGCTGGCGTGGGGCGTGTTCTTGCTTCTGGAGCCAGGGCGGTAGTACCGCTTATCCCAGCGGTAGTACCGCCGCCTGGGGATTTCTGCTCCATCCTCTTGTCTTCTTCTCCATCGTCTTCTTGGCTCGTTTCTTGTCCATCTTCGCGCGTCCTTGGCCATCGTCAAAGGGGTCTTCAGGTCCACCGTAGCTGAGCACACACAAGGTATCGGAATGAATTAGCAACCCATTCAAAGGAGTGTCGAGATCACACATGGATAGGAGCGAGTTCACCTTGTCATGAAGTGCCTTGACTCTTGCTCTGTCATTGGGCCACTTGTTGTAGGAGACGTAGGTCGGGCTACATCATCTCCCCCCCTTGGAAAAGAGTCGTCCTCGACTCTTGGTCATCCTCATCGCTTGATGTTCCAAGGTATGGCGATAGGTCGGCGACGTTGAAGGTGTCATGGACCAAGTGTTTGGAGTTGGAGATGTCGATCTTGTAGGCATTGTCGTTGATGCGCTTGATAACCTTGAAAGGTCCATCTCCACGAGGGTGAAGCTTGGACTTCCTTGCATCCGGAAAGCGATCTTTGCGAAGGTGTAGCCACACAAGGTCTCCTTCTTCAAATATCATGGCGCGCTTGTGTTTGTTCATCTTCGTAGCATGGTCTTTGTTGTGCTTCTCGAGAGTAGTTCTTGTTTCCTCATGGAGCTTCTTCATGTAAGCGGCTCGCTTGTCGAAGTCCATGTTAACTTGCTCACGGAGTGGAAGTGGTAGCATGTCGAGCGCGGTGTAGGGGTTGACCATAGACGACCTCGAAGGGTGTTCTCTTTGTTGCGCGATGTAGTGCTCGATTGTAGGCGAACTCGGCGTGTGGGATGCACTCTTCCCAATTCTTCAAGTTAGGCTTGATCAACACACGAAGGAGTGTAGATAGGCTTCGGTTCACCACTTCGGTTTGGCCATCGGTTTGAGGGTGGTATGCGGTGGAGAATAGTTGCTTGATTCCCATCTTGGCCATCAAAGTCTTCCAAAAATAGCTCACGAACTTGTGTCACGATCCGACACAATGGTCTTGGCACTCCATGAAGACGGACGATTTCCCTGAAAAACAAAGTAGCAATGTGTGAAGCATCGTCGCTCTTGTTGCAAGGTATAAAGTGTGCCATTTTAGAGAAGCGATCAATGACGACAAAGATGGAATCCTTGTTTGTTTTAGTGCGTGGGAGTCCTAAGACAAAATCCATAGCTATATCGGACCATGGGTGATGTGGAATAGGCAAGGTGTATATAACCATGAGAGTTTAGAGTAGACTTAGCTTTGAGACATGTAGAACATCGTCGAACTAGGCGTTCCACATCACGCTTCATTCTTGGCCAATAGTAGTTGGTGGCGAGCATGGCGTAGGTCTTGTCGCGGCCAAAGTGACCCATGAGTGTTCCTCCATGAGATTCCTTCAAAAGGACCAAACGAAGCGAAGACTCGGGTATACATAGTTTGTTAGCCTTAAACAAGAAACCTTTGTGCAAATAGAAATCACCAATTCCTTTGTGCTCCGAACATTGAGCGAAAATGTCTCCAAAGAAAGCATCGGTAGCATACAACTCTTTAATCTCATCCAAACCCAAGACACTAATGTCAAGACGTGTAAGTAGGTTGGCCTTGCGGGATAGAGCATCCGCGACCACATTGTCTTTACCTTTCTTGTATTTGATTACAAAGTGAAAGACTCAATGAACTCAACCCACTTAGCATGTCTTTTGTTCAAATTTGTTTGACTTTTCAAATATTTCAAGGATTCATGGTCGGAATGAATGACAAATTCCTTAGGACGAAGGTAATGTTGCCACACATCCAAAACACGAACCAAAGCAAATAACTCTTTGTCATAAATGGGGTAATTCAAGCGAGCTCCATCTAGTTTCTCACTATGGTATGCGATGGGTCTACCATTTTGCATAAGCACTCCACCAATGCCCAATCCACTTGCATCGCATTCAATCTCAAATGTCTTAGAGAAATCCGGAAGGGCAAGGAGTGGTGCTTCGGTTAATAACCGTTTGAGCTCATTGAAAGCAAAATCATGTGCATTGCCCCAAATGAAAGGTACATTCTTCTTTGTAAGTTCATGGAGGGGGCAAGCAATTGTGGAAAAATCCTTGATGAAACGGCGGTAAAATCCGGCAAAACCAAGAAAACGTCTCAACTCCTCAAGTGATGTCGGAAAAGGCCAAGTCCGAATTGCTTGTATCTTTGCTTCATCGACTTCGACTCCATCCGAAGAAACAACAAAACCCAAGAAAACAAGTTTGTTGGTGGCAAAAGTGCACTTAGAAAGATTTGCATAAAGCTTTTCATTGCGAAGAACCAACAAAACTTGAGCAACATGAGAAGTGTGCTCTTCCAAAGACTTGCTATAATAAGGATGTCGTCAAAGTATACCACAACAAATTTGCCAATAAAAGGACGCAAAACATGATTCATGAGACGCATAAAAGTAGAAGGTGCATTGGAAAGACCAAATGGCATGACGAGCCACTCATAAAGACCAAGCTTAGTTTTAAATGCGGTCTTCCATTCATCACCTTCACACATGCGTATTTGGTGATATCCACTTTTAAGATCAATTTTGGAGAATATAGCGGAACCACAAAGCTCATCGAGCATATCATCAAGTCGAGGGATAGGATGGCGATACCGAACGGTGATGGCGTTGATGGGGCGACAATCCATGCAAAGGCGAAGAGTGTTGTCGTGCTTGGGTACCAAGATGACGGGCACGGCACACGGACTCAAGCTCTCGCGGATGTGTCCCATGGCAAGAAGTTCTTGTATTTGCCGCTCGATCTCCTTTGTCTTCTCGGGGTTGGTGCGGTAAGGAGCGCGGTTTGGTAGCGGTGCGCCGGGAACAAGGTCGATGCGGTGCTCGATTCCGCGTAGAGGAGGTAGTCCCGGTGGCACTCTTGAGGGAAACATCTTCAAAGTCCTTCAAAAGAGACAACAAAGAAGGAGGAAGGTTTGTGAAAGTGTTAGTCATAGAAACTTCACCCTTGCATATGAGCACATAGTGTAGGGTGGATGGGTTTTCTCTCAACTCCCTCATCTCTCTCTTTGTGGCAAATAGTGTAAGTTTTGTGGGAACTCTCTTTGAAGTGTCACACTCATTTGGCTTGTGGCTCTCACTCACTTTATGGTGGGTCTCTCGCTCACCACTCATCTCACTAGACGAACGATCTTGTTGTGCCCTTGCAATAGTCTTGGCGTTGTCGGCGATGACTTGACTTGGTGTCATGGGACGAAGGACGAAGGTCTTGTCGTTGTTCTTGAAGCTATAGTAGTTTGTTCGTCCATCATGCATAGCACCCTTGTCAAATTGCCATGGACGCCCAAGGAGTAAGTGACAAACGTTCATAGGCACAACATCACAATCAACCGTATCTTCATAGGCTCCAATCTTGAAGGACACTTGCACCATGTGTTGAATCTTGACGGCTCCGGTATCACTCAACCATTGCACATGGTAAGGATGTGGGTGCTTCTTGAACTTCAAGTTGAGCTTATCACAAAGTTCTTTGCTCGCTAGGTTGTGGCAACTTCCACCATCTATGATGACCTTGATGGACTTTCCATTGATTCCCGCTCTGTTTGAACAAGTTGCATCTTTGGTCTTCTTCCACTTGAACATTGGTGGTTAGAGCTCTTGCCACAACCAAGGAAGGGTTGTTGTCGCCATCACAATAGATCTCACTTTCTTCTTCTTGAGCACTTTGCATTGTGGCGACCTTGTTCAAAGCATTGTACTCATCTTCACTCATAGATTCATACTCTCCCATGTCATTGATGATCATGACCTTCTTGTTGGTGCACTCAAAAGATTTGTGCCCTTGTCCGCCGCACTTGTACATTGCAAAGTCTTGTGCCGGACGAAGATCCTTGAGGCGCCTTGGAGAGGGAGGTACTTTCTTGAAAGGTTGAGGCGCTTGAGGTGTCGATGTAGAGACTCTTGGAGGACCTCGAGTGTTCGCTTGAGGAAGAGCTTGTGAAGGTGTAGGAGTTGACGAAGAAGGCTTGTTGGCGTAGAATGCCTTTGTCTTGAGGTATTTGAGCTCTTCAAGCACGTGGCGCTCGGCCTTGGAAGCTTGATGTACTAGCTCACCAAAGAGGCATATGGTTGGAACTCCACGATCTTCTTGATGGGATAGTTGAGGCCATTCATGAAACGAGCCATGGATTGCTCTTCGTACTCGTTGACATTGGCTCTCATCATGGAGATTTCCATTTCCTTGTAGTACTCGTCAACCGACTTCAAACCTTGCTTCAACTCTTGCAACTTCTTGTATAAGTCTCTAGTGTAATGGCTTGGCACGAAGCGCTTGTACATGTTTCTTTCATTTCAACCCAAGTGTCAATTGGTTGTTGGTGGTTAGCGACGCGAGCATCTTGTAGTTGTTCCCACCACAAGAGGCATACTCTTCAAACTCCATCGAGGCTAAGGCAACCTTCTTGATGTCGGAGAAGCGTTGCACACGGAAGATCTTGTCAACCTTGAGTACCCATGAGAAGTAAGCTTCCGGATCACTTGTGCCGTAGAACTTGGGTATGTCAAAGCGGACGTTGGTCAAGTCATCATAGTCGTCACGGTGGCCACCACGTGGGAATGCACGTCCACGTCTCCTTCGGTTGAGTCCATCACCATTGTGTTGGCTTGACTCGTTATCACTTGACTCGGAACGTTGGTGTTGGTGACGATCATGAGGAAGCTCTTGACGAGGCGCATGTTGAGGAGGTAGCTCTTGTTGAGGAACGGGTTGCTCGACATTGTTCGCATTGTCATGGTTTTGATGACGTGGCCTTGGAGGATGACGAGGGTGACGTCCTTGTTCACCAAAGTCATTCGCACCCGGAACGCCATTGTCATTAGCCAATGGGTCATGACGATCACGTTGTGGCGGTGGTGGTGATGGTATGCGTTCGCGACGATCATCATTTTGGTGAGGTTGTTCTTGATGCGCATTGGCATTGTTCGCGTGAAGATCATGTGGTTGTTCAACGTAGGAGGAGGTCGTTCATGGGCGTCGCGCCTTGGATCATGTTGACGTTCTTGTCGAGGTTCATGACGTCCATGACGTGCTTGTGTCGACCTTGAGGTGCTTCTTGTACGGCTTGAGTGTGAAGAAGCTCGTTGTCGCGCAAGGTTGTTGATAGCTTCGGTCAACCGCTCCATATTGCTTCGTTAGCATCATGCGGTCGTTGAAGGTGTTCTTGATTTTGAAGACGGCGCTCGTAGCGTCCTAGTTATCACGAAGAAGTGTCGCATGCCACAAGCTCCGATTGTGTGACATAGCCATGATCACCGCGAACTCCACCATGGATTTCCTCATCCGAGCTTGAGCTTCCGTTTGTACTTCCCCTAAACATTTTCTCAAGAACAAGTGAGATGTGGTAAGGAAAAACCAAGACAAACTATATCCCAAGTATAATGTGGCTTGAGAGGAGAGTATCCGGTTCTAACACCCAACACACACACTTATGAGGATAGGAAGGTATGAAGTGGCAAACGAAACAAGCAAACCCGCGACAAGTATATTGTCAAAGGTAGAGAAAATCCACAATGATCAAATTACCAAAGAAACTCCAACCACAAATGATGAAGAAACACACACAAAAGCGAATAATGGGGTTGGGCGACCAAAGGGCGAGCACTCGAAGATAGACAACCTAACGAAGACTACGTGCTCAAATGTCACCCAACACAAGAAGGACGCTAGCTCAATTGCTTTTTGTGGGCAACGGATTTGCACAAGAGTTAACACTCACACTCACTTTGGCGGTCTTAGCTTTGTCGCAACCTACAAGAGATGAACTTGGCACCACTTGATTCTTTTCTTTTCTCTTTTTTTTTTGATTTTTGCTTTTTGACGATGATTCCTTCTCTTTTGCTAGTGCCAAGCTCTCTAACGATACACACTCGCCAATACTTGAAGACAAACACTCAACACGTGCAATGCCTCGCAATATCACCGAGCTAGTCCAATAGGTTAAGTTCGCGAAAGGAAGAAGGGCTCACAACGGAAATGATGGTGGGGGAATGTCGAGTCCTTGGTGGCGTCGTCGCTTGGCGTTGATGAAGTCGCTGCGGAAGCTTGTCGATGTCGTAGACGTGTGGACACACCAGCGAAGGACCAAACAACAAAGGAGAATTGCCAAAACGAACCGAGGAAAAGAAAAATTTCTGAAAAATTTGGCCCTGGCGGTAGTACCGCTTAAGCTGGCGGTAGTACCGCTGTCAACTTTTCTGCTCGAATTTTGTGCGATTTTGGGCTCCAAAACTTCCTCGAATCCGTGGGAAATGGCAAAATTGAGGCTAGGGAACGCAAACAAAGGTGGAGGGGGTCCTAAAGCAACAGATCCATGGACAAAAACTACCAAAAACGCAACGAATCGACAGATCGGCTCGAATCAAGGCAAGGCTATTTTTGGTGGAAATTTTCGAATTTCTCAAAAACGAAGAAAAATTTGGTGGATTTTGGTGGAAACACAAAACAAATCCGTGTCAACCTAGAGCTCTGATACCATATGATGCGGGTAGGTCCCGATTTTCACGGATTTGTGCGGAGGGAAGGATGAACACGAAGAACACGCGAAGAACGAAGAACACAAAAGAGGGGAAATCAAACACACAAGGGTAAATAGCAAGTAGCAACCCGGCAAGACTCGATTGGTAACAAATCCCCGAGGGCAGCCCCCAATCCTCCTCTCCCAAGCACACCTTACTCTTAGGATTGTTTGTCCAATTGGTCAATCCAACCAACCCATAGAATCACCTAAGATGAAGATCGCAAGTAATCGCAACTACAAGCGGAGCCTTGGTATCCACGCAGGGATCTTCTCCTCAAGAGGAGGCCTTGGTTCATCTCCACATGTGGAGGTCTTGATTCATCTCCATAGGAGGAAAGAGACACTTTGAGAAGAAGGAGCAAGGCTCTACTTTAGTTCCCAAATCATAGTCTAACCCTAGATCTAGTCCAAGGAGTGCTATTTATAGTCTAGATCCAAAACGAGACGAAGGATAAGGTTGCACAGCAGATTTGGTGGAGAAGTTCCCGCACTGGCGGTAGTACCGCTGGGATAGCCGGTGGTACCGCCAGCGCGGGCGAGCTTCGATTCATCCCACGCCCCCGGTACCGTCCAGTACCGCCGCCGGTACCGCTGGCGGTACCGGTAAGGGGTCCGACAGGGGGTTTTGGCGGTAGCGGCCGCGGTACCACTCTGCGGCTTCCCACGTCCCCGGTACCGAGCGGTACGCTGCCGCGGTAGCTGGAGGTACCGCTGGCGTGGGCGTGTTCTTGCTTCTGGAGCCAGGGGCGGTAGTACCGCTTATCCCAGCGGTAGTACCGCCGCCTGGGGATTTCTGCTCCATCCTCTTGTCTTCTTCTCCATCGTCTTCTTGGCTCGTTTCTTGTCCATCTTCGGCGCGTCCTTGGCCATCTTCAAAGGGGTCTTCAGGTCCACCGTAGTTGAGCACACACAAGGTATCGGAATGAAGTAGCAACCCATTCAAAGGAGTGTCGAGATCACACATGGATAGGAGCGAGTTCACCTTGTCATGAAGTGCCTTGACTCTTGCTCTCGTCATTGGGCCACTTGTTGTAGGAGGCGTAGGTCGGGCTACATCAGGAAGCTTCGTATCTTCCCCTGCAACGGCGCTAGAAAGCACTCTTGATGGCCCTTGACGTAGTTACCTGCGTGAAAAGTAAATGGGTTAGGTTGAGACTCCAAGTGCAGAGTGTGTAGTAAGTGGAAGACGTGTTTTCCCACGAGGGGTGACTCGAGGTTTAATATCGAACTCTCGGGGAATCATAGTGAAGATTTATCTTTCCTATCCTTCTTTTGGTTACCTACAAAACAAAGTAAATGTTTTGGTACTCAACTCACCTAGTGGTTGTCAAGCACAAGGTGTGAGAATGATATCAAGATAATATGCTATGCAAACAAGAAATAAATATGCAATGATGGTAAATAAATATGCAAGGATGGTGGTGGCAATGATAAATGATATTTTTGGGTTTTATATGATGAATGCAAAATGTAAAAGTGTTTTTGTATTTTGGATTTAATAATGGCAGAAAATGGAAAAGTGGTAAAAGTGGTTGGAAAGGTGTTTCTTATGATTAAAAATGGACCGGGGTTCATGGTTTCACAAATGCACTCTCTCTTTAATAAAGTGGTAGACAATGGAACACTAGAGTTGACATATGAGATTGCAACACAACAGTTTAATGACAAGTTATAATTATATGGGCATCACGTCCTAACATAGAGACCTTTTGGTTATTAGTCTCTCTTATACTCCACCAAGATGCGAACTAAATCATAACACCTCAGTAATTAAGATAACTCAGAGTATAGCAATAAGTATCATGACATGAAGTTAAAATAAGAACATGCAAGATCTAGTCATGGAGTAGTGGCAATGGTCACACCCACATCTCCGGTAGCATGGTATTTCTTTTTATCCCTAATGAGGCAACAAAGTAAGGTAGAGATACCCAAGTGGATCGCAGAACTTTCTCTCATGTTCACTGCACTAGCCACCCCCCGTTACTCCAACTAATGCACACGTTTCCCCTCACACGCTCTCATAAACATGCTTGATCATAACAAGTAAATAAGAACGGGGTACATAATATGCATCTACTTTCATAACTGAAACAAAACCATTGCAATCTCAAACATATATTAACTCATAAAAAGATCCACCACAAAGGTATTACATAGATGACCGTAATCATGTTCAGCAGCTCATACCGTACTAATTAGTGAAGCTCAAGAGAGAGAGATACATAAGTTACTTCCACAAACCCATAGTCCAAGGTGGACTACTCCCTCTTCATCATGGAGACGGTGGAGAAGTCGTTGGAGAAGATGGAGACCACGCCGGCAACGCCCCGCCGGAGTTTTCCCCCTCCAATCTGCAACTCCAGGTCTCTGTTTCGGTGTTTCTGTGTTTCTGCGGCGCTCCTTCCAGAGAACGTCGGGGGACTATTTTTATAGGCGTTTTTAGGTCAAAACGGAGTCGGTGGAGGAAAGATCGACGGCAACGGAGCTCCGAGGCCCAAAAGGAGGGGTCCCACGCGGCCAGGTACATGGGCCACGTGGGCCCACCTATTTTGGCCCTCGGCCTCCGCTTGTTTGCTTTTTTCGCTCCCACGCTTTGTTCCTTCCAAAAACTGATGCTCGTAAATTTCCAGGTCATTTGGACGTCGTTTGGGTCCCTGAAACATTAAAATATAGAAATAGGGTTTTCTGCCTGCGCATGGTTAATTCCATAAAAAATAGGAAACATATCAAATATTCCCAAAATCATTATAAAACAGTGATATAACCCTTATATGATGCAAATATGACTGGAATATAAGTAAAAATAATGCAAAGTTCATGTATGCATTTTACATGCATCACTCTTCAGCTCAAAGTAGTCGTCGTATTCCTGAACGCCATGCATGATCGTCCTGAACAAGTCCCTGCTTATCCTAATGCGTCGGCGAAACTCACGAGGCAAGTTCGTCAGATTTTCGGCAAAGTAGTCTAGGTACAAGAGCATGTGCCCAGTTGCTCTGTTGCGTTCCTTGTTGCCCCTTCGTTGATCCTCCAAACTTCGGCGCCGCGTCTGCCTCGACTGCGACATCTAGAAGTGCGGCCATGACCATCTCATTCTCCTCGTCGTCGGCCGCAAGGGCGGCATCCTCCGCCATCATTTCAGAAAACATGATCTCGTCGTCACTGTCCATTGCCTATCTGACGAAACAAAGCAATGAAACAAGGCCAAGAATGACGAATCAATAAAATCAGCCTATCAACCAATGGTCGAACAGGTTGCGGGCGGGACAGGAGGAAAGAAGAGGCGTACCCGGCCTGAAACTAGCTACGCCGACGCTAGAAAGGTCGCAGACCGGCAGGGAGCGGCGGCAGGAGGGTCTGCGTTAGCGCTGCGGCTAGGTCCCCGAGGTGCGAATCAAGCAGGCGGCGACGAGAGTGGCGGCGATGGTGCGAATCACCGCCGAGAGGAAAAAGAAGGAGGGTGTGGGGAGCGAATGATTCAGGTCACGCCGGGCTGTGCCAATGACGGGCGGGCCACCCCTGTCGGAGGCCATGTCCGCCCCATGTCCGGCACCCCCGAGAGGGCCTCCAAACTTGGAGGACCTTTTAGGGGTGCCGGACACGAAATCGCTCGGGGCGACCCTTTGAGGGGTGCCGCTGGTGGCGGTTTTTTGTGTCCGGACCCCCATTGGGCCTTTGGGGGGTCATTTGGAGGCCACCGATGGAGATGCTCGAGCGAGTGGCGTACGAGCAGCTCAACGCCCAGGCGAAGGAGCCCACGCAGCAACAGCTCATCGCCCAGGCGGAGGAGCTAGCGGATGCGGCCTCCCGGCTGCGCGCCGAGCGGGAGGCGCACTAGGAGCTGAACCAGATGCGGGCGGCGAGGCAGGCTGCGGCGAGGCAGGCGCAGGCAGCGGCGGCGCGCAGAGGGATGCCATGCGCCGAGCGGCGAGTCAGCTCCGGCAGGAGAGGCGTGTGCGCTCCCGCTTAGCCCAGAGCCAGAAGGCCACGCACGACGGCGAGGCTAGCCCGAGCGACGGCGTTTAGATTAGGGTTTAGTTCTCGTTTTAGTTTTAGTTTCTATGGTTTTAGTTTAACTTTGTAACGTGTTAGTTTAAGTTTGCAACTTGTATCGGTTTAGTTTAAATTTGTATTTTTTTAAATTAGTTCGAATGCCGCGGCCGACACAAGTTGCCGCCCGCAATGTGTTTGGACGGCGGACCTTTGGGTGCGCCGCTGTTGGCGTGGTTCAAAACTTAGGCGGACACAGATTTGGAGGCTCCCGGTGGAGATTCTCTTAGCGGCATAGCAAATTCAGATGATTTGCTTGCTCAGCCTATTCAAGCTGCTGACGGGTGCGGGGTAGTAGACGCAAAGTTTCTTCGATGGCCAGCTAATATTTGAATCCTCTATTTAGTAATCAAATTATGCAAACAAAATCACCACGTTAATTCATGTATTTAGTTGTGTCTGCCTCAATTCAGGCCTACGTGCGACCGCTACGGGATCCAACCGTCACCGCCAGGCGACGGTATAGCAAACCACATTCGGTTCGGACCTTTAGTCCCGGCCAAAATTGGAACCCGGACTAATGGGCGCATTAGTCCCGGTTCGAACCTCTAGGACACCGCACGCGCCCAGTCCTGGTTCGAACGGGACCTTTAGTGCCGGATCTTGATACGAACCGGGACTAAAGGGTTGCAGCAGGCGGCGAGCAACCGTTTAGTCCCGGTTCGTATCATGAACCAGTACTAAAGATGGACCTTTAGTACCGGTTTGTGATACGAACCGGGACTAAAGTGTTCCCTATATCATCTTCCACCCCCGAGCCAGCCACCATTTTTGAGCTCCAGTTTTCATCACCATTTTCTCCTCTGTCTCCTCTGTTTCCTCTCCATTTTTCCACCATTTGTCAAGATTGGCGGCGCCCCATCTATCCAAGGGTTAGCAACTTCATCCTTTTTTCCGGCGGTTCTAATTTAGCTCATTTCATTGCTAGTTTAGCTCATTTCATTTTTCTAGTGCTAGCTAGGTGTTTGATGAAATGCCTAAGCTAGGGAGTTCATTTGTTTTCTATGCAATTTGAGCTCAAATTGAAGTATGATTTGTGGGTTTTAGTGCCGTCCCGTCCCTGTCCTCACCGCCGTCGATCGCCCACGTCGTTCCGTCACCGGCACCACCTTGGTGAGCCTCTTGTTTTTATGTTTTATTTGAAAAAATCTTACTTGTATGATTTAGATGCATAGTTATTACTTCTATAATTTTCTTACTTGTATGATTGTTTTTTATATGTATAGTGCCATGGTTTTGATATCCGTCCCCGTCGGCCCTCGTCCGGTCTATGATTCAGATGTGGTATATTTTATAACTATTTGTTTCATTTCGTGTTTATGACAATTATGCCGACCAACTTGTCATAGATCTTTTTATCTAGGAGGTAGTTGAACCAGAAATTCCAACCGACCCTCTTGTCAATATGTTAAATTTATTTGAAAAAGAAAACAATGATTTGAAAGAAAAATTGAAAAAAAGTGAAGAAGAGAAGATGAAATTGCAGTTCGATCTTGCCGACGTCGTCGATGATCACAAGATCAAGATGGATGCAATGCGCTTGAAGATTAGAAAGATTAGAAAATATGCCATTAATAAAGAGGCTTGGTATCATTATGTCGTTGCTTAAGTAATTACCTTAGTTGTGATTTTGATCGCATTTGTTGTTGGATTTAAATTCTTTAGATAGTTGTATGTTAGTTTCAATGTATGTTTTATGAGAACTATGTATTAGATTTGGTCACTACTCTACTTTGGTTTTAATGTGATGAACTTGTATTAATAAATTTGGTCAGTTCTTTATTCATGATGATGTAGTGTATTGGTTTTTGATATATTTATATAATGCAGATGAGCCGGCAATGGATGTACGGTGACCGACGCAGTTCCGAGTTCATTAGTGGCCTGCATAATTTTCTCCATGTGGCTGAGGCAAGCAAGCAGAATGGTTTTATTTTTTGTCCATGTAGTGTCTGTAAGAATACGAAGGATTACTCTACCTCAAAAACCTTACACTACCACTTGTTGCTGTCCTGTTTCATGTCCGGCTATAATTGTTGGACCAAGCACGGAGAAAGAGGGGTTATAATGGAAGACAATGAAGAAGAAGAGGATGATGACAACTATCACATGTTCACTGAAGAAGAGCCCATTGTTGATGAGCCCATTGTTGAAGAAGAGCCCATTTTGATGAGCCCGATGATGATCTTCGTCGGGCGATTCTTGATGCACAGATAAACAACGGAAGTGAAAATGAGAGGTTGAAGTTGGAGCGCATGTTAGATGATCACAAAAAAATGTTGTACCCAAATTGCAAAGATGGCCAGAACAAGCTGGGTACCACACTGAAATTGCTGCAATGGAAGGCAGAGAATGGATTTGAAAATTTGCTGAAAATAATAAAGAAGATGCTTCCAAGTGATAACGTATTGCCCCCAGTACGTACGAAGCAAAGAAGGTTGTCTGCTCTCTAGGATTAGAGGTGTAGAAGATACATGCATGCATCAATGACTGCATCCTCTACCGCGGTGAGGAGTACGAGAATTTGAATGCATGCCCGGTATGCGGTGCATTGCGGTATAAGATCAGGCGAGATGACCCTGGTAATGTTGAGGGCGAGCCGCGCCCCAGAAAGAGGATTCCTGCCAAAGTGATGTGGTACGCTCCTACAATACCACGGTTGAAACGTTTGTTCCAAAACAAAGAATAAGCCAAGTTGTTGCGATGGCACAAAGAAGACCGTAAGAAAGACGTGATGCTGAGATACCCCGCTTATGGGTCGCAGTGGAGAAAAATCGACAGAGAGTTCCTGACATTTTCAGATGACGCAAGGAACTTAACGTTTGGTCTAAGTACAGATGGATTTAATCCTTTTGGGAGCAGAGCTCCAGTCATAGCACCTGGCATGTGACTATATGTATCTATAACCTTCCTCCTTGGTTGTGCATGAAGCGGAAGTTCATTATGATGCCAGTGCTTATCCAAGGCCCGAAGCAACCCGACAACGACATTGATGTGTACCTGAGTCCATTAGTTGAAAAACTTTTACAGTTGTGGCATGAAGAAGGTGTATGTGTGTGGGATGAGCACGAACAACAGGAATTTGACTTACGAGCGTTGCTGTTTGTAACCATCAATGATTGGCCTGCTCTTAGTAACATTTCAGGACAGTCAAACAAAGGATACAATGTATGCACGCACTGTTTAGGTGAGACTAAAAGTATATATTTGGAAACAAGAATGTGTACCCGGGGCATCGTCGATTTCTTCCAAACAAGCATCCCGTAAGAAAGAAAGGCAAGCATTTCACAGGTGAGGCAGATCACCGGACGAAGCCTACCTGCCCTACTGATGTTCATATATATGACATGGTCAAGGATTTAAAAGTAATCTTTGGAAAGGGTCCTGGCGGACAATCTGTTCCGAATGACGCCGACGGACACGTACCCATGTGGAAGAAGAAATCTATATTTTGGGAGCTACCCTATTGGAAAATCCAAGAGGTTCGCTCTGCAATCGACGTGATGCACGTGACGAAGAATCTTTGCATGAACCTGCTAAGCTTCTTGGGCGTGTATGGGAAGATGAAAGATACACTGGATGCACGGCTGCACCAGCAACGTATGCACGAACGAGATGACCTGAATCCAGAGAATATCAAGGTCCTGCCAGCTACGCTCTTACCAAAGAAGAGAAGGAGATATTTTTTGAAGTTCTGAGCAGTATCAAGGTCCCGTCTGTCTTCTCGTCGAATATAAAGGGAATAATAAATATGGCAGAGAAAAAGTTTTAAAACCTAAAGTCTCATGACTGCCACGTGATTATGACATAATTACTTCCGGTTGCATTGAGGGGGCTTCTACCAAAAATGTTCGAGTACCCATTGTGAAGCTATGTGCATTCCTCAATGCAATTTCTCAGAAGGTAACCAATCCAGAAACTCAACAAAGTTTACAGAAGGATGTGGTCCAATGTCTTGTCAGTTTTGAGTTGGTGTTCCCACCATCCTTCTTTAATATTATGACGCATCTCATAGTTCACCTAGTCGAAGAGATCAGGATTCTCGGTCTTGTATTTCTACACAATATGTTTCCCTTTGAGAGGTTCATGGGAGTCTTAAAGAAATATGTTTATAACCGTGCTAGGCTAGAAGGAAGCATCTCCAAGGGCTATGGAACAAAGGAGGTCATTGAGTTTTGTGTTGACTTTATTCCTGACATTAAGCCGATTGGTGTTCCTCAATCGTGGCATGAGGGGAGACTGAGTGGAAAAGACACGCTAGGAAAGAAAGTAATAATAAGTATGGACGGGCATTCTTTCACTCAGGCACACTACACAGTTCTACAAAGTTCCACCTTGGTGGCTCCGTATATCGTGGAACACATGAATATTGTACGCTCCGAAAACCCGAAGCGTACTGATGACTGGATTAAAGGAAAACACATGGAGACTTTTGGCGGTTGGTTGCAAACACTTCTCATTAATAACACCAATGTTGGAGAATAGCTTTACTTGTTGGCCAGGACACCATCTTCGACTATATTGACTTTGCAAGGGTATGAGATAAATGGGAATACATTTTACACGGCCGCCCAAGATAAAAAGAGCACCAACCAAAACAGTGGTGTCCGCTTTGATGCAACCAACGACGATGGGTAAAAGGACACATATTATGGTTACATAGAGGATATATGAGAACTTGGCTATGGACCTTCTTTTAAGGTCCCTTTATTTCGGTGCAAATGGGTCAACCTGATAGGCGAGGGAAAGGTAGACCCGAAGTACGGAATGACAACAGTGGATCTCAATAATCTTGGGTACCCAACCGAACCAATCGTCCTAGCCAAAGATGTGGCTCAGGTTTTCTATGTGAAGGACATGTCTACCAGACCAAAAAATGAAAAGATAAGCAAGCGAATACATCATACGACGAGCCAAAGCGCCACATAGTTTTTTCAGGGAAAAGAAACATCGTGGGAGTGGAGAACAACACAGACATGTCAGAAGATTACAATAAGTTTAATGAAATTCCGCCCTTCACAGTGAACACTGACCCAAGCATCCTGTTAAATGATGAAGATTCTCCATGGTTATGGCGCAATCATAAGCAAGGGACACACGCGAAGAAAAAGTTTGTACCCAAACACTAGATAGGAATGTTGGTGATGTGTAATAATGTATTAAACTTTTTATGTAACTGTGTTCTAAAAACTCAGAAGAAAACTGTAAACACTGATTTTTGGTTCTAAAAATTCCAACGGCTCACAAGCGCTCGAAAAAGTTGGACTGAAGTATTCGGTCGATGAACTGAAGGATTTGTAGATAGAACAAAACACACTGTTTTCCCTGCATACAGCCCGATGGTGGCTCGTTAGTGCCCGCATATCAAATGCACCGTCGGATGTATGCAGGGAATCCGAATGATTTGTATTCGGTCGATGAGCTGAAGAATTTGTAGATAGAACAAAACACACGGTTTCCCCTGCATACAGCCCGACGGTGGCTCCTGAGTGCCCGCATATCTAATGCACCGTCGGATGTATGCAGGAAATCCGAATGCTTTGTATACCAAATGAACTACAATGAGTACACACTGAGTGCCGAACATGTCCGAGATGTGGGCTATATATAGGGTCGTGTGGCTCATGAAGTGGTCGTGATAGTGCTAATCCAACAGCTCACAAGCACTCAAAAGAAACACACCACTGATCCAACGGCTCACAAGCGCTTGAAAGAAACACACGATCCGTGTACTTCTTCCTGATTTGGCATACTACATGCCGCTAGGGGTATGGCACCAAGTAGGTTTTGGTGGGATTCAGACGCTCCGGATCCCCTCTCCGACGAAACCCTAGACCCGCTAGAGAAAAGCCGGACAATTGAATCAATTGATATAAATGAAATGAATATATATAAAAAATCAATAGATATGGTTTTTACAAAATTTTAGAAAATAATTTGACTTGATTTGGACAATTAAATCAATTGATATAAATGAAATGAATAGATAAAAAAATCAGAAAATATAGATATGATTTTCATAAATATTGAAACAATTAAATCAAATTGATATAAATGAAATGAATATATTAAAAATCAATAGATATGGATTTTACAAAAATTTAGAAAATAATTTAACTTGATTTGGACAATCAAATCAATTGATATAAATGAAATGAATAGATACAAAAAATCAGAAAATGTAGATATGATTTTCATAAATATTGAAACAATTTGATCAAATATAAAATAAAAAGAAACTAGGGCAAAAAAAACAATTCGAAAAGCATCTAAATCAAAGGATATAAAAGAAAACAGAAAAAACAAAAAGAAAATAGAGCAAAAAAAATAAACTCGAAAACACCTTTAGTGCCGGTTCGCTTTAGGAACCGGGACTAAAGGTATGTTTGCGTGGCAGTATTTCGGCCGCCCAAAAAATTTCGGCCGCCCAAAAACAGACCTTCAGTCCCGGTTCCTAACACGAACCGAGACTAAAGGTACATTTAGTCCCGGTTCGTGTTTGGAACCGGGACTAAAGGTCTGTTTCATGCTAGTTAGCTACTCCTCTCCCCAAAATTTCCTCAATCGCCTCCAGACAAAGAAGCGCGCGCCGGCCTCTCCTCGAGACGACGAACCGCCGTCGCCGTCGCGCGCCATCCTGTCGACATCCGCCATCGCCGTCCCGCTCCGCTCCTCTCCTCCCACCGCGCCACCCCGCTCCTCCCCCACCGCGCGCACGGACACGGCCGCCGTAGCGCTGACACACGACGCGCGCCGCCGCCCCCGCACGCCGCCGGCCGCCATCGCAGCTCCCCTCCCGCTCCTCACCATCGTAGCTCCCCTCCTCCACATGCCGCCGCAGCTCCCCTCCTTCGCCACACGCCGCTGTCGATCGCCTCCCCGAGGTGAGCTCTCTCCGATTCAATTCCCTGCCATTTTTTTTGTTAGTGTTAAGTAGAATTAGTGTTAGAATTAATGTATTATATTGATGCTAAGTAGAAATTGTTAGCTAAATTTGTGTATTATATATATTGATGTTAATTTTAATTTTAGTGTTAGAATTAGTGTTAGAACTGTTAGCAAAATTTTAGAAATTGTGTATTAGCTAAATTTTAGAAATTGTGTATTACCTAATTTTAGTGTTAGAATTAGTGTTGGAATTGTTAGCTAAATTTTAGTGTTAGAATTTGTGTATTAGTGTTAGAATTGTTAGCTAAATTTTAGAAATTGTCTATTAGCTAATTTGTGTTAGTGTATTAGAAATTGTTAGCTAAATTTGTGTTAGTGTTAGAAATTGTTAAGTAGAAATTGTTAGTGTGTTAGAAATTGTTTAAATTGTTAGTGTTACACACATGATTTTATTTCATATTTTTGTTTCATATTCTTGTTACTAAAATATTCTTGAATAATTGATTGCAGGGAGCAAGGGACATTGAACTGTCAAGAGTGCATCAAAATTAAGTCAGAATTCAGCATCTAACAAATGGACATCTAGAAGGCATTACTCCAATTTACTTGGCAAGTAGTGATAACTCCTTGTGTTTTAGTAGTAGAGCAAACAGTAAAGACAATGATTTATAAAACTCAAATAGCTTTGCTAGGAAAATAGCTAAATATGTTATATTGTATAAATATTGTTGATGAATATTGTGTATATGAAGATGAATATTGGCATATCACTTATCATATTACATTCGGTATGTAGTTAAGCTATGGACGGCAGAGACGACGCTCAAGAGGAAATATTAGCTGACATCATATATACTGGTACTGGAGAAGGTGGAGAAGATGTCGGTGGAGACGGTGGAGAAGATGCCGATTTCAGCTCCCAATTTTTGAACGACTTCGGTGAGGGAGCTGAGGTAGAACGAAGAGACGAAGGGCACATAAAAAATTCCGGTGGAGAGGTATATTAAGCCTCTCGTGATAACTAGATGTATTAATTGATTTGTATTGCACTTATTAACGAATCTTTTTTCTTTTAGCCCTCCGGATCGAGCCAATCTGGTAAACGAGGCCCGAGCAGAAGGTTCGGCGAACATGAAAGGTTGACGATCGAGGAAGTTGCTGCAGATGGCACATCGCTTGCTCCCGTGGTGAACGTAAAAAAAATTATAAATCAATGTTGAGTTATTGTTAGGGACAGCATCCCGATCAGCATTGTAGAATGACATAAGCCAAAGGGAGACAACGATGGAGGAGTTAGTTTTGTCAACGAAAGATCCAAAGATGAGCTTTGGAGAACGCTCATGACACATTTTAGCCTACCGCCACGTCTGGAAGAAAAAATGAAGTTGAAAGTAAAGGAGTGGGCTCTTAAGAAGATGGCCACACAATTCCAGAGCTTCAAGAAAAAAACATGGGCTGAGTATCTGAAGAACAAAGAAACTCCAACATTCACTGGAACACTGGAGAAGCAAAATTATCACTGGGCCGCATTTAAGGCGTACAAGGAATCGTCTAAAGTGGCGGAAAGGTCGGCAAAAAATAAGATAAATGCCACGAAAAAGGAATATCACCATATTTTGGGGCTAGGTGGCTACAGGACTGCTGAGCCTAAGTGGGAAAAAAGAGACGCCGACCTGAAAGCTAAAGGGGTCATTCCAGAATCAGATAAATTTCCCGAGAGGTCCAAGCGCTGGTTGTTCGCGCATGGGTCATCGTTGGACCCAGAGACAGGGAAGCTTATTGCTGCATGGGAAAAAATAAGGAAACAAATTTGTACATGTCACCAAAGATCTTGTTGATGTAATAGACAAAGTTTGAGAGGGAACGTTCAAGCCCAACAGAGAGAACAACGAGCTGACCTACCTCCTCGGTAATCCTGAACACAATGGACGAACACGAGGCTATGGCCCCGATTGTCCGTGGAATAAAGGCTTTCTGGAGAGCGCTGACACTTATAAAGGCCGTCAGAGAAAAAAGAAGTAGGAAGCAGACCGGATTGAACGGATAGAAGCACGTACCGAGGAATTGCAACACATAGTCATGCGGCAGCAGGAGCAACTGGACACAATGAATAGCCAGCGGCAGCAACAAGATCCTGCATTCGACGATAATATCGTCGTCCCATCTCAGAGGAAAAGCAGCGTGGGTTCCGCGGCGCTCCTGGGTAATCATGATGCACTGATGGACGATGCACCGATGGCTCGCCACCCGTGGATGATATCACTGAGAAGACAATGTGTGATCTAGATCAGTCAATGAAGAACATATCATTCAAGGTGGCGGTCGGCTATGCTTTACCTAACCAGCCTGGAGCAAGCTTCCATGGCAGTCAGATTCCAGCTGGCTTTGCTCTTGTCGGGGTGGATGAAGTTCTGCCGGGATATCATACACTTGAGCTTGACATGGCTGGAGGTGACGGGGAGACGACACTGGGAGAAGTCAAGGGTGGTATCATTCTATGGAAAAAGGAATACATCGTGTTTGCAGACTCCACCCCTCCACAGACTCCTCCTTGTAGCAATCAACCTCAGCAAAGTCCACCACCCCTCCCCGAGAGGGACCACAGCACGAGTCCATCTCGATCTCAGCAAAGTCCAACCCTCCACGAGAGGGACCCCAGCGCGAGTCCATCTCGATCTCCGGAGCGTCAGCCGTCTCCGCCTATTAAGCTGCTAAAAAAGCGGAAGCTCACTTATTCACCGATTAAGATAAAACGTAGAAAGAAGGTTGACAAGACTCCTGAGAAGTTACCTTGGGAAAGGACTGTTGAAGAAAATAAAGAGATCGTGGCTGCCTATGTGAAAGCCTTTTTTGCACCGAAAAAGCCCGAGCCAAGGCAGAAAATACCTGCGGAAATCGCTGAGCGCACCATCGATAACTTATGTAACCCTCCACCAAAGCCGCAATCAGACTATGAGCGCTATATTGACAAGTCATATAACTCACTGCAGGTGGAGCCGAGGAAAAGTGGGAAAAAAGTTGCCCAGCTCAGAGAACAGGAAGTACAATCGGTCCCCCCGCTCAAGGTGTTTGACGACAAGGCTGTACAGAACGACAGTACTGGTCTCAATGTTGCTCCTCAAGTCATAGGCGACTCAGGTTACCCCATTGCTGAGGTAGCATATAAATATGTTTACGGGAAGTCTCTGGTCAGACCTGAGTAGGTCGAGCATCTACCAACACAATTGCGAAGATTGCATAATTGGTACTTGCAAGCCGCAAAGGAAGGGAAAATCTATCTCATGGCACGAGTTAAGGAAGAGCACTACTTCCAAGAATACGGTGTGCATATTGATTTTCCCGAACTTTTCCAGTTTTACAATAAGAAGCCCTCGACAAATCTCTCGTCAGTTGCTATTGTCTGTAAGTGATTTATTTCTGTAATTTAAGTTTTTAGCTAAGCTCGTTCATTGCCTGTAATTATCCTCACGATATTTTTTTTTTGTACGCAATTATGCAGAATGAAGATTCTCGAATGCAATAGGGAACCAATCTGGGATATTGGCTTCATTGACCCAGATAAAGTTCATAAAGTCACCGTACAAAACCACGCCAAGGACACAGAGGCACTTTTCCTAAGGTTTTTAAAGCGACAACATACCAAAAAAGAAATATTTTTCCCTTACAACTTCAAGTGAGTGTTACTGTCTTGTACACATTCTATTTTGCTCACCCGATGATAAGTGTAGTTGATGAGTTATGCATGACTGCTTATATAAACGTGCGCAGGATCCACTTTATTCTGCTAGTCATTAAAATTGACCTCGGAGAAGTTGAAATCCTGGACTCATTAAGGAAAGCCCTAAAGAATTCGCGAGCGTGTATTATATGATCCAGAGGAAATTTCAATCTCACAGTATCGGTCTCTTTCGTTCATTTACTGATATCAATTAATTAATAACTCCTTTATTTATTTTCTTTGCCGGACAGGGTTTGGAAACGATTCATCAAGGAAGAACCCGGTGTATGGAAAGAGAAGCTGGATTTTGTCTGAACAAGGTAAGTAGTACTACCTAGGTCCGCGCATCTCTTTAATTCTAGTTTCAATATCATTATCATGCTTGATTATTATTTGATTGAATTCTGTTCTCGATAGTGGTGCCTCGAACAACCACAAGGGACTAATTTATGTGCATACTACGTATGCGAGTACATTCACATGAGGACCAATGAGAGATTCAACAATCAAAGAACCAAAGATGTACGTAAACATTATTCACAATTTTATTTTGTTACCATCAATTGTGTTGAGTTTTATTCATAATTGTTTTGATGTCCTTCTTTTATAGTTGCAGAGGAAGCGGAACGCGCTCCTATCAAAGATCCGCGTAAAAACAATTGCGGAGGAATTGGCGAGATTTCTCCTTACGGAGGTCATACCAGAAACCGGAGAATACCACTATAGCGAATGATATGCCTCCATGTACTAGTGATCTCCATATGTAATTAAGTACATATATACCAAATTGTATGTGTTATGTATATGCATCAACATGATCTTTACGTAGTACTTTATGTTTGGCTAAACTTGTTTTTGGCGCATCGACGTGATCTCCGTAAACCCCTCCTAAACACAAAATCAGAAACCCTAAACCCACTCTGAAAAATAATCGAAAATAAAACAAAACTGCACATACCTTTAGTCCCGGTTCGTGCTCCAGCGACGCGCGCTCTGCGTGGCCACGTGGGAGGGCCTTTAGTCCCGATTCGTAACAGACCGGGACTAAAGGGTGGGGGCTTTAGTCCCAGTTTGCCAGTCCAGGTTCACGAACCGGGACTGAAGTCCCTTACGAATTGGGACTGGTCCCATCCCCAGTTTTCCACTAGGCCGACCATGACGCGCGTCGATCAACCGGCCGGCACATAATTCCCTGGCATCAACCTTGTTCGCGCACGATCCGGATCGAGCATTAGGCACCACTCTCGAATTCTCGATCGATGCCGATTAGGCTGTTGCACTGGATCTAGCTAGCCCTCTGCGTTTGCATGCTTTGATCGATATGCCATGTGCATATGCATGAATGCTGTTGGATCAGTCTATCTAGTTGGCACCTCGACGGGGCCGAATTTGGTCGTGATCGAGGAACCAAATCTCCAAAAGAGCTTTATCATCAAAGATTTGGTCTGCCCCTCGCAACTGCAGGATCGCATTGCACGTGCATGCATGGTACCCAAAGGTGGCAGACCGATCTGATCAGGTCGGGTTAGACGTACTGGCCGCGATGATCGACCTGTGGAGTGTACTTTGTGCCTATCCATGCATGGGAGCAGTAGTCCGGCCGATCGACTTTGCTCGAAACACAGGATATGCAGCAGCTAGCATAATCCGATGGCAGATGCGATCGTCCGTTCAATGGGAATCAAGAGATGAGATGGATTCGATAGATCGAGCGCGATACGATGCCAGAGTCGATGCTCGGCTGCTGGGTGCTGTGATTTGCTTTGGTGGAGGCGGGAGGCCTTATCTCTGCCAATTTCGGGAGCCACAAGTAAGTACATGCAGTTGCCGATAGGGCCGGATCGATCCAACCAATCGCTTGCAGGAACCATGGATGGATCGAAAGGCTGAACAGGGATGTATGGTTTGCCACTCTCGTGCTCGTATCTGGGGCATATCTAATCTACCATGCCCGGGAAAGCTATCTCTAGACCTTTTGAAAGCACAAAAATATGGTGCTGGCCGCGCCAGCAATCAGGCCGCAACAATGCACACCTGACAACACTCGCTGCGCATATGCATATTTTATGTCTCGCCTTCCGTCGATAGATCGATTCTCTAGAAGAAAGCGCGAACGAGCGCAATCTCGTGCCGTCCCTCTCGCAGCACGAACTGAGTTCCCGATTGGCGCTACGGAAAGTTGGAACTGAAAAAAGAGAAAAGGCCATCGAAACTGACATGGAGCGATCGATCGATGATCGCACACGCACAGGATCGATCTCCACATGATTAAGCTAGTGCTGCTCCAGCTGCTGCTAGTGAGGGTGGTGGAACTGAACTAATTAACGAGATCGATAGGCTGGCGAGCGAGCGAGCGAGTGATCGCGGCTCGAGTGGCGAGTTCAGTTTGTGACTGACGCGCGTACCCGTCTGACTGGAAACTGGATAGTCTTGTTTGGCAAAGAAACAAAGTGGTGCGTACCGGAGTATAAAGCATGTATTTTCCCCAATGAAGGTGTGTACAAGTAACCTAACAAGTATCGGCATCTATCGGTGAATCAAATCATTACTGCAAACATTATAACTTCTCCGAAAATGAAAGCTGAAACTACACACTTTCATACAGTTCGCTGTATTGTGCGGAAGATAAAGGTTTGCATGCGAGGGACATGTCCAGTTGATCCCCCAGTTACCATCACTTTCATACAGTTCGCTGTATTGTGAGCAACCTTTTCTCTTAAAACAACGGCATCTATAGGGAGAATGCATCCGATTGTCTGACACTGCACACTTCGACACAGTCCATTAGTTTCAGCACAAGGCATGATAGTAAGACACATGTCCAGTTGAGGCCTCACAATCACATCGACAAATGGGTTTCTTCAAAATGACGACATCTATAGGGAGTTGAGGTGTACATAAACTGCACAGGGAGTATGCATCCGACAGGAAGACAACCCTGCGAATCCCGTCTGCCGTCATGTGTTCTATGCTTTCGCCCCCCAAAAGCAACACATGAGGATGACCAGTATCTTATCTTCAGGGACGTTCGTGTATCGGCGAGGCTAACTAATGCAGACATGCACCAGCTAAATCACCGTCTTTGTTAGTTAAAAACACGATTGGATCCTCGAGCGCATAACTCTTACTCATGTGTCGTCTCTGATTCGTGGAATTTAGGTTTCTTGCGCCGACCGCCAGATTGGCACCGTAGTTCGTCCGCTTTCAGGGGTTTCAGCAACGCAATTTGCATGTGCCAGTAGTGTCGTGGGTTTGTCACGTCAGATGTCATGGATGACTTCGTAGGTGTGGGATTTGCGCGAGTCAATCGTCTTCGAGCTTGGAATCGCAGGAACAAGGACGAACACAGATTTACCCAGGTTCGGCCCCTCATTGTGAGATAAAGGTCTACTTCCTGCCTACCCTAGCTTGGTATTGATATGATATATGTGGTGTTACAATGGTAGCGATCCGATCTGGGAACTCGCCGTAAGAGTTAGGGTTTAGGTCTTGATAGCTTGACCCTGTCTAAGTCCTGCGAGTTCTCTTTATATACACAGAGCCTCGCTAGGTTACAAAGGAAACTTCCTCCACAAGGAATACATCGACTAGAACCTACTTGGAGACTAACTCCTCCTCACGTCTTTCAGGATATGTCTTCTAAATCTTTCACCTTGTGGCGGTGCGATATTGGGCTTGCTTTATGCAGGCCTTTATTGTGCGAGTAAGTTGAGTCGCACTCATCAACATGGGCCGCGGGTTAACCCACAAAGTATTCCCCCGACATTAGCCCCAAGATTGGTTAGAACTTCATAGTGAGGATCTTTTGGTTACTGGAGGTAGTTGTTAAGCCGCACTGTGAGCGTTCTGACTAATCTCCGACTGATGCGATTCAAAGCCGCGACTTATTTGTGCGACTCAACTTTTCCATCTGAAATATTCTGTTTCCTTCTATTGCGGACCGTTCCCCATTCTGCGAGCGCAAATTGTTCCGTTGATTTCGGGCATCCCAGTTATAAGCTGCGGCGGCCTAGGTCAATATTCACTTGCCTCTGCTTTCTCCTTGCTTCCAACCGCGCCGCCGTCTTCCTCAATCGAGCTTAGCTGCCGATCCAATCCTTTCACAATGGCGCCCAAGACAAAGCCATCCGATGATAAACGCAAGATCTCCTGCAACTGGGAAGGATCCTGGGTAACGGAGCAAACTCTTGCGGATCTCGCCGAGGCCGGCTTCCTGCCGCCGAAGGAGGACAACATCTGGCGGGCGCCAGGTGATGAGATCGAGCCGCGCCCCAAGCCCAACGAACTGGTGATGTTCGTGGAGCACGTGGAGCGTGGATTCTCGCCTCCCGGCTCCCTCTTCTTCCGCAACCTGATGCAACGCCTGGGCCTCCGCCTACATGACTTCGGACCCAACTCAATGCTCCAGGTGAGCAATTTCCATGTATTGTGCAAGGACTATCTTGGCATAGCCCCCAACATCGATCTGTGGCTGGCCTCTTTTTCTTGCAATAGCCAGCTTGTCTCCAAAGGTGGCGCCTACGTTCAGGACGTCCCCATCTCCCTACAGCGCCACAGAAACTCTTGTCTTCCCAAGCTAGCCCTGGCGAATCGTCCCAGGGCTTGGCAAAAATCTTTCTTTTACTGTCAAGACACTTCTCCGGAGGGCGAGACTCGCCTCCCTGCTTGATCCAACTCTCTTTTCGTGCCCTCTGAGGCACTAAAATCCAAACCTCGGGATGCTGCAACATCCTTCGTGAATGAGTCGTTGATCAAGGTCCGTGCCTTAATTGATCATGGCCTTACTGACCTTGATCTTCTTTCTTGCTGGACGAAATGGCGCATCCAGCCAGTGAGTCCCCGTCAACGGTCCTTCCTCGAGTGCTCTGGCACTTCTACTGACGTTGATCGCGTCAAAGCCGCTGACTGGGAGCCTGAAGACTGGGTGGAGTTCGTCACCCGTGTGACTGAGGAGAAGAACATCTCCTTCGACAAGGTGGGGCTCGCCTCTTTTAGCGTTAACAACAAGCCTTTTGAGGTAACCCTCCTCCTCTAGTCCTTTGTCCTTATAATAGAGCTGCCTTTCTTTTTGATACTAAGGTCTTCCCTTTTCTGTATCAGGCTGATGAGAACTACTGGTCGCTTCCCGCGGCTGGTGCGGGCACTGCTTGTCGTGGGGTAGATAACACGGCAGATGCTACTTTGGGGTAGCTTGAGTTGATGGGCAAGGCGACACTGGCGTCTGGGAGATTGTTTAGCATTGCAGGGACAAAGGGTTTACCCAGGTTCGGCCTCTCCATTGGAGATAAAGACCTACTTCCTGCTATCTTGTTATTGATCTCGATCTCGATAACCCGGCTACGACAACAGAGCCGGATCTCGATCTAGGTTACAAGGTTGTGGTGTTTCTCTCGATGGTTCTCTCGCCTAAGCTTGGATCGTAAAGTTCTCTCTCAACTAGGGCTCAGGGACCGGTTTATATAGACGACCGGGTCTCCTGGCACTTTACAATACGAACCCGGGCTCTACCCAGACTCGGAATCCTACTCTAGCTCTTCTAGCCTTCGTGTCTCCAAGTCCGAACCGCCTCTGGTCTTCTAGAAACTTCCCTTCCTGAACCGGGTTACCGCCAAAGCCTCTGGCCCAGCAACATAACCCGGCCCATGCTGATGGTTAGCTGGCCTGGCCGGGCCTCCTGCCTGGCGGGTCATGCTTCCCTCTTCATGGGCCTACCGGGTTATCATCCCCCCATCAGTAGCCCCCAGATTAACCTGGTTGCCAGGTTGGCATGCTCTGCTTCTTATTCTTGAATATTGCTTCTTTGAGCAGAACTGATATCCTGGCCAGCCGGGTTAATCACCTGAAACATAAATAACACATAACAAATTTAATATCAGAACATGTCTCTTTTCTCCTTTGCTTGGCCAGTCTCTTTGGCGGTTCACGCCGTAACCCGGTTATCTCTTGCCGGGTTCACACGCCCGGGTTTCACTTTCGACACTTAGTGAAAATTATCGCCCAACTAAATCCATCCTTATCCATCTTAATCACGATCTTATCATTTAATACTCCGTAATTATCTCATTCCGTTTGTCGTTGACTTTTAGTCAAAGATCCTTATCTCTTCACTTTTTACCACAACACCCCTAGGGTTTTTACTGTGCCTATAAATAGGAGACCAAGAGACACGCAGTCACTTTCCCCATTCATCATCTTCTTCCTCGCGCACGCACTGTAGCAGCCGCGGATCCAATCTCAAATCGAGCCTCCCAATCTCCTGCAAGAAGATCCACAGGTACGTTTATCCCACACATCCGTGCTCCGCACTTGATTCCAACTGAATCTCGTCCAGATTTGCTTCGCATTTCCCTCTACACATCTACATCTAGAACTAGGGTTTCATCTCCATTGCTGTGCTCAGAGAACTCGAAGCTCTCAGCCATGGTGAAGGACAAAGCGAAGGCCGGAGCTCCCCGTGCGGCGAAGAAGCTCGCAAAGAAGCCTCACAGCACCCACGCCGGTGCATCTGGCTCCGCCGCCCCCGCTGCTACTCAGGTCAACTGGACCAAGTCCACGGTGACAACTTGATGCTTCAAGAATACGTGAACTGCGGCGAGCTCCCTCCAAAGGATGAGATTCAATGGCGTGCTGCTGGAGAAGAAATCCGCCCCAGCCCCAAGGAAGGTGAAGTGGTGGTTTTCCTCGACCACGTTCAGCGCGGCCTTCGCCCCCCGGGTTCCCTGTTTTTTCGCCGGGTCTTGAAGTACTACGGCCTTAGGCCTCAAGACATCGCGCCCAACTCCATGCTGAACATCAGCAACTTTGTGGTGTTCTGTGAAGATTATTGCAAATGGCTCCAAGCCTCGAGCTGTTCCTCGAGTTCTTCTACTGCAACCCCTCTCGCAAGGACCAAGTACTCCCATATGGGGGAGTTGCAATCCAGCGCCGAAGGGAATGCGATTTCCCGGCTCTTCTTCTAGCCAGCCATCCCAAGGGGTGGCAAAACACATATTTTTACTGCAAGACACTTCACCAGAATCTGACGATGCCCGTTACCCGGCTTTCCGGAACTCGGGCTTAACATATGAGCCAAAATGAATAGTTATGCCGATGACGCCGAGCGGGTCAAGCTCGAGCCCATCTTCGCCGGGCCAGAGCTTTACTCGCCCATGGCCTCAAGGGCACAGATCTGGTCAAGTGCTGGATCGGTTGGTTCATCCAGCCACTCAGCATCAGGACCCGGCTAATTTGCCAGTACACTGGTGAAACCACAGACAACATGCGTTACTCGAGATGACGCTACTGATGATCAGCTCGTGAAGAATGCCAAGAGATTGCTTGGCGAAAAGAAAGATGCCATTGCACTGAACGGGCTCGCCCCATTTAGTGCCAAGAACAAACCCCCCACGGTAAAGCCAACACTCAATCCATTTGCTTACTTTAACCCGGTAAACTCATCCATAGACTGTTATTTACTGTGACTGCTTTTTCTCAGGACTCCAAGTGGTGGAGCGTGGATTTTACCCCTACATCCTCTCCTGATGGGGAGGACACAGAAAGTGAAGACGACGAAGAAGAAGAAGAAGGTGAGCTAGACTCCGTAGGCCGGCTCTTCCTCCAGTTGATTAACAACGAAGTCCCCAACAAGGACACCTCTACTGATAACCCGGCAAATTTTATTCCAGGCCCCACTGACCCGGCTTCTGACGTAGCGCCGGGTCCCCAACTACTGCAGCTCCTACTCAGAAGAGGACCCGGGCCACCATTGCCAAGGTACCACATTCTCTTTTCTCAATTTCATGATGAACTCATCTCAAACTTAAGCAAACACAGGAAAAGGAGGCTGAGAAGGAGGCTGAGGCGAACAAGAGACGCCGAACCCGGTCTTCTACAAGCCAAGCTTCCCTGAGCCCAGGTATCCCTCAACGCTCTTTATCAAGCTGGGCCAAATCCATCCAGAAGACGCCCAGCAAACAGTTCCCTTTAGCTGGCAAGATCCGGGTTCCTAAACCATCTCGTTTGTCAGATTCTTCCTCGGATGGTGTTAGCACACCCGAGGATTTCCAGATCAACGCCGGGTTAGAAATACTTCACACATCTTTTCCATACCTCTATACTTTACTGTCCCATTCTTGTTTAACTAAGACACTATCTTGTTCCAGTGCCAGGCTTTTATGGATGAAGACCCGGAATCTCCTCCCGCGGCGTCTCCTCCTCCAGCAACCACAGAGCCTTCTCCTATGGAGGCACATATTGAAGAACCGGAGGACAAAGACGAGCCAAGGGAGCAAGCAACCCCCGCGGCTTCTCCAAAAAATATTGTTGACCCGGTGCCAGAATCCTCCCCAGCTGCTCACTCGCCCGGGTTAGGCTCTGGGACTAAAGAAGATGAAGTGCAGGTTACTGGGACCCGGCACGTTCCAGTACAAAATGCCCTGAGACTCTTGCCAAGGTGCCAGCCCCAGATGCTGACCCGGCAACTCCTGCCAAGGACAAGAACCCGGCTTCCTCCTCAAATTCACCGGCTCTGGACGCCATGTCGTTCCAGCACTTTGCGACGAATATTTTTCTCGCCTTGCTCAACACAAGACCCTGGAGACAGAACTGGTCGCCCTAATTCAAAAACGATATCAGGTACCCTTTTTACTTCTTGCCTGTATATTTTCTTGCATAACTATACCCTAAGTAGCCCCCAAGCTCTAAGTTCATCACTTGTGATGAGCTTGGTGCTTACAATATGCATTCCTTAGGTAAAAACTTCAAACCTGTAGCCCCCAAGTGCCGGGTTGTCTGTTTACAGCAACCTGGGACTAAAAAACTTCCATCATTTAAAACTTGCCCATTTTCACATCAAAACTTTGAACACTGTAGCCCCCAAGTGCCGGGTTGTGTGCCTGCAGCAACCTGGGACTTCTTTATTACGTTGAACAATTGAACTTCAAACTGAGTAGCCCCCAAGTGCCGGGTTAGCTGTCCACAGCTACCTGGGACTTACAGTTAGAAAATTTTAGACTTTTTGCGCATGTAGCCCCCAAGTGCCGGGTTGCACGCCTGCGGCGACCTGGGACTAACATAACTTTTTGCATCTTAACAGGAAGACCATGCCAAGGCCCAGGCTGAGATCACCCGGCTCACTGACGCTGCCAAAACTGAATCTGAGACCCGGGCTGATCACTCAGCTCAACTCCAGGCCTTGGAAGAAAAATTACTGCCTGACGCAAGAAAACTCCGATCTGAAGAAGGACATGCAGGAGAACGAGGAGAACTTCCAGGAGCAACAGGAGACCCTGCAGAAGCAGCTGGATGAAACCAACAACGAGCTGACCCGGCTAAAAAGAATGATCACCTCTATGGTTGAATCTTTAGTGGGTAAGCACTACTCCTTTGAATTTCAACCTAAACTGATCAAGCAGACCCGGTTTTTGAAATCTCACTGTTACTTTTCCTTACACAGGCCCTCGTGATGGGAACCTCCGCAAAACCGCTGCAGAGAAGATCAAATGCATGTACACGCTGACACGTCAGCTGTACTTTGGCAGCTGCGAGGTCATCAAAGCCGCTAGGCTCTGGGAGAACCCGCCAAGCAAGTACACTGAAGTCCTTGGGCATCTGTCAACAATGCCGCAATGGATCCATCTGCTCAAGAGATCAGCTTGCAGGGCCGGGGTGATGCGAGGTCTTGCCTTGGCAAAGGCCTACCATCCCCAGCTAAACCCGGCTCCACTGAAGAAGGGCTTTCCTCAGTTTGACACTGATGGCAAGGAGTTCGATAAGAAGTGCTACGCCCGGGTTGTGAAGCAAACCCGGCACGTTGCCACTGTAATTGCCAGCAAGATGAAGCTCACCACTTTGCAGCTTGGATATACTGAAAATGATGAAGAGATCATGGATGACGAGCCACAACGCGTCGATCTCCTCCAAAGCTATAAGGATTCCATTGACCCGGCAAAAATGCTCCTGGTACCTCCACTGCTCCCAGCTCCTCTACGCCAGTTATTCCTCCTCCGTCACGGGCGATAGCTGAAGAAGATGATGAAAACTTCTTCCAGCCACTTCGAAAAATCACCCGGCGCAAGACCAAGGCCAAAGAAACCGACGAGACCAAGGAGCCAGAGGCTAACCCGGCGGCCGCCGAAGAAGAGACCCGGCAAAGACCGTCGAAGAACAACCAACCGGCTCTCCTCCCCGTGACCCGGCTCCTGAAGCCAAAGCTTGAAAACTTACGCAGATGCTTTATCTCTGCAAGAAAACAATCTTATTCGGCCCTTTGGGCGCTTATTGTAATAACTTTTGCACTGTTGCACTATGCCTGTGATGGTGCGCCTATGCACCTGATGAAACTCTCAAACTTTTGCTTGAAATATGCCTCTTCTGTGGTTTTGATGACCCTTTTGATTTCTTTAACTGTGAGCCGGCTTTCGCATGGATACCCTGTCGCTACTTCTCTGAGAAAAACAGGGTCGAACCAAGTCCCAATGGGCTTCATGGTTGATTGAATTTCCAGGTGAGCAATCAGGCCATAAAATTGCGAGTCACATCAGCTCAACAGCAAGATAACCAAGAATAAACTAGTGGCATAAAGCCGGGTCTTGGGATTGCAGCTGCAAACTATTGAGTAAGAGCCCCCAAGACCTGGATCAATGTTTATAAAGTAATGGCTTAACTATGCAACATTACCCCATTGATCCTCATACTGGTGGGACACGCTCTCTGGGCGTCCTCAAAGATAACTATGCACTTGTTCTATGACAAAAACATAAACAACTAAAATGTAAACTTCACCTTCATACTCTGAATCCAAAGTTATGGATACTGTAACTAAAACTGCACAGCCGGGTCACAAACATCGAGACCCGGATGACCGTAAAAAGCCGGGTCTTGGGCGAGCCCCCAAGGACAAGCCCCCAAGACCAAACTTAACATAGAACTATGCAACACTACTATCAAACAAAAAAGAAACGAAAGAACACAAATTTCTGTTCAACCTTCACTTTATTGATAGAAAAGGTTAGGTCAGCAAGCCGCCTCATTAAAAACCTTCCAGTCCCCTTAGGTACCCTGGTAAGGAAAAGAGCGCGTCTGAAACCTGCTGCCTGTTACATCGTGTTTTACATCTCATATCTCTTTCTCATGCTAAGTATATATGGGCGCAGCTGCGCAATGTTCCATGGCCTCTCACGCTCTTCCAATGAAAAGGTAGAGTGCGATGTGTCATTAACAGACTCGGACTTTTCTCTTGCATCCACAAATAATATGAACCATTGTTCAATTTCTTGCTTATGATGAAGGGCCCTTCCCAAGGGGGAGATAACTTGTGCATCCCTTCTCTGGATTGCACCCATCGCAGCACTAAATCTCCCTCCTGGAAAGTGCGAGTTTTAACCCGGCGACTATGATACCGCCTCAAATCTGCTGATATACTGCTGATCTCTCCAGTGCTTGTTCTCTGTCTCCTCAAGCAGGTCCACAGAATCCTGCCGGGTCTGCTCATTTTCTGTTTCAACATAAGCCGCCACGCGAGGCGAGTCATGAATTATATCACTTGGCAAAACTGCCTCTGCCCCATACACCATAAAGAAAGGGGTCATCTTTGTGGATCTGTTTGGTGTTGTGTTGATTCCCCAAACTACTGATGGCAACTCCTCAACCCACGCTCCAGCAGCTCTGAGACACGGGACCCGGAGACGTGGTTTCAAACCTCGAAGCAACTCCTGATTTGCTCGTTCTACTTGTCCATTGGCCTGTGGATGAGCAACTGAAGCAACATCTAAACGTATACCCTGATTTCCACAAAACTTTGCCATCTCACCAAGGGACATGTTAGTACCATTATCTGTGATGATACTATGAGGATACCCAAACCTGTGTATGATCTGCTTCAAAAACTTGACTGCTGTAGCTGCTTCACAATTAGTAACAGGCATCACCTCAACCCACTTTGTAAACTTATCAATGGCAACCAAGAGGTGGGTTTTCTTGCAAGGAGACATGCTAAAAGGACCCACCATATCAAGCCCCCAAACTGCAAAGGGCCAAGTCAAGGGTATTGTTCGCAACTCCTGAGCCGGCACATGAATTTGCCTTGCATATCTTTGGCAACCATCACATCTACTCACCAAGCGCTCTGCATCTGCCTGAGCTGTGAGCCAGAAGAAGCCGTGTCTGAAAGCTTTTGCTACTAAAGACCTTGTTGAAGCATGATGACCACAATCTCCCTCATGAATCTCTTTCAAAATTTGCCGGCCTCCTTTCCAGACACACATCTCTGAAATACTCCAGAAACACTTCTCTTATATAACTCGCCATCAATAACTACGTAGGCCTTAGCCCGGCGCACAATTTGCCGGGATATAACTTCCTGCTCTGGCAGCTCTCCACGCAAAAGATACGCCAAATAAGGTTCTGTCCACTCTGGAATTTCATGAGTTGCTGCTACCAATTGCGAATCCGGGTCTTCCTGACCCGCCAGTTCCTCTACGCCCTGAGGCTTGACTGATGGAGTCCATAGCTCGTCCAAGAAAACGTTAGGTGGAACCGGCTCTCTGCGTGAGCCGAGTCTTGACAAAGCATCTGCAGCATCATTTTTCCTGCGGTCAATATGATCCACCTGATAGCCTGAGAAAAACCCGGCTACCCTGTCCACCTCTCTCCTGTAAGCCGCCATTGTCGCATCTTTTCTATCCCATGTTCCTGAAACTTGCTGTGCCACAAGATCTGAATCCCCATAACAATTAATATGCTTGATGCTCATCTCCTTTGCCATACGCAAACCATGTAACAAGGCCTCATATTCTGCCACATTGTTAGAGCAATCAAAGTGAATTTGCAAAACATAGCTCAGCTTATCACCCTTGGGAGAAGTTAACACAACTCCAGCTCCTGAACCTTGTGCTTGCTTAGACCCGTCAAAGTGCATAACCCAAGGCTTGAGACCCGGCGCAAGAGGTGGTGCACTCAACTGTGTCCAATCATTAAGAAAATCCGCCAATGCCTGCGATTTGATAGCTGTACGAGGCACATAGTCAATGTGGTAAGGCCCCATCTCTATTGCCCACTTGGCAATTCTTCCTGTAGCTTCTGAATTCCTGATAATATCTGCTAAGGGTATTGAACTCACCACTGTGATTGGATGCTCCTGAAAATATGGTTTCAACTTTCTACTTGCCATGAAAACACCAAATACTAGCTTCTGCCAATGCGGATAGCGCTGCTTTGCTTCTGATAACACCTCACTAACATAATAACCGGCCTCTGAACCGGGTTTTCCTTGCCTTCCTCCTTACGCTCGACCACCACCACAGCACTCACAGCTGAGGCCCGGCAGCGACGTATAACAGCATGGGTTCCTTGGGACCCGGGGCCGCCAGAACTGGCGCTTTTGATAATTGTTTCTTCAGAGCTTCAAATGCCTCGTCTGCTTCCTGATTCCACACAAAATTGTCTGTTTTCTTGAGTAACTTGTACAAAGGTATTGCTTTTTCTCCGAGCCGGGATATAAACCGGCTTAGCGCAGCCACACATCCTGTCAACTTCTGAACATCTGCCAATTCCTCAGGTTTTTTCAAACTCTGGATGGCTCTGATTTTTTCCGGGTTTGCCTCAATTCCACGCTCTGACACAATGAAACCGAGCAATTTTCCTGCTGGAACTCCAAACACGCACTTTGTAGGATTGAGCTTCATCTTGTACTTCCTCAAATTTTTGAATGTTTCTGTAAGGTCACTGATAAATGACCCGGCTTTTTCTGACTTGATCACCACATCATCCACATAAGCATGCACATTGCGCCCAATCTGATCATGAAAACAATTTTGAATGCACCTCTGATAAGTTGCTCCTGCGTTCTTCAACCCAAAAGTCATGGTCTTGTAACAAAAAGCACCAAAGGGGGTGATGAACGATGTCTTTTCCCAATCCTGCCTGTTAAGCTTGATCTGATGATAACCTGAATATGCGTCCAGAAAACACAAGAGCTCGCTGCCTGCCACTGCGTCAACAATTTGGTCGATGCGCGGCAGTGCGAACGGGTCTTTTGGACAATGCTTGTTGAGACTTGTAAAATCAATACACATCCTCCACTCATTATTTTTCTTCAGAACCAAAACCGGGTTAGCCAACCACTCTGGGTGGAAAACCTCCATGATAAAGCCGGCTTCCAATAACCGGGCTATCTCCTCTCCTATAGCTTTTCTTCTCTCTGCGTTCATTTTTCTCAAACCTTGTTTCACCGGCCTTGCCTTTGGATCAACATGTAAACGGTGCTCAGCGAGTTCAGTCGGAATGCCTGGCATGTCACTAGGTGTCCACGCAAAAACATCCCGATTCTCACGGATGAACTCGATGAGCGCGCTTTCCTATTTATCAGTTAGGCTGGTCCCTATGGCGAACTGCTTGGAGGAATCCCCAGGCACAAAATCCACCATCTTAGTATCCTTTGCTGCTTTAAACTTTGCCCTGTCATCTTCTGTTGTTGGTTTTTTGAGCGCTTGTTGTCCTGCGGGTCAAGATTAGACCTGTAAGCTTTCAACTCCTCTCTAGCACAAGTTCGCTCTGCCAGGGCTGCATCTCCCTCGTCACATTCTGCTGCAATTTCTCTGTTACCATGAATAGTAATGATCCCCTTGGGACCCGGTATCTTCAACTGCAAGTATACATAACACGGCCTGCCATGAACTTGGCAAAGCCGGCCTTCCAAACAACGCATGATAAGGACTTGGAAATTTCACCACCTCAAAGTGAGCCACTCTGATCTGAAGTTATGGATAGACTCGCCAAAAGCAACCTCTAATGAAATTTTTCCCTCTGGTGTAGCAGACTTCCCAGGAACTATACCATGAAATATTGTTGACGTTTTCTGCAACTGTGACTCCTTCAGACCCATACGCATAAATGTTTCCCAGTACAAGATATTAATGCTACTGCCACCGTCCATCAAAACCTTCTTTAACTCAAAGCCATGAACTTGAGGAGCCACAACTAACGCAAGCAGACCCGGGTGCTCCACCACATCCGGGTGATCTGCTCTGCTCCAAGTAATAGTATGCTCTGACCATCTCAAATACCTTGGTACCCCTACAGCCACTGAATTAACTGCCCTTTTGACTATCTTTCTTTCTCTCTTGGTCGTGCCACTGGTATATATATGATATTGGCCAAGTTGCCTCGGCTGGTTCGAGAATCCACCCTGATTACCTGTATTTTGGCCGGGTCCTGTATTTCCAGTTGGTACCGCGTTTGCTCCAGTTAGAGGCCCCGCAGCCGGGTTAGCACTCGGGCCGGGTCCTCCACTCCTGTTTGCTCCTTGCAGAGCTCTCTGAATCTCATTGTTTTTCCACCTGTTCAAATCTACACACTGGGCCAATGAATGATTGGCGGGTCTGCCGTTCTTGCTATGACGAGGACACGGCATCCTGAAGGCCTCTTCAGTGCTCATTGGGCGTGTTCCTTGATAACTATTTCCACCACCGTAACTCCCATTATTTCCCTGATAACCTCTGTTTTCCTGATAACCTCTGTTTTCCTGATAATTCCCATCCATCCTTTGCCTCTGAAACCCGGCATTTGCATTTGCAACTAGCTCTGAGTTTCCTTCCTGATGCCCACGCTTGTGCTGGTTCTGATTGCTGTTGTTATTGTTTCCCGGGCCATTGTTCTTTCCTCCATTGTTCGCAGCACCTTTCCCTTTTTCTTCCTCACTATCATCCTGGGTTTTGTCCGTGGCTGCGTGTCTGTTGCACGCATCCATCAACTCTGCCATAGTAACGGGCTTAACCCGGTGTCCTTCCTTCATGCGCCCAGCTTCTGGACCAAGGGAGCGTACTTGCAAGTTTTCTCCATCGATGAAATTGCATCCTTGGGCTCGATACCTGATGAAGAGTGCAGGATCTCCGTGACCCGGCCCATCCAGTGACGAGCTGACTCGCCCTTCCTCTGTACGCAACGATCAAGATCTTCAATGGAAAATAAACGCTTGCACGTGCCCTGAAAGTGCTTGATGAAAATTGTTTTCAACTCATCCCAAGAATTGATAGATTTCTCTGGCAGATTCTTGAACCACAACTTTGCTGCACCATCACTCATCATCAAATACATATACTTTGCACAAACGTTCTCTGTGGCATTGCGTATACACATCGCCATCTCATAGCTGCTCAACCAACTCGCCGGGTCTGTGCTCGGCTCATAATTGGCAATCTTGCTTGGCTCCTTGAACTTCTCAGGGAAAGGCTCTGCTCTAATGGCATCTGAAAGACACTTGGGACCCGCCAAAGTGGAAGAACTTGCTAAAAGATTAATGTTACCCGGCGAGCTTGCAGATGCTGCTGGCACGGGACCCGGTCCTCCTTGTGGTGCTCCAGCTGCAGGTACTGCCGGGTTTGCATTAGCTGCACTCTTCCTGCCGCGATCTATTGACTATCTGCTGAGCCACAGAAATTGCAGGGGCGGGTTGATACTGCTGATTATTCTGGTTCTGGTTCTGCTGGGGCGGGTTTTGCTGCTGTGCCGCGGCAAACCCGGCCAATGGCGGGTTTCCCCCATGGCGACTCTTGCTACGATATGTTGTGGAGTGAAGCGCTTTTCTCTTTTGAATACTGAACTTGCTGAGCAACCGCAGTGCGTAACATGTCAATGGCACGCCGAGCTTCAACCTCTGCTGGCGAGTCTCCTAATGGAATACGATCAGTGCTAAAGTTGCGGCATATACGTTATCTGCTGGATTGGAATAGTGACCCGCCGGCGTATGAAACCTTGGTGTCCTGGGCGGCAGACCCGGATTTCCCCTGGCTCCCCCAGCGAGAAGACCCGGCGCCGCTGCAACTGCAACTCCAGCTGCTCCTGTTCCTCTGTCTGGTTCTACATTTGCTCTAACAACTGGAGCCACCTGGGTTACACCAACTGGTTGATCTTCTGGGGTTCTAAACAATACTGCTGGATTTATGGCGTTTTCTCCAGGAGCCAGCCGGCTCTGGTGCCTCCTCCGGTGTGCCCTGGTCATCTCATTGAGACGATTTTCCTCATCCTCTAATTGCTTTCGCCTAACCTCCATATCTTCTTTTTCTGCCATTGTGTCTCTGCGCACCTGCTCCAAGGCCCGGCGTGCTGTATCCAATTCTATAGCTCTGCTGCCGCGTTTTCTGGAGTAACAATCCTCGTAAGTGCTGTTGGATCTAGGACCAGGCCATTGTTAAACATGGCCCGGGCCCCAGTTGCATTGTTTCTTTCCTCACCCTGAGCTCGGTTATTGAGAAAACCGAAGCTATTCCTGTAACGCGCCGTGTTTTCACTTTCCTCTGACACCGAAGCCGGGTCTCCATCAACCCTTTGACCCGCCAGCTCCAACACTGGTGGCAATTGTTGCTGCTGCTGACCCGGAGTAAAAGCTGGTGGCACGACCGTTGACGGTGATGCCCCCGCGTTGATCGAAGGAGCGGTGTAAACCGCCACCCTCCTAACCGGGCTTGGAACGGACTCTTGCTCCTCTTCGTCCTCTTCTTCTACTCCATATCCGAACCGGCCTTCGAACAAGGGCAGGATCGATTCTGAATCTGCATAGTCCCCACATCACCCGGGATTGGAGCCGGGTTTCCCGATCTTCCTCGTGCACGTCCAGGGCAGCTCATCTTCAGCCGTACCAACTGATTCTTCTCCATCAGATTGAACAATTGTGGCAGCTCCTGACACAGATTCATAGTCTCCATCACTAGCAGATCTAGTTGCAATCATACCAACAAAAACGTTAAACTTGCCAATTGGAATAACATCACCTGATTCAAGTAGATCTGATTCCGGCCCCCAGCCAAAATCATCAACGATGGGCTCTCCTTGCGAATTGAGGGTGATCTCGCCGAAAACATAGTTCTCTACTCCTTGCCTTGCTTCTCCCATGATGGTGACACCTTTGGACGCGTTCCCACAGACGGCGCCAACTGTCGTGGGGTAGATAACACGGCAGATGCTACTTTGGGGTAGCTTGAGTTGATGGGCAAGGCGACACTGGCGTCTGGGAGATTGTTTAGCATTGCAGGGACAAAGGTTTACCCAGGTTCGGCCTCTCCATTGGAGATAAAGACCTACTTCCTGCTATCTTGTTATTGATCTCGATCTCGATAACCCGGCTACGACAACAGAGCCGGATCTCGATCTAGGTTACAAGGTTGTGGTGTTTCTCTCGATGGTTCTCTCGCCTAAGCTTGGATCGTAAAGTTCTCTCTCAACTAGGGCTCAGGGACCGGTTTATATAGACGACCGGGTCTCCTGGCACTTTACAATACGAACCCGGGCTCTACCCAGACTCGGAATCCTACTCTAGCTCTTCTAGCCTTCGTGTCCTCCAAGTCCGAACCGCCTCTGGTCTTCTAGAAACTTCCCTTCCTGAACCGGGTTACCGCCAAAGCCTCTGGCCCAGCAACATAACCCGGCCCATGCTGATGGTTAGCTGGCCTGGCCGGGCCTCCTGCCTGGCGGGTCATGCTTCCCTCTCCTGGGCCTACCGGGTTATCATCCCCCCATCACTGCTGCTCCCAAGCTTGCCGCAAAGAAGAAGTTACTGCCCGCTTTAGAGGGCAGTGAAGTCGCTGACATCCCATCTGTTGCCACTGTGGCTTCAGATGATGAAAATACTGATCTGGAGGATGATGACAGTCCTGTGCCAACCGCGAGCCCTCCTGCGGCTGACCCAACTCCCCGCAGGGCCTCAAAGAGACTGTCCCGGGAGGAGGCAGAGCTTAACGCTCTGGAAAATCCTGAAGTCATCAAGCGTCGCAAACCTGCAGTGGACGCGACCCCTTCTGTTGCCAGGCGTGTGCTTAGGACCACCACCTCGGCTGAAGAAGACATGGAACCCCATTCTGGTAATTCTTGCTGCCTTAGCATCCTGACTGCACATTCCTTCATTTCCTTTTATTAACATGTGGACCTCTGGTTGTAGACTCAGGGTTTCAAGGTGTGTCATCGCCGTCAAGCGGCGGCCTTATGGCCTCTGTGAAGATGGCTCCAGAGTTAGTAACTTTCTTTTGTCCTCATAGTATTTTTCTTCTGCCGCGCATGCTTCTTTCTTATATAATTGTCTTGTTCTTGCAGAGCTGCGGTTGATACTACAACCGCGACTGGTCTGGGAGTTGTCTCCGCGATTGTGGTTGAGTCGCCTAAGGCGCATGCGGCTCATACTGCCATGGTGGAGGGCATGGCCACCACTGATGACTTGGCTTCGTCGCCTGCCCCTAACACGGCTGCCCAGGAGGTGGCCTTGAAGGATGGGACAGGTCCCCTCGTTGCCCCAGACACAGAGGAGATGGGCCTCGCAGCCACAGTCGAAGCACCGCTGGTTGAGTCGCCAGCGGCTGTTAATCAGAAATCGCCTGTGCTGCGCCTTGAGTTAGCCTCCTCTTCCTCATCGTTGAGCCGCGCAGAACAGCTGTCTCAGGCCATTATTGCTTCAAGCAACAAACAAGCTACGGAGCTGCGTGAGGCACTCTCCAATTTATCTGCGGCTTACAAGGTAATTATTTCTCTTATCTTGTCTATCTCTAGCCCCCAAGGATCAAGGCCTTCTTTGACGTAAAGGGGGACTTGGTACTTCTTTTTATAATCACTGCAAACTTCTCCACTGCCCTTTATCTGTTGATCTTCTGTCTTTTAGGAAGAATTATGTACTGTGACTGCGGAGAAGCTTGCTCTGGAGAAGCAATTGCAGGAGACTCCCTCTGAGCTTGAGAATCTGCGCAAACTCCTTATCCAACGCGAGGCTGAACTGAAGGAAAAAGATGCCAGGATTGGCGATCTTACTGACGAGGGCTTCAAGCTATCTGAACAAGCCAAGGCCACTGAGCTGCGGCTTAATTTTTTTGAAGAAAAGTCTCATGAGAGGATCCAGCAGCAAGATTGCCAATCAACGCCCAGAAGGATGCCATTACTCAAGCCAATGAGGATGCGCGGCTTAAAGCTGTGGAGATTGGCGACCTTAAGAAGAAATTGGCGAAAGTGTCTGACGCCCACAACCTTGTCCATGCTAAAGTTTCCATCATGACCCAAGAGCTGACTGGTATGTTTTGCAGTCCACAACTTCACTTTCCCTTAGCTTTCTTTGTTTGCATATAGCTGTGCTAATTGATGGCTGCCATGTTATAGGTGAGGATGCTAGAACGCAGAAAGGCAGCACACAAGAGCAGCTGGAGCATATCCGCGAGTTTGCGCACAGGGCTATCGATGGAATGAAGAAATTATCAGCTTGCCTTTTACCAACCAAGTCTGTCCCCGCTGATGCTGAAGGATTATTGAAAAGGCTGCTCAAAGCGCCTCAGTACTTCTTGGACTGGAAAGAATCCTCTGCTCGCTATGGCGCGGCTCATGTGCTTGCCTGGGCTAAAACATATGATCCATCCTTCGATGCTGCCAGGGTCGCACAAGGCAAGCCTTCAAAGAAGACGGACGGCACCGAGCTGACATCCTCAGAATATGCGGCGACATGGAAGGGCATGCGAGGCTACTAGCGTGGCTGCTCCTCAAGAGAAGAACTCCTCTCCAGGTGTGTCCAGCTCCTCAGCCCCCAAGCCCGCAACTGACAAGCCTTCAAGCAAGCCCGCGACTGCTGCTCCTGCCAAGCCTGGTAAGCCGCCAGTGCCTCCTACTCACAAGCCAAAAGCTGGGAAGAAGTGAGTGAAAAACAATGTTATGATGAAGTTAGCCCTTAGTGGCTTGTAATAATTGCTGAAATGGTGTGTTAGCAACAATGTTTTATGGTTATTAAGTACTCTCATCAGTACAAGTTCCGACCAATAGTCTGGTCCTTATGATTTGTCTCGGTTTTCCTTACTTAGCCCCTTGCGCGGCTCAGTATTTCCTAGAAACATGTGTGTTCAGGGTCGAGAGCGGCCATGATAGGCAATCAAGCTCGATTGACGCCACACCCCAGTACTTTGGCCGCATAATGCAAGTCGCATCCAAGTGAAGGTTGAGTATAATCACGATAAATGCCACTTGTTTGGCGATTCCAAGGTAATATGCCGCGCTCAGAAAGCTGCCGCACCCCCAAGAAACCAATGATTAGAAAATGAAAGACTCACAACTCAATTGGTAGTTTGAGGCGAAACGACAGCCACCTACATAGTAGGGGTGCTGGCTTTATTTCAAAATCATTATATGATACATAGGGTCGGTCACACCTTAGTGGCAACCAGAAGTGATTCATTGGGTCGGTCGCACCTAGGTGGCGACCAGAGATGATACAGGGGGTCGGTTGCGCCTGAGTGGCAACCAGAGATGATACATGGGTCAGTCGCGCCTAGGTGGCGACCAAAAGTGATGCAGGGGTCGGTCGCGCCTAGGTGGCGACCAGATTTTTTATGCACAGGTATGGCCGCGCCTGAGTGGCAGCTAATTCCTGATACATGGGTTGATCGCGCCTAAGTGGCGATCCAATTTGATACATATGGTACGGTCGCGCCTAGGTGGCGACCGGAGTTGAGGTTTGAGCCCTGAGTGGCCAGCTTGATACTGCGAACCCTTGTTGGTTCTGTTATGATTGTTGATGGCGACTCGTGGTGGTTGGGGTATACCCTTATTGTCGATGGCCTGCAGCTCTTGCCCTTCTTGCGGCTGTAATTTGAAGTCGCAGGTCAGGCAGGTGTCTTTTGGCTTCCACGATGTCATCAAATTTTTGTTGCGGCTCAGGAGCCGGTGCATTTTTCGCGACACAAGCGTCTTTGGCCATAGCCCTGTCCCCTTCTTCGCATTCTTGTGCTATTTCTTTATTGCCATCTATTGTGATTACTCCCTTAGGACCAGGCATTTTTAGCTTCAGGTATACGTAGCACGGTCGAGCCATGAATTTTGCGAACGCTTATCTGCCAAAGAGGGCATGGTATGGGCTCTGGAAATCTACAACCTCAAACCAAACGTACTCGCTTCTGAAGTTGCTTTGCGTCCCGAAGGCGACTTCCAGGTTAATTCGCCCCAATGGCTGAGCTGATACGCCAGGCACGACTCCGTGAAACGTTGTTCTGGACGGGTGCAGCTGTTTTTCTTGGAGATTCATCCTCTTGAAGGTCTCATAGTATAGTATGTTTATGCTGCTGCCTCCATCCATCAGTACCTTGCTTAATTTGTATCCTGCGACTTGAGGGGCAACCACTAGCGCGAGCTTGCCTCCTTCATTTATCTCCCCTGGATGATCTTCGCGGCTCCAAACTATTGGTTGCTCAGACCACTTCAGCCACTGTGGTACAGCTGGTACTACGGTGTTAACAGCTTGGTTGCGCCGTCACAGCTTCTGCTCCCTCCTTGAGGTATTAACCACAATTGTATGGTACTGACCCAGCTGCTTTGGGAACTGCGGTTGGTCTGGCTGTGGGTTTGGAGCAGCATTATGGTGGCCTCCGCTGTGATTGCCTCCTTCGTTGTTCTGATTGTTGTTGTTTCCATTAAGTGGCTGTCCATCCTTCCACTTTTTGTAATGGTAGCACTGTGCTTTTGTGTGGTTGGGTGGTTTTCCATCTTTCCCTACATGGATGTCACAGGGACGGTTGAAAACTTCTTCCAAGTTAACTGGGTGGAAATTTCGTCCTCTGCCACTACTTGGCTTGTAGCGAGTGTTCGTGTTTGCGACTAATCCCGAGTTTCCTTCCTCGTTTTTGCGCTTGTTGTAACTCGCATTACTATTGCCAGCCTGCTGTTGCTGAGGCTTCCTGCTGGTCTTCTTTCCTTTGCCAGCAGTTTCCTCTTCTTCTCCATCAGACGCGTCCTTGGTTTTATCCGAACTTGCATACTTGTTAGCCGCTGCCATCACCTCGCTGAGGCTCTTGACTTTGTCCTTCATGCGACCCAGTTTGTGGACCAGCGGCTCAAACTTGCAGTTTTTTCTCCATAACTAGGACGGCTGAGCTTGGAGGTATGTTGTCTGAGGAGTGTATAATTTCTGCCACTCTCCTCATCCAATGGCGACTTGACTCGCCTTCTTTTTGCACGCAGCGCTCAAGATCTTCTATACTGCAGAGTCGCTTGCATGTTCCTTGGAAGTTCTTGACGAAAGCTTCCTTCATCTCATCCCAAGAATTTATTGAGTTTGGTGGTAGGTTTTGTAACCAAATGTGGGCTGCGCCTTTCAACATCATGTTTAGGTATCGGGCACAGATTTCTTCAGAGGCGTTGAGAATGCTCATGCCCATCTCATAATTGTTGAGCCAAGTGACCTGGTCCATACTTGGGTTATAATTTACGACCTTGCGAGGTCCTTTGAAATCTGCAGGAAACGGCTCGGTCCTAATCCTCTCGCTGAAGCAGACTGGACCCTTAAGTCGCGATGACAAGTTGGATGGAGCTGGCCTCCCTGTAAGATGATGGCGTCTTCGGCGAGTCGCTGTTGTTCTTGTTGGAGGCGCTGGTCCTCGCGTGCGAGCCTGCTCCTTTCATCCACAATCCTCTGGACTTCATCATACAATTCAATCCTGGTAGCTTCCAGCTCCGCAGCTCTCACGGCGGCGTTAACTGCAGATATAGGCGTAACCAGCGGGCTGCTCTGGGGCATCCTGGCCGTCGTGTTGGGGGTTGTTCTTGGGCCTTCTTCCGTAGGTACAACTCCGGACGGGGCTTCTCTGTTTGCGACTCCTGAAGCCGCGACTCCTGAAGCCGCGACTCCTGGGGTGGCCGTAGCGGGTGCCGCGCGACTCGAACCGAGCTCTGCGACTCCTGATCCTTCTGGTGCGACTTGTTCCGCTGCTTCCGGTGCCGTGGGTGTTAAGCTGCCCTGCGGCATGCCCAGCCCTTCTTCTGCTTCCACGGTCCTGTAGATCCCTTCCATGCACTGATCTCCTATGGAGGGCGAGCTGCCATCCCTAGGGTTTCCACAGAGCCTTTCCTCGAGTACATACTCAATGGATTGGGCCTCTTCGTCTTCGAGCGCTAGTGGCTCGTTGTTGGTAGATTCTTCTTCTTCATCCACAGTTACGGCGACTCCTTCTTCCGAGTCGCCAGGCTGTGACGGTCTTCTGACTCGCCGTCGATGAAGCCGACGAAAACATGAATAGATCCAAACGGGATGATGCGACATGTCTCCAGGTAATCAGCTTCTGGTCCCCAGCTTGAATCGTCAATGAGAGGCGTGCCGTTGACCATGATGATGTGGCCAATGGCGAGATCTTCAGCTCCTTTCATCGATCCTGCGCGGAACGTGACGCTCTTGACCGCAGGCCCCACGGTGGGCGCCAACTGTCGTGGGTTTGTCACGTCAGATGTCATGGATGACTTCGTAGGTGTGGGATTTGCGCGAGTCAATCGTCTCCGAGCTTGGGATCGCAGGAACAAGGACGAACACAGATTTACCCAGGTTCGGCCCTCAATGTGAGGTAAAGACCTACTTCATGCCTACCCTAGCATGGTATTGATATGATATATGTGGTGTTACAATGGTGGCGATCCGATCTGGGAACTCGCCGTAAGAGCTAGGGTTTAGGGCTTGATAGCTTGACCCTGTCTAAGTCATGCGAGTCCTCTTTATATACACAGAGTCTCGCTAGGTTACAAAGGAAACTTCCTCCACAAGGAATACATCGACTGGAACCTACTTGGAGACTAACTCCTCCTCACGTCTTCCAGGATATGTCTTCTAGATCTTTCACCTTGTGGCGGTGCGATATTGGGCTTGCTTTTATGCAGGCCTTTATTGTGCGAGTAAGTTGAGTCGCACTCATCAACATGGGCCGCGGGTTAACCCACAAAGTATTCCCCCGACAAGTAGTCTATAGTGAGCCCACTTGGATGCACAACATGGCTACTTGGTGGTTAGTGAATAGGCCACTTGCGAATCTGGTTCTCTGAATCTCCGTAGCTTGGATGACAACACCCTATCCAAATTAGCATTCTTTCTTTGTAATGTCAGTAGACCAAGTTGAGCATAAGCAACAATGGCATAAGTGACGAAGCTAGAACAACGATTCACTGGTGTCAGTCTTTGTTGCGATGGGGTCAGCTTATATAGATTAATAGAATTAGTAGTGATTTAATTAAGGTTTTGCTCACTACGAAACGTGGCAATTTGCCTTTTCAATGATATAGAAGAAAATAATTGGCCAGTTTACAAGGAAAACTGGCCGAAAACCGATACAACAGAGAAACACTACACACCGGCCCCAAGGCCATGTTCCAGACGAGTCGGCGACCAAAACGCCCAAGCGATCAAAGCCACCACCTACACACCTCAACGCAACATGGCGGAGGCAAAAACCGGAGCCGCCGCTCCGACGTCCACGCCGGCCCCAGGGCCACGCACCACCTAGCCGATGACGAAAAGTGACGGAGTCGCCACGCAGCTCGCCGCCGCCTACCACCAACTTTCCACAGGTCCCTCCGGCCAGTGAAGCATCCAAGACGAGGTATCAAGAGACAAACGACGCAGAAACGCCGACCTCGCCCGATCCCACATGGGATCAAGGTTTCTCCCGGAGGCTTCCGGGCTAAAGAGCGAGAGACAACACCTCAACGACGTCTTCAAGAAGAACGCGGCGTCCCAGGGCGTCGTCGTCGCCTGCCCTGCACGGCAATCAGGGCAAGGCTTTCGCCCGCCCTCCCATGGACCGGCCAGACCACCGCCGCAAACCCGCACGCAGACCGCCAGCCCCGCGCGCCCGACGTCTGTGGCCACCAACGGAACTAGGCGCCGGGGCCTAAACCGCCTCGCGCCGAGCCAGCTCCTTGCTCGCAGCGACGAAGACCGCCATCCGGGGCCGCTGCCCCGGTTTCCGGGCACCACACCAAGCCGCAGCCTGGCAGGAGCCCACCATGGTCCGTCCGTGAACCGCCACGAAGAATCCGTGACGCTCGCCATCGAAACCGTCGAAACTGAACAACCGAGGTCAGCCCCCAGCACGCCGCCACGCCTAGGCTCCCCGTCGCCTCGGCGAGAAGTGTCGTCGTACGGATCATCACCACCAGCCTACCCGATTGCAAAGGAGAGAGCAAATCAGGAAAGACTAGCCGCCACCACGAGCAGGACGGCCACACCCGCCGCCAACGCCGACACCACCACCACCGCGACCCGCAGTCAGGAACAGCCCGCCACCGACGAGGGTCACGGACGCCCACCTCCAACCTGCCCACACACCGCAATAGCTCCAGACCAGAGCAGCGTTGCCGGTCGACTGCATCCACGCCAGACTGAGCTGCGCCGCCGCACAAGGATCCCTCAGGCCCAGATCAGGTCCGTCCACTCGCGCCGCGGCCAGGGCACCTGGAGCCACGCCCTGCCGCCCAAACGGTCCAGGACGCCGCCGAGCTCCGACGACCACCGCGGCTAGGGAAGCCCGCCGCCGGAAGAGGGTCAGGGGCCGCCGCCCCTGCTTGCTCGCGCAGAAGAAGCGAGCACCTCCGCTCAGATTTTGCTCACTACCACTAGTGTCAGCTGACACCAGTGCCTATGTACCAGCTCCGTCCCCGGTGGCATTTGATGTCGAGGTGACAGAAATGCTGCAATGATCTCGTGTAGCAATTCAACCATGGCACTAAAAGAAAGCAATTCTACACGAACAAAACAATTCAACCATGGAACACAGATCGGGCCCAGCCCAGAAAACTATTGAGGGCCCTAAGCCACCGGGGGCAGAGTTTTAGGCTTATTGGGGGCCGATTAGTTAAATACTAGGCTTCAAATCTAGAAAATAAAAATTGACTGGGGGCTAGCGCTAGCCCCGCAGTCGGCCAAACTTAGGCCTGCTTGAGTAATCGTTTTCATAATCCAAAGCCGACAACACGGCTTATTTGGCCTTGTGACAGAAAAAATAGGTTTCGCAAAAAAAAAAAAAAGGAAAAAATAGTCAAAATTTGCGATGTCGCGTAGTACTAAAATCCGTAGAAACCTTCCATCAAACCAAGCAGCCTAATTCTCAAAAAAAAAAAAAAATCTAACCAAGCAGCCCCTTCCATTTTTGTGCGAAGGTTTGCTGAAACAGAGCCGGACTCCAATCGCTCAAATGACGTCCACAACCTTAGCACTCGCCTGCCCCAGCCTAGGCCAGTACATCATACTGGGATCCAAACCCATATCGATCGATCCAACTCAACAGGAAGTCAGGACTATCTCCGCCGCATCAACCTTGATGGCGATGGCGGCGTCGCTGTTGCGCCGCTACGCCATTCGTGGCCGCGGCTGCGAGGGGGAGACGGAGCAATACAGGGCGATGGCCGCCAACGCCAAAGACCTGAAGGAGGCGGCTTTCTCCTACGTTCTTGCCAAGAACTGTACGTCGTCTTTATTTATGCTCTTGATTAGGTCCCAACTATACTAGATAATCTGAACTTTCCCACTCATGATGATCTGTTGCGTGCAGGGAGAAAAGCGGCGCTGGCGTTCGGCGATGAGGCTGCCTGCGCCCTAAAGGTTTATTTACCGATTCTGCGTGAACTTAGATGTTCATTATGAAAATCTGTAAGATGACTAGTGTATTTTAATCTGTCGTTGTGACCTGAGTTGGGAGATGAACTGAGTGCGGCATCTGCGGTGCGCTACTCCGTTCCGCGCAATGCTACACCAAGCTCGAAGACAAAGGTACGTTATGCACGCATCTAATCAAATTAACTTCGGATTGGATCGATCGGATTCGTCTTCCGTTATTTGGATTTACAACGCCCTCGGTCTTGCATGTGCAGATGAGGAGGAAGTCGCTGCCACCCGACAGGCGTTGGAGAAGGCCTTCGAGCTGTTCGACAAAACAAACGAACGGTTGCTGGCTGCGACCAGTTGCCTGGAACTAGCCGAGTTCAGCATGGACCAGCACCAGTTGGGAAGGGCTTCGGATTGCTTTGAACAAGCAGCATATTATTACACCAGTACCCGGCAGGGTCGATACTGCAGGACCCAAGCTAAGCGACTCAGACTCCTAATGGCCAACCAAGAGACGTACAGCAAGTCATCTGTTAGGCTCCGATTTGTGAAGGTCGACGAAGAGACTGTCATCATCCAACCATCAATCGTTTGCTCCCTAGTGGATCATAAACGTTGAGGGGCTACGTTTTACTGTAGAACGTGCCCGTGCCTGCAGGTTGGGCAGAACTCCCGGTGTGCAGGGACGGAGCTGCCTCACAAGCGTTGGTGTCAGCTGACCCCAGTGAAAAGCACAAAACCTTCGCTAATTAGCACTAGCTAATGAAAATTTGTAGAAGATGACCCCACTAAAATAGTGGGAAAGTAGACATGACCCCAGTGACGTTTTTGCCTAGCTTCGTCCCTGCCGGTGTGAGTGTGACTACTCACATGCATTCAGTAAAACGTAGAGCGGTTTTTTTTTGTGACCAATTAATAATTGGATTTCCTAAAGCTCGGTTGCCCGAGATACAGCTTAACGCTTGGTCGACATGCGTGACCGTGCGATCGCTCAATCAGGCTTGTCGATTATTGACGCGCGAGTTGATGGGTTCGCTCTGTTTTTGTGACCGGGTTATGGCCTGTTAAGTGTTTTTTTTACGTTGCTCTATTTTAGGTTCTTGCTGGGCTTTCTGTTGGGATTTTTTCGGGTGTCATTTTGCGTTTGAGCTTTTTGATTTTCTTGTTGGGTTTTTTTGGGTGTCATTTTGCGTTTGAGCTTTTTGATTTTCTCCATGGGTTTGAGTTGATTTTTATTCGCGTCGTTTCGTGTATATCCAGAATGTGAAACGTGTGGTGGGACCCAGAGGCATTTTTCTTTCTCATAATTGTGCAATTGCACACAATCCTCGTTAGTGAGACGGTAACTTTTTTTGTGGGCATGTTGGACCCACAGTGGTCCGAAGTATTGAAGATGGGAACATTGTCGTTAGTGTACAATTTCACACTATTTTATCATCAGCGTGCAATTGCATATCTATTTTTTCCATCGTCAGGCGAGCTTTTTTGTCGTCTAGTTGTGTTTCTCTTATTTGAACCAAAATTTTCAAGAAGCCCAGTTACGAAACAAAAAGTCCAAGCCCATTCTAATAACGTCAAAAAACAACTAACAGAAAAAAGGCCCACATAAAAACCTGACGGAGCTGGCGGGGGAAACGGGCTAGTCCAGCTGTTCCGTCACCGGATGAGGTAGGTTGACCGATATTTAAGATAAATCTCGGTGAACCAAGCGCTAGGCGCTTCCATTAATAATATATTATATCTGAAGAATCACGATCTATGTTCCTATTTTCTCTCGGCTTTGTCTCAATGAGATCTTCGAAATTCGAGTCCATGTTAGTACATTTCAACAACTTTTTTTCATCCTTGAAACTTTTGCCCGCACTCGTCCCCGTTGGGTTTATCCATCCACACAAGTATCCCGTCTATAGCCAAACAGAATTAAAATCACAATATATGACACAATAACAAATAAACAACATCATATACAGTTAAATGATACATCATATAATAAATTTAAATTTCACTTTTAAACACATATGCACATAGATACCGTCTATATAAGATCACATATAAACGATGTATCCCCAATTTAAATTTTAACGTACAATATTTCAAATATTTTTAATCACTCCTCTAATCAATATTTTATCTGTACAAACATTTCTAGCACACATTGAGGATTGAGAATATTAAATTAACAAAACTATATAAGTCAATGAAACGGGCATAATCATTTACTTTTTGCCAAAACAAATGTTGGGCCCACGTATTAAATGTTTGTAACAAATATATAAAACATATATCACGCAACGTATGATATGTGCCGAGGGTTGGGTCTCCTTCTAGTGGGTGTCCAATTAGCGAATTAGGTGGGATGGGTCTCGCGATACCATGGGAAGCCATGCCCACTTAGAGGATAATGGAGTGCCCATGCATAGCCATCTTTAGTTGAGATCTATTTATACTAAACAATTTTAGTTTCTTAGGGTCTCTTTGGATTATATGAATTTCATAAGATTTTTGTAGGATTCAAATCTTTAGGATTTTTTCCTATGTATTGTCTTTGGATCAAAGGAATGGTACTACCCAAATTACTATGTACTGGATTCCTATGCCTCAATTCCATAGGAATTTGAACATTCACCCCAACCTCTTTTTCAGACTCAAGTGTATAGGATCGAGACATTTTTCCTGTGTTATTACTTTGTTCCATCCAAACGACTATTCCGGCAGTTTTCCTGTGTTTTACAATCCTCTGTGTTGCAAGATAAACCTGCGGGATTCCTATGTTTTTCCCTATTCCTCTATTTTTCAACCCTGCAATCCAAAGAGGGCCTTAGTTTGTTGTTCTAGTAAATCACCGCTACTTAATTTCTTTAATTATGCATATATTAACATATTATCCTAAATAGTATGTTTGCTCTTTTGTATGTAACGACATTACTGGTGTGAAGTGTGTTGGTTATACTAAACCTCCAAGTTCAGTGTTCTATCATTACTAGTACACCATATCCATAGTATAACTACACTTTTAAGCAAGATTCAGTCTAAATTAAAAAATGACTTTACTTGTGTGTTGTATCTAATTTAGAGTATTAAATATCCTTATAGGGGGTTCTACAAAGTATGTGTTTACAAAAATATCCCGTAGAGTTTTAGAGATTAGAATTGTCTGCCTTAGTTGTAACTACATAAATTGCAGAGTGTGTGAGGTCTGCAAGAATGTAAGTGGTATGTTCTCCTTACACATGGCCTCACTAGCTGGCGGATGACCTTACTTTTCTTTCCATTTATATGTCATACCATTTTCTTGCAATGTTGTTTGAGGTAAATAATTCATCTGCGGGCATCTGTGACCCAGGAGATGTGGCGTTGTTTTATTTTTACTTGGTTATATGTCTGACCAATGTACCACATCAAAATTACAAAGCCCAACTGGAAAACCAACACGACTTTGTTCACCTAAAACCAATCAAGCCGTTAGAATATATGCATTTCACAAGCTACTTTAGAAGCCAACTATTGTACAAAAAGGTTAGATGTGCAAGTGAAGCATGCTCCTACATATCCTTGTATGCAGGGCTGCCTGAGACATGGATCATCAGGGTCTACGGCTGACATTATTGCCCTATCGCATGACCGGCAGTGTTCGAGAGGAAGTGTAGAACCTTCTGCTAATTGCTTAGGAAATAGTGGCAACAAATGTAAAGGCTTTCATGATAATAATTTGATTTAATTTGGACTAGCTATGGACAATAACCACTAACACCAGCCCTTGGTTTGCATCTAATAAAATATTGTTGTGTAGCGTAGGTGGGCGAAGAACGATGTGCAGCAAGTTGCCTATACATTCTAAGAAATTCTATATTTCGATTTCGAAGTCAAATTTGTACCTTACTCTTTAAGTATTACATTGAGGGCCTCTTTGGTTCGTGGGATTTTAAAAATATAGAAATATAAAAACATAGAAAATAGATGTCGTGTCATGTTGAAGCCTAAGGGAGTTGAAAATCCAAGAATATGTAATAACATGTATTCACAGTTTTTTTCTAAAAGATTAGGTGTAGCCCAATATAGTCCGTGTAGTAACAGAAACTTCTGTAAAGTTTGACTGAATGATTTTTTTTAGAGTTGCATGTAAAGTTGAGCATATGAAAAGTGGATCTCATGTACAACCCAGAAAAAAGTTTATAGGAAATACCCTTAGGAATAGATTTTAGCAAATTCTTTTCAGCCATGACGATCCTGAATGATCCAAGACTAATTATTTGTACGTGTTTATGTACCATTCGACTAAAATTTAATTAACTCTCAGTCAATTTTACATATTTATTTAAATGGATATAAAAAGTTTACCGTGCTGTAACAATTTGTTCAGCTAGTGCAAAATAAATAAATAAATGCAGTATTGTCTCAAACGACTGAAAATTAACTAATCTTCAAACGATTTTACAAATGTGTTCATCATACCATGTTCTAACAATTTGTTCATATTGTACAATAAGCATACAAATGTTTGTTTTAAGAGATGGAAAATGTAAAAAAAATTACACGGATCTCAACATCCGACCAATGGTGAAAACTAAGTAGTTCATTTTCTTGATCCTGCATAGACGAGGCAGAAGTCGGTGCCACAAAATGCCCCAGGCAAAGGCCGTTAGGTTGTTTTCCAAGACGGGCAATCCGCAGCTGGGTGCCATGAGTTGCTTGGAGCTAGCCGAGTTCGCATGGGTCGGCAAAGACCTGCAAAGCGCTCTAGGTTTCTTCGATCAGGCCGCGGATTATAACGGGGACAAAGATCGGCGCTACAGCCTACAGATACTAAGAGACGATCATCAGGTTTCCGTTGGCCAGCGAAGAGACGCTGCGTTGAGGGATCGAGAGGGAGTACTGCAACTGCTGCCCGTCCAGGACTAGTACAAGAGCAGGTTCGCAGGAGCCCGGGATACATATATCACAATCGAAGCCGGCTTTAACTCTGCCTTCGATACAAAGATCACACATTCACACCACGATTCCTCGGTACAGAAAAACGCAAAAACACTCTCCTGCAAACTCAGTATCTTGGTACAGCCGAAATCAAAAGAGATACTTGGAGATGTAGTACTTTGAGGTAGTATTACTAGTCTTGGAACCGGAAACAATTGCCTTGGATGAGTTGGAACTGGTCTTGGGGTTGGAACTGATCTTGGGATTGACGGTAGCCGTGTTCCTGTCTCCCAGCCAGTGCTGCATGTGCACCCCGATGGCGTCCAGGTACAGGGCGCTCCGGCCGTGGAAGCCGACCACCTTCCCTTGCGTCGTGGCGGAGGTGAAGTACGTCCCGACCTCGTCGCCGAACGGCCCGTACTTTCCCCGGCTACTGACGACGGTGATCGATCTCAGCACCCTCGGCCCTTCCCCGGCGCAGGTGTTGTAGTAGCCGTATATGCAGGTCAGCACCTCGTGTGGGTAGTCCAGCTTAATCTGACAAAAGATGGCTAATTGGTCAAGCTTAATGTTGAGTTGACTAAGAGTGCAGTGAGCAGCTCTGATGTACTCTGTTCTGATGTGCTCACCCTGTGTGTGATCTGACCACCGTTGCCGTGCCTGGTAGACCAGATGGACTGCCCGCTCCTGTCATACTCGATCTGTATGGAGCCGATGAAATCGTTTCTCATGATGTAGATTTGCTTCACACCCGTGTAGACGCCATCATCCCATGGCTTGCCTCCCTCCCCGCCCCATGGCCCTGGCCCTATCGGTATCGGCTCTTTCACCACGCCATATGTAACCTGCACCGTCAGCCCAAAAATTCAGACACATTAGTTCTTGCCTCTCACACTATCACTACTTCTCGCATAACTATACCCAACATTCTTCACTCGATAAATCGGTGTTAGACTTACCTCGTCTCCGATGTCCCTCGTCGGCAATGCGAGCGCGTCGGTCTGCCGCGACGGGCTCGTGTCGGCGGCTTTCTGCGACAGCACCTTCCCTTCCAGAACGTGGACGCCGATGCTGTCAACGTACCACCCTTCCCTGCCGTGAAACCCCACGATCCTTCCGTCGGTCAGGCAGCTGGAGAAGAAGGTCCCATGCTCGTCCCCGAACGGTCCATGGCTCTTCTTCGTCGTGTGGAAGGTGATGGACTTGATCACCGTCGGTCCCATGATCATGGTCGGGCCGAAGTACCCGGTGACGTGCGTCAGGATCTCCGATGGAAAGTCGAATATGATCTGCCAAAAACGAAGAACTCCGTGTCACCGCTCACTAGCCAAGCCTGAAACTGAGCTCTTAAACTGAAGCTGTGGAGCTGAACAGAGTGTGTTACAGTGTTAGTACCTTTTCGGGTCTCGCCGCCCCGCTGGAACCGCGCTTGTCGCCCCATATCGCCTGCCCGTTCCGGTCGTAGAGGACCTTCATGGAGGATATCCCCAGCCCTCGCGTGATGGTGATCTGCCGGACGCCGGTGTATATGCCGTCGTCGAATATGGTGCCGCCGGTGCCACCCCATGGACCGAACCTCTCAGGCGTGCTTATGGTCATGGTGCCGTTGTCCGAGATGAAGCTAGGAAATGAGACCATCTGCAGAGCAAGATATATTGGTTAATAACCTGGATGGTAGTTAACTGCAGTCATCACTGAATACTGCAGACTAGTAGATCAGTACAAGGTTTATTTAGTCTGCCTTGGTTACCTTGTTGGAGAGAGTGGCGAACTGTGATGGATTAGGATTCTGTTCCTTGGCAAGAACCATGTCATACCCGGCATTGCCATCCGCGTACTTATGACCTTTCCTGTCGACGGGTCGCGTTATGCTTCGGAGCGCCGATGGGGCATTGGAATTATTAGGGTTGTTCCCGCTTGAGCCTCCGAAGCTCTGTTTGAGAAGTTGGACAGGTTAACATTTTAGCCAACAGAACACGAGAAAGAATAATAATAATAATTGGATATCCTACTGGTGATGCATCAAATGAGCACAGTAGACAACTGTTAGTGAAACCGAACAAATCAAATACAGGCAAACTGTCCGAACTGTGTTTAATGAAACGACTGAATGTTTGTTTTGATGATAAAATTCCAAGCAGGTACGTCGTTGGAACTGTATTCATGTGACTGAATGTCAATATACATTTCTGGGACACATGAGTAGTACTAGTCCTCCTCATCAAATTAACACAACAAAAGAAATTGATCTCCCTCTTATCTTTCTAGGCGGAGGAAAATTACAAGAAACTAGGCAAATATGCAGAAAACCAAGCTTGTTGTGTACAAGAGTGAGAGTTACGGTACCATGTTGTGTCGCCCAAACAAAGTCCAAAGCACGCAGAGAAAATAAATAAAGGTCGCACCAATAGTGATGAGCTTTACTAGGTTGACAAGAGGCACTGGCATGTTCATCCATATTTATAGAACATCACGAGCCGCAACGTCCGCGAATCCGAGAGCAGAAGGAAAGCAACTGCCGGGTGCTCTGACGGCTGGAGACACCCGGGAAGGAAAGGGAAGGATTTCTCGTCTGGCTTTGGGTGATTCCTCCTCGCGTTTGACGGTGGAAAACTAAAGCAGCCACCACTCCTGGTGCCCCGCCTTTTAATAGTTCGATTCTCCCTTCAAGAGAATGTTGTATTGCATCGTAGCTTTCTTTATCTCTATTTTTTGTCAGGACCGACTTCTGGAATGGTGGAGCAACAAAATGAACCTTTTGTCTTTTTCAATGGAACAATTTTAAGTATGGACAGAACAGTCCAGATGAACTGGCTGGCGTGCATCCGATCCCATCTAGATTTCCAGTCACCTCAAACACTGTGTACATATATGCCGAAAACATTTTCTTTCTTTCTTTTCAAAACAGGAGATCACTCCAGGCTCCAATTAAGAAGCCCACAAACAGGCAGAAAGTAACAAAGGTTCTGGCTCTCCCGAAGAAGTATACAAAAGCTAAAGACAGAAAAGAAAGACTATAGTTTCGACATAAAGAAAACGTTCGCAGCAAGCTGACTCAAGCTAAGCTATCTCAACCATCATACACAACGTCCCCGTATGTACATCTTACAACTAAGGGGGAAAACAAGAGAGAAATAACCATAATTCATACAAAACCCCTCTTCCATGGTACAACTGTCACGAATGATATTATGTCCGGCCGCCACACAAGGCGCTTCTCTCAGATATGTGCATCTCGCTTGTTATCTTTAACGGAAACTGTGTAAGTCTCTCGGTGTCGTTTCCACGCTCTCAAGGGGACATGAGTACGAAGCCTTTTTCCCTTTTCAAGGTCCGAACTGGTTGCGCCTTACTTGTTCAGAAAGGCCTTCAAAGAAAACGGTGTGTAAGAATCCTGCTCCAAAAGTTTCAAATGTCATGCATGCATCATAGTCAAATCTCAGTTCAAGTGGATGTTTGTGGGGAGAAAAGTTAAAACAAGCTAGTAATGACTTGTAGTGAGAAAAACAAGGTACTAATGACAAATTCATGATCAGTGCTATATTACCTTGCCAACTTCCTGCTGTAAGTATTGTCTAACCACAGTCGACTGCTGTATCACTCTTTCCAATGATGAATATGCCGGTAGATTAGCATTTTCTGTCAGTCATCACGAGATAGAGATCACGATTAGATCATATCAAGGCTATGGCGCCAGTAGCTAAGGAGAGTATCTTACAACATACCGAGAATAGCCCGATTCAAGCTATCTGCAACATTCTGCCTATACTCTGGGCTTAGTAGATGGAACATAGGTGACTTCTCAGGCTCTAAATAAGCTAGAAGGGCCATAAAGTCCTACATAACAAAACAAGGATTTACATAGTTCTCCATGCAAAACATAATCAAGGCACATCAATCATCACTACATCCCCATATCTGACGCCAACAATATTCAGCCCATGGTGTGTTAAATAAATCTCGCACCTCAAATGGGTGATGATAATTATGGGCTACTCGTTCATACTTGGACAACACAAAACATCATCTATTCATAAGAGCCATGATTAAAACTATTTCAATGCCAATTTCGTTCAAAAGATGAATGTGATCTATTAGTTAAACATAATAAAAACACATGATAGTCTAGCAAACTCAGTTAAAGCTGTTTATATCAATCAGAATACAGAAGACTACAACACTAGCTAGATTTGAGGTGGTATGATACTCGAACTGTTTTGGTATATCCTTCAGTACCAGAACTTTCATATCTCATGCATCACAGGAAACCAAACTCCTCATGTTGTCTGGACTAAAAACGATATTTGTAGTTTTCTACTAATAATTCTAGGTTTAGAAAAATATACCTCTAACTTTTCGACATACTTGGCAATTTTTCCAAATGGTGTCAACTTTTTCTGGCCAAACTCAAGAGCTTCTGTGCTGTCAGCCAAAAATATCCAGATTAATCAAACCATGTAACGCAATTATCTTCCACCCTCCAAATATAACTTTTGCTAGTTACCATTTTCTGGAACGAACTAGCTCAATGAAGTGAAGACTTAAAAGATCAAAATGCAAATCCATATCATTCTCTAGCAACTTGGGCGCCAACTCTTCTGTAAGTTCTATGGCTTTCACGGCATCCCCTTCCAACACAAAATTTAAAATTGCTGGAAAAATCCATATACGGCATTAGGATATGGGATGCAAATAGCAATTCATGAAGACACACGGGAATAAAAATGGTTGTTTTTTTGAAACTTGCATACTTTATATTGTCATGAGCTCATGATATAAAAGCCTTTAAGATCTTTTTAAACCACGACTATTTCATATGCTCTATGGAAAAAAAAAGGGAACAAAGGGAAGCTACTATTGAAAACAATCATTGCAATAAGTATCCAAAAAAATGTAAAACATGGAAGAAATTACACTCGAGTTTGCTTAAGTTTTACTAAGCAGAAGATTACTGTAACATTGTAAATAAAATCCATAGGTTGACTTGAGAGTGCACGACATAACTTGCATTTGTAATGGTGTGCAACAGAAATCACATGCAACCACTAGTACTTAAGTATAAATGACAGTGAACAACAAACCCATCTGTATTGGCTACATCTCAATATCCTATCGGCTAAACAAAGTGCAGTTCCATACTTGCATTGACCAGTTGATTCAGCAATGGCATTTCTGTTAACTGAATTAGTACTGTTAGTACACGTCCTTTCTTATAAATGAAAAAAGGGAAATATTTCATGATCATTAATTAACACGTCAAAATTGTAATAGAAAGGTTTGAACGAATATGATAATACAGAGGTGGAAAAGTAGTGGCAAAATGGAGCATTTGTAAACCATAAGTCTAAAACTACGGGAAATTTACAGAATAAATATAAGTTATTCACGTGTGAAATTTAATAAGAGTAATATACATCCCTGGACAATGCCAAATGCCAATGCAAGATTAAGTATTGATCCACAAATAAATACCTTTACGCTTATCCACATCTACAGTATAATCAATAGGTAAGTTTAACCCAGTGCTGGATATGAAGGTCTCCGCGGTCTCCTTAAAACAGTTGTGCATAAGATAAGATAGCACTATGTCGCGAACATCGTTATCGCTGACAGACTGCAGTTGGAAGAAATTCCAGTGTCAATAATAGACTATTACTAAATATAAGATGACGACATAACTATTATCAACCAAATAAGCAAATAAAACTCTATTTATCCACCTAAACATGGTAATAAGCTTTTTCCTTGACTGAATTTGGCAAGAAAAATACTACTCCAAACTCAAAAATAGCTGCATTTATTATCCACAAAAACAGTGAGATACTAGCAGTGATCTCTTTAGCTAATAGTTTCTGAATTCCTATTTCCTGTGTATATGATATTCATAGAGTATTTGCACAGATTCCATACCACCTAAAAGAAAAGATATATGAAAGTCCAAGAATATGATCAGGAAAATAATGGTTTACATAGATATCGCTGGCATGTTTTAATGTTTGTGAAATTACACATAGCAACTGAATATGTTCCGACAGAGGGCAAATACTAAGGAGAAATTCTTTCATAGACTTAAACTAAGATTAATAAACATGTACAGGTGGTTCAACTCTTTGCAATCTGCACTCAACTTAATGAACGCCAAACTGGACTACTTATAGCAGTTGTGCCGATATAAACACAAATGAAGCTTTCGAGCATGCCACTTAGCGATATGAAGCAGAGTGTCTCGTTAATTCAACTAGATCGCAGGGTACCTTCTCGACAAAGTCCCGATCTCTTTTCACTAGTCTAGAAAAACCTGTCAATTGACAAAGTCCCAAGTCTTTTTGTACTAAGCTAACTCATTGAACAAAGTACCAATCTGTCTTACTTTCCCTAATGCTCATCGACAGAGTTTTCAATTTTCCTCATCGAGTCCACGCACTCCAACAATCACAGAAACCTACGGAGACGAATCCAATAACCGGACACATAGCGACGAGTACTTCACGAATTCGCTCACGAACGGGAGAAATTCACAAGAGCCATTAATGGCAGCACCAATCCCATCTAGCAACTTCGTCTCCCCACCTCCCTAGACGAATTCGCGAGCGAAACCAACATCAACAACTAAGCTATACAAGTGGCGGGGGGCATGAGCATACGTACGACGTTCTCGTAGAGGCGGGGATCCAGGTCCATCATGGCGGAGGAGAAGAAGTCGGCGCCGGATGCGAGGAGGGTGGATGGCGCTGGGGGAGCCGGAGATTCCCGAAGAGAGGATTTTATTTTATTTTTCTTTCTTTTCCGGGCTTTACGGCCTCTGCTGACGGCACATGACAGGACAGCTGAGAGTTTTACTTCTTGGACAACAAGATTTGACTATTTTTGTCCCTTTTTTTCGAGGAACAAAGTTTTTTTTTCGAGGAAACAAGAGCTTCATTACTTAATCAGCAGGATTACAATAACAAGCAATACAACCAACTAGAAAATCTGTGATAAAATTCACCCAAAGATATCTCCTCCTAGTGGCAGTAGCTTGTTTGCTGCAGAGATGAGCTAAATTGTTCCCTTCTCTACCCACGTAAACTAGTTTAAAGTTTGCAAAATTCCTGCTAAGCTCCTGAATAACATGGAAGACGGCTGCATATTCAACTCTATCACATATGCCTAAGTTCAAAAGCTTCACGACATGATCAGTATCACTCTCAATTATCACATTAGTGAGGCCCAAATCGCACGCCAACTATATATCGTCCCGAATAACGAGGATCTCCATAGACATTGCATCTGCGACGGAATCATACCAGATTGTCTACGCACGATTAATTTATCTGTATGATCACGAATACCCAACCCAGTACTCCCCTGGTTCTTAAGTTTCGCCTCTTTGCAGCTGCCGCCGACCCACGCAGCCAGCAACGGAGATCTTTATTCGGAGCACTGTGTGAGGATTGTGGAGCTAGGGCATGTACAACCGTGATAACTAGCCGAACTGATAAAATATACTATGTTTGTTTCTAAATATATGCTTTTAAGGTTTTTTTAGCTTGTATTTTAGTGTCTTGATTCACTCATTTTGGTATGTATTTAATCCATATTAAAGTGATCAAACATCTTATGATTTGGCATGGAGGGAGTATGTTTCTATTTCAAACTCTAAAACGGGCCTACCTAGAAAAATAGAACTATGGACCCAAATATTTGAACACTACACTTAGATCCTGATGGACATGTATATAAAAAAGATGAAAAGAACAATTTAAATGGTCCATTAGGGCAGACTGCTAATTGCTAGACGACAATCTCACCTACGCGAAAAACTAGTATGGAATAAAGAGAAACAACCGGAGATGCGAGAAGAACAAACGACAAGATGGGACCTACGACGGATTGGCGATTGTGCACTGCATGGGTGAGGAAGAGGCCAGAGGCGCTCAGCACTTGTTAGGGGCCATGTTTCATCGCACAGACGAGGACTTCCATTTTGTCACAAAAAGAGTTCTTGACAAATAATTGGAATTTTGGTTTGTTCCATATAAAGATCAGATGAAGCCTCTCCCAATTCGCAGTTTTGAAGAGTTCAAGCATAATCTTAAGTTTACCAAGGAGGGTGTTGGAGATAGAGTTAGTTTCAGTTTTCATATGTATGAAAGGTTTAAAAAAAAAATATGGGGGGTAAAGATTATGCGCCAATCCATTAATTAAGGACTTTGTACAACAATGGAAAAATAAAAGAGATGATCACAAGCTTACTCTCGCGACATGATTTCACTCAAAAGTTTAGCGCTCGCGACGACCCATAAGTTTGGGTCCTTGTTGATCTTGTCAAAGATGACCAGAGGTGGAGCATGCTTGCGTCGATGGCTCGAAGATGTTGGCGTTCACGTTGAACCTTGTCAACAAGTTTTAGTATCGCGCTGCGGTTGATTGTCCTCGCGTAATCGAGGTGCGTCGAGCAGCCAGGTCAAAGCATGTAACATGTTCAGTCGAGGACCACGGTTGACGGTAGGGTGGCAAGGTAGTTCGGAGCTGAGCAGGTCGAAGGACGTAGGGTGAGGCCGGGGTGACCGGTGCCGCCATTAATTTCATCCTTCCGCGCCTTTTTCCATCTGAAACTGCTTTGTTTCGTGTGATTGAGCGCTCACCCCTAGTCATTTCTTCTCCGCTGCCCACCGGCCCGAGCTGCTGTCGGCAACGCCGATGCGACCGAGAACGGCAGCGGTGGAAGGCGGTTCGGCCGGTGATGGTCGAAGAATAGCATCGCCCTTTTGCTTATGCAACTCTGACCCCTCGATCGTACTCATGTCGTCCGTGTCGAACTAACACGCACGTCACGGCAAATACCAAGACCGAGTCGCCACTACACGTTGTAACCCAACCACATGTTCCAGTGTGTACCACCAGCCCGCGGCAGTCCACCTCGACACGCTAAGCTAAGCTGGACGCCTAACCTATACCCATCTCGCGCGCGCTTCACTACTGCGGAACTTAGCCATCGCCATTCGCCATGCCATCCGTGAAGGTGAAGCCTCCGTCCCCAGCGCCGGCCCTCGCGCTCCTCCTCTTCGCGGCAAGCTTCGCGGTTTCCCAGGCGGGGATAAACTGCGGCGACACCGTCGCTCCGGCACCACAACCGGCGTCCACGAACGCCAACAACAGCAGCGCGTTCGGCGCCAACCTCCAAACTCTCCTGAACCGCCTCCCCCAGGCCGCGGCGCCACGGGATTCGCCTCTCTGTCCCTGGGCACCGGCCGCGACCGTGCCTTCGTCCGCGGCCTCTGCCGTGGCGACTCCCCGCCATCCAGGTGCCTCGCCGACCTGATAGACGCCGTCCAGGACTTGAGCGGTAAATGCCCTCCAGCCGGAGCGCGGGAGCATGGTACGAGCGGTGCTGCATCAGCTACGCCGACACTAACGACTCGACCACCTACGAGAACCGCATCGGCGAGGTGTTCGTCGATACCCGCACGGTGGCCGACCCGGACGGCTACGAGAGGTCGTACGACGCGCTGATGACCCGCCTTATCGCGCGTGCGGCAGGCGGCGGCGGCAACCGCGCGGCGAGGACTAGCATGTTCGCCACCGGGGAGGCGGTGTACGCGCCCGGCGACCCGAACGGGACGATGTACGGGCTGGTGCAGTGTATGAGGGACCGCAGCGACGCGGAGTGCGAGCGGTGCCTGCAGGGTCTGGTGCCGCAGCTGCCGTCCTGCTGCAAGGGACACCAGGGTGGGGTATCGCGGAACTTCAACTGCCAACTGCGGATTCAGATATACACCTACTACGACCTGTCCCTCGACGCGCCGCCTCCGGGGCAGGCTGCTCCACCGCCGCCTCCAGATGCTCCTTCGCCGCTGTCCAGCGGAGGAATACCCGGTGAGTTACTTTACTGGAACTGGAGTAGAAAATTCACCTTCAAAGTCCGTGTGGAGAAGATATCAGAAAGCAAAATTTCCATTTTTGGCCAACATTTAGTCAATAAACAGTTTTCAGAGACTAGAATGGTTATACTGCCGTCGCCATCATTTTTGTGGCCGGTACCCCATCGCCATCATTCTGACCGAGCTCCACCGTTTCCTACACGGCGGCTCCTGCTCGCCTCGTGCATGGAGAGACAATAATGCTGATTAATAAATCGGATAAAAACATGCATGCAGGAAAGAGAAGAGCATCGAAACGTGCCGTCGTCCTTGCGGCGGCGCTCTCAATCGGAACACTGCTCCTGCTACTCTTCCTGCTCGTTTGTCTTTACACGCAGAGGAGAAGGAGAAGGACGAACAGGGCACCACGAGGTACATATACACACTTGCTGCTTGCACGAACTGATTTTAGCACTGCTTCAAAGTACTAACAGAGTCACTCGTATGTGAGACCGACGTACAGATGATGCCGGAGAAGATAGCAGCAGCAGGTACGTTTTCCCGGAGCAATTCACTCTGCCATTGCTGAGGGCTGCGACAGGCAACTTCGCCGCAGAAAACAAGCTTGGAGAGGGAGGTTTCGGGCAGGTTTTCAAGGTAATCGATCAGTTAGCATGCACTTTCCACTTAGGTGACAGGCTATTTCTGCTCTCTGCTTACTGTTTCGACAATTCGATTCACAGGGTATACTGCCGGACGGGCAAGCGATAGCGGTGAAGAGGCTCTCCCAGAGCTCGTCACAGGGATTCCAAGAGCTGAAGAACGAGCTGCTGCTGGCCGCCAAGCTCCTGCACAAGAACCTCGTGCAGCTCCTCGGGGTCTGCTTGGAGGAGCAAGAGAAGCTGGTGGTGTACGAGTATCTGCCAAACAGGAGCCTGGACACCGTCCTCTTCGGTACGTACATGAAATTTCTCTCACGATCTCTTCTTCATCTTCTTTTGTCAAGTCCCAACTCCTAGCTAATCGATCGTCACAGATAATGGTGGGAGTGGGCGGCGGCGGCGACATGGCCTGGACTGGAGGCAAAGGTACACAATCATCACCGGGATTGCTCGTGGCCTGCTGTACCTCCACGAGGAGTCGCGGCTGAAGGTCATCCACCGGGACCTCAAGCCCAGCAATGTCTTGCTGGATGAGAACATGAACCCCAAGATCTCGGATTTCGGGCTGGCTCGAGCGTTCCGGGGAGACCAATCCAGAGATGTCACCAAGCGAGCAGCTGGTACCCTGTAAGTGTACTCTGAAACTAATGCATCTCCGTTCTGTTTTCACTGAAACTAGAGTTCAGAAGCTGTTTACTGATGGATGCACGCATATATATGCAGTGGGTATATGTCGCCCGAGTACGCGTACTCCGGCCACGTCTCCACCAAGTCCGACATGTACAGCTTCGGAGTCATCGTGCTGGAGATCGTCACGGGTCGAAGGAACAGCAGCCCGTGCCAAGACGCCAACGCCACCAACTTGTTAAGCGATGTAAGCACCCGCATCTGACGAGTAATCATTGGCAAGAGGGACAACCTCACTCAAATTTTAGGAGTGACTACTAATCCTATCTATGAGACTATGACACTACCAATTGCATGCTTAATTGATCTCAACATTATAATTACATGCTTTGGTATCTCCACCAACTACTTCTTATCATCCGGATCCGTTAGTTTTTCAAATGGAACCTCTTGTTTGATTCACAAAATAAAAGTCAGAATGTGGTTCTTATGGGCATTTAAAAAAATTCTGATTACAATAACAATTTTTACGACATTTTAGGGGTAAGTTCTTTTACTTGGACATAACATTTAGTTCATGTTGCTATTCCCTCATCTAGAGGGGAGTACATTAGATGAAATATTTTTTGAAATGTATCACCATATCCCTAGGGGTTGGGACCCCTTTTGATGGCTCAGTGGATTCTGTATGCCCAAAAACCTAAATTCGACTAATTATTTATTTTGTACCACTCAAAGAGTGGAAACTGTCATTCTAACTCTTCTTAAACATCTTGAAAAACTTGACCCAAAATCTCAACACCTAATATTTTCCTCTTTATTCGGTTGGTTCACATGTCCTGTATGCAGGGGCGTATCTAGGGGGTTTGCCATGGGTATTATGGCACCCACTCCAAAAAATGCAAAATAGTTTACACCATTTAAATTGCACATGTTATCTAATAGTTCAAACAAAATTTAACACTATTTGTTGGAAATGTGAATATAGTTAGACCAAATTGTACTATTTATAGTGTAATATTCACAAAATTTGAACTCATGAATAAACGTTGTATTGTTCATGTACATTCTAACACCCCAAACATTATGAACCTAGATCCGCCACTGCCACTGCCTCTGCCTCTGCCCATAGGCCATAAGTAAAGCTACCAGAAGAAAATGGAACAAACCAGAACATAAACAAACTGTAACACATTTTTTTAGGAAAAACCTTATAATCATCCGGGGGATCCGTCGCTCGCATCCTCTGCATGCAGCGCTTGCCACGTGTCCCCGCGGACCCACGCGCCGTCTCCCTGACCCCGACCTTATCCTCTCCACCCGTTCCTTCCCCTCGTCTCCTCAATTCTCTCTCCCGCACACCATGGCAGCGATGGCCACCAGCCCACCAGCGCCTCCAGGCTCGCCCCCACTCCCGACCCACGTCGCCTCCTGCGCATGACGCCGCCGCTCCCTCCCTCACACGCCCACGCACACGCCGCCGCCCCATCTCTCCCTAGGTCCTCCTCTACCGAGATCGTCGCACCTGCTCTGGCCTCGCGTAGTCATCTCCTCTTGATGCTCGCCGTGGCGGGAGGCGTCGATATTGCGGCAGCCACGACACTGAGACGTCCCTGCACCTGCCGGAGGTCGGAGGGAAGTGACCTCGCCGTGGGCATCGGTTTTGCCAGCGTCGCCGTGGGAAAATCGGAGCTTCTCCTCGCCGAGAAGTCCCTCTGCATCGCCACCGCGCTCGACATCTCCTTCCGCGCGTCCGGCCAACACATCATCCACCCGTTCCGTTTCCCCGACACGCGCCTGGAGACTTTGGCGCGTTCGCCATGGTCGACACCTTCCTAGGAGCCGTGATAGGAGCCGCAGATGGCGATGCTGCCAACCGCGGCCGTGCTGCTGGCGGCAGCGGTGGTGGCGCGAGCGACCGCCGATCCGACGACAAATGGTGGTGCTAGGAGCGTTAAGCCCATGTGCTGCCGGCGGACAACAGCGGTGCTACAAGCGCCGGGCGTCGATGCTACCGACAGCAAATTTTGACCATTGTTGCTGTCAGGGAACGACACCGCAGCTACAAAGCTTGTCCACTGGTGCATCATATGAGATTTTTGCTACTATTATTCTTCTGTTTTTGAGTCATAAGAAAGAGAAAATTGCTACCAATGACTTTTTGTTTTGCATCATAGGAGGAGATTTGTTGCTACCATTTTTTTCTTTTAAAATCATAGGAAGAAGAATTTTGCTACATATGTTCTTCGTTTTTGCATCATAGCAAGGAGAATTGCTCCGATGTTCTTATGTTCTGCATCATAAGGAGAAATTTGCTACCCGATGTTCTTCAGTTTTGCATTATATGACGGAAAAAATTGCTACCTATGTTCTTCATTTTGCATTTTAGTAAGGAGAATTGCTACCGATGTTCTTTTGTTTTGCATCATAAGGAGAAATTTGATACCCTAAGTTTTTCTGTTTTCCATTATATGAAGGAAAAAATTGCTACCGATGTTCTCCTGTTTTGCATCATAGCAAGGAAAAATTTGCTACATGGCGGACGACAATGGTTTGACAGGTAATTTCAGCAGGAGGTGATTCTAGCAGGAGATCAGGGATGCTCTAATGGTTTTCGGCGGTGGCCGGCGAGGTCTCTGGCCGGAGCTTCGAGCGAAGGGCGATGGTGCGCAACGCCATTGCCGGCAAAACGGGGAAGTGTGACGGCGTCTTCTCCGACGACGGCCGCAGAATTCGGCAGAGCGACTAGGACGGCCGGCGAAACGGAGAAGCTGTGACGGCGTCTCCTCCGACGACGGCCGCAGAATACAGCGGATCGACGAGGACGAACCGTTCTGCCCGCGGCCATGGGCGTGTGTTATCGACCGGGATTTTTTGTTACGTTTTTTTCTGTGGAGAAACGAGGTGTGCGGGTTGTCGGGATTTTTGTAGTGTTTTTTCTGTGGAGAAACGAGGTGTGCGGGTCGTCGTTCGTTGACTAGCGAGATGTGACACGTGTCGTCCTCTCCACCCGGGGGATCAGGGGAAATTATCCCCCGGGGACGCTTAGCACTACCCATTTTTTGGGCTAACTGTAGCACAATAAACCCGCAAAACCTGCCAGAAGGAACTACCCAGCGATTTAATGGGCCGGACCATATGCGCGGTTCCAACTACCGAGCCTAGCCCAGCAAGGCCCAGGATCAATCTTGCCGAAGATCCAAACGGCCCTACTCTGTCACCGAGCCCTTGCCCTTAGCGGCGTCAGCGCCGACGGCTCACTTCCATGCCCCTGTTCCCCAACCTCTCACGAGCGTCGCCGCCATCGCCGTTCCCGTTCTTCATCGCCGGGACATCGCGTTCCTGCTGTCTCCACCCCGTCCGCAGTTGAGTTTTGAGGTATGAGGCTGTTTTCATCCGGCGATTAGTTAAATCCCACTGACCTTCAGAACTTCTTGTGCGCGTGCAGGTGCACGGCGCCCACATGTCGACGCCCTCCGGCTCCGGCTCCGGTGAAGTCGACGGGGCCGCCTCCGCTGCCTCCACGTATTACGACATTTACGGTCCCGACGTACGTGCTTTCTTGCCGTCTTTTCCCCCTCTTTGGGGGATAAATTAAGGTTTCACTGTTAGTAGAAGTAGAACCCGGGAGGTTTTTAATCACCTGGAGCTGTGTCAGTCTGTTGCTAGGAAAAGCTGTGTTTTCGTCTTTGATTTGCTGATGCTGGAAAAGATTGTAGTTTTTAATTTTGACTTTAGTATGCAACTGGTGTTTTGGCGTTTTAGTCTGTTATTAAGATTGGAACATAGGGTCATGGAATTGCAACATTAGACTGTTATTTTGACTCATAGTGAAGATGGTAGTTTTCGGTGATTGTTGCTAGTGGACCTCGGCCGAAACCTGCGGATATGTGTATTGATGTTTAGGAGAGTTTCCTCAAAGGGTTGAAGCCTTGATACCTACAGATGAATACAATGCAGGCATAGTGGATTGTTCAACTGAACTTCTGTGATGCAAAAGCATAGACTGATTGTTTGTTTGGTAGAATAGTGTGTTTCCTCTGTCAAATAAAAGGAAGGCACCCCGCTTGAAATTTGATGAATACGATGTGTATTTGGATATCAGAGTTTGCTCTTAACACTAAAAACCTGTTATGTTTGGTGTGTGACAAATGTTTGAATTGAAGTCTATATGATATAAATGGACTATTAAGTGAAGAAGCATGGAAGTCTTGTTTACATTCACTAATTTATCACAGACATTTATCTTGCTGAACATGTGGATATTTGCGCATTGTTTATTGGTCAAGAGCACTCTTGTGCTGCTGACTTTACTGATCAACACATTTGCTACTTGAAGCAATGCCTTACATCTTACCGAACTAATTCTTGTACTGTTGTTTTGTTTCAAACTATCCAGGCCAAACCTGATGTTGTTTTTAAGGAAACCACTTCAGGTTCCACATTGAATTTGCAGGTTCCTTTCATACCAAAAAACAACATGCAAATTCACCTTTTGTTTTTTGTATTGTAACACATTATTTATTTGTAACACAGGATGTCCAGGGGCTAGTAACTTGGGTTATTGGTGAAGGCATGCTGCCTTCCTGGGTGTTTATTAAAGTAAATTTTGTTTCTATGTCCTTTTTTACTTTGGGGAGCACTTGATTTTCCTTTTTTACTTTCCACTGTATGTACTAGTCATTATAAAAGAACACCAACTGAGTTTGTTCTGTTTCATATTTTTCATGACTGTACTTTGGACTGAGAACAACCTGCTATTTAATTACTGTAAAGTCTATCTTAGACACACGTGTAACATTCTTTTAACCTAGTAAATTGTAAAAATCATAAAAAAAACATTGGCAACTCATGATAGCAATAAGTAGATGTCGATTTGCAGTGAGCATCGATACTTAATTTGCACATGTAATGTTGGCTTTGGTGATTGTGTAATATTATTTGGTGCTTCAGAATCCCTACATCTTCTTAGCACTAAGTTTTGCTTGTCTTTGGTGTTCAGAACAAGCCTCTTATCCCAAAAGTTGTCCTTCTCTATGTTCCTGGCCTCGATGCAGCTTTATACATGTTGCAGTCCCTCCTTTCTTCTTTGAAAGAATTGTGCGGCAATCCAAAACCTGTCCTAGCTTCAAGGTTTGTGCATTGAACAGACGACTTAGATTTTTTGCCCACGGCCTTTTGTATTCTGGTGTATCATTAGTACAATATTGGCAGTATTCCCATGTCAATCCACTACACTTGTTATGGCTAACTTAATTTTTTCTGGCAGTCGTGTACCAGATGAAAGGCATACCATTGACGCACTCCTAACATGCAGAGTAAAGCGAAAGCGCCAGTCACAAACATCAAACCAAATGTATGAATCTGATGGAGGTATGATATGAGATCATGGCTCCTAAATATTGTGTTTTGCATTGGCCCCATACTATACGATTTGGTCTGCTATTCTGGTGGTAGCCACTAGGCACTGGAAAAAAAATCTGAGATTCTTTAAGATTCTATTTTCGAAGATCATGTGACTCATTTCAGTGTTCCCATCCTTTCTGGGGTCGTTTACTTCCTACAAAATTGCCATTTATACTTGTAATATGAGCAGTGGCTACCTTTTCATCAATATCATTTTTAACTGTTATCTATTTGCATTCTGTCATGTTCTATTTTATATTTTAAATGTCACATGCCAGCTATCATTATAATCTAATGTAATGTTACAGCAGAAGTTTCTCGCCAGCCCAGGGTTGAGAGTATAGCCAATTAACCAGATATGTGTCATGCTATCATCTATCGTTTATTTTCCTAAGCTCAAGATGTCTTCTCAAATCTCTCTAGCCAATTATTCCTTCTCTAGTTTAATGTTTGTTCACCTGTCTATTTGTACACTTACTGAAATTAGAGTATGAATCCCTTTCCTATGACAAGTGAGCACTACTGACACCAAATATATTTTTGTGCAATTTCCTTTTTTTTTTGTGTTTAAGGTAAATTATCAAGTCTGGAGGACCTAAGAGATAAACCATTTCCTGTTAAATACTACACACTTTCTGAGAAAGACTTAGAGGATAATGGTTACTCATTCAGTTTACCAGGTTAGTTTTTTTTGTCTTTGGCTTCGCCTTCCATTTTTATGCTTGGATGCTAATTTTTTATTCGCCAAAAAATCAGGTTTTGTCCCTACGGTTCCAGCTCCTTCAGGCTCTTCTCCATATGAAATTCTCGCACTTGACTGTGAGATGGTAATACGATTTTCTGTTTCTTGAACTTTTAAATTATTGATGTACATTTTGAGGCCCTTGTTTGATTGTTCATCCAAAAAAATCTTGACATATTAGATCTATCTAGTTGATAGGTACATTTATGCCACTGTCTATTTCTTATTCTAATATTCGTTAAAAACAAAATCATATTATTTTGCAAACCTTTACTTTTCAGTGTGTGACCGCAGCTGGATTTGAACTTACAAGAGTGACATTAGTCGATATTAAAGGAGAGGTATGGACATTACTATTATGAGGTTCCTTTGAAGAATTGTCCCTCTCACAGTCATGCTTGATTTGAATTCCTGTTTCCTTTTGATCAAAGTGATCTTAGTTTAAAAAGATAAATATTTCTTCTTTATATGTGCTTGGATGAGCCATTATTTTGTTCGCAGTTCAGTGCACATAATAACTATTCTTGCAATCTCTTCAGGTGGTACTGGATAAATTAGTTAAGCCTGCCAATCCAATCACTGATTACAATACAAGGTATATGATGCCTTTACTTCCTTTCTTGTAGGGCTAGCACCAACTATAATGTGGTTTTCAGTCATTTTTTTCTCGACGTATTTATGATATAAATTTTTAGTTCTGCTATATGTGGATTGCTAGGAATTGTTACCTTTGTTTCAAACACATGTATTGTAGTTGTACTAATATGAAATTCTCATTTATCAATGAAATTCCATTGTCCTAATTTACGCCTTTATGTTTCTGTACAGTTTTTCCCCATAATATTCCTAGTACGCTCTGATTGATAGGTTTGAGTTTAATTATTCTTCATAGTGCAGGTTCAGTGGAATCACTGCTGAGATGCTATCAGATGTGGCCACAACCCTCCAGGACATTCAGGTCAGCTATTTCTAATATTCTCATGATTTTTTTGTGTGTGTCATCATTTCGTCATACTTTGGCTGACACCATTGTGTTCTCTTTCCAGGAAGAGCTTGTTGGACTTGTGTACAAGGAAACCATTCTTGTTGGGCATTCTTTGGAAAATGACCTTATGGCATTACGGATATCTCATGACTTGATCATTGATACTGCTGTTTTGTACAAGTATAATCGTGGCCCTCGCTGTGTTAAAGTTGCTTTACGTGTTCTGGCAAACAAATATCTTAGCCGGGAGATCCAGAACTCAGGGTCTGGGCATGACAGCGCGGAAGATGCAAGAGCTGCTCTAGATCTTGCTCTTTTGAAAATTAAATACGGTAACTCATACTTTTAAGAATTTATTTAATTTATTTTCCAGCTATTATTTCCTTGAATGCTTACCTTCATATGAACTGAACATGATAAACACATGTTTTTTGATATTCAATTTGTCCACTTTATTGCCGTTGTGTGGTAATGTCTATCATCTGATATCTAGTTCAACAGGTCCTGATTTTGGCTCTCCACCATCGTTTTCACGACGAAATCTGGCTTCCATTCTGCATGAAAGTGGGAAAAAGTGTTCCCTCATAGATGAAGAGTATGTTCTTAATCGCTATTCAGATGCTTCTTGCAATTCAATTGCAGTTTTCTCAGATGATGATGCCCTCTCTAGATCAATGAAAGAGGTTAGCACTATAGTTTTTTAGTGGCAGTATTTTGCCTCCGTATTTTTTTTGGTGTTCATTAGTTGCTAAAATCTCACTGCAGGTAAAGAAGGACAAAATCAGCTTTGTCTGGACTCAGTTTTCAGGACTGATTTCCTTTCTACGTAAAAGAGCTCAAGATCCCGAGCTAGTGAAATCCTGTGTTGCAGAGGCTATTGCACTGAAAACCTGTGATGCAAAAACTGCCCGGAAAAGAGCGAAGGACCAAACATGTCCTGAGTTGAAGGGAATTTTGTGTGAATTAGACAAGAAAATCAGAAAATTACACAGTGCGCTGCCTGAAAATGCTATGTTTATCATATGTACCGGTCATGGGGATACTCCTTTGGTACAAAGGTAAACCTACTCAGGAAAATACATTTCAAGTTTCCCCTTCCTAGTTTGAGTTGGTCTTTAGCTGCTTTATACGCTATTACTTGAGTTGCAAAACTGTTTCACAATGTAACCTACTTAGTAACCATGTTATGCGTGCAGATTAAAGAAAATGCTTAACCACGGAGAAGAAAAACAGTCGAAAGCCGGGAAAATATTGTCCATGCATTGGAAGATCTGCAAGCTCAAGCGGAAGTTGCCCTATGCTTTTGTTGTGTCAAGCATTAGCGGTAAGCAACTTGTTTTTTCTTCCCCGCGTGTTTTGGAAATGGAACACAATCCATCATTCTGATTTTCCATTGTTGGGTATTGACAACCATTTTTGAAGACCAATGTACTTACAAACATCCCTTTGGTTGCCTTGCAGGAAGGATGGATTCAGGTGCTGCGTCCTGACTGACATAAATGAACCATCGGTTTTGGAGATCGATGTAGCTTACAAATGACTTGGTTAGTTTTAGGAAGGATATGCGGTCGTGCGTTTTGGACATCGATGTAGCTTACAAATGACTTGGTTAGTTTTAGGAAGGATATGCGGTCGTGCATGGATCCTAACCTTCTGACATGAAGACTTGTGGCTATAGCAGGGATTCAGCTTTGAAACACGACTTCAAAGTCCAATTTGTTGGTTGGCTGGGATGACAGGCTATTGAATAGCACTGTCCAGGTTTCAGGCAGGCATAGTATAGGTAACATTTGAAACAAGATGTAAGTTTCAGCTCGTAGACTGATGAGGATAACGCGTTCTTGTTGGGAAACTCTAATTTGCAACTAGTTGCACCCGCAACTCATTCTCGGATACCCCACTTCGAAGTTTTTAAAAATCGTGAAATAAATCATGCAAATAGATTATGTTGAATCTTGTGCACCCAGAAAATTTCATCCAAAAATATGATCATACGTGGCCTGTGCAAAAAAGACATGACTATGTCTTTTTTGCACAGGCCACGTATGATCATATTTTTGGATGAAATTTTCTGGGTGCACAAGATTCAACATAATCTATTTGCATGATTTATTTTGTAATTTTTAAAAACTTCGAAATGGGGTATCCGGAAATGGGTTGCACCCGCAACTAGTTGCAAATAATGTTGGGAAAGTGCGTGTACTTCTCGTCTCCAAATCGAAGGAGAATCTAGGGCGGGTATTGTTCACATGCCTTAATAATCACAGGGTAAGTTTTCTTTTTCTCGTTGGCTCTCGAATGCATCTTGCGCTGAAGTTCCATCTTCTTGCTCTGAATTGTAAGCGGCGCTCATTTGGGATTTTTGCTCCGATTTGTTTCCCTCTCGTACTCTGTTTTCTGGCAAACTGTTGCATGTTGCACACTTGCGCTGCTGCGGTGTAATATGTTGGATGTGATATTCCTTCCGTTCCTAAATATAAGATGTTTTAGGTGCTTCACATGTTGATTGGATGCTGATTGAAGTGGGTGAACATACATATTAGAATGTGTCTAGATACATATAGATACAGAGTAGAGATTTTGTACTCCCGGGCTCCTGGCGTTTTAAAAATATCGAAAAAAATATTTACTTGTTTCAAAAAAATCTGAAAAAATCTCGAATGTAGCCATTGGTGTATTCTACAAACATGTCAAAAATAAACTTCAAAATACTTTATATTTTGGGTTACACAAAAATAACAAAATTGTGGATCTGAGTATGCTTATTTTCAAATCTCTAAATTTATTAGATTTTGTCATTTTTGTGTAGCTCCGAATACAATGTATTTGAAGTTGATCTTTTGCACATTTGTAAAATACATCATTAACTACATCCCGAATTTTTTCAGATTTTTTTGAAACTTATAAAAAAAAAATTTGATAGCACCAGGAGCACTGGTGCTCGGGAGCACAAACGCTCTTCCGACAGATACATGTGAATTTAAAAAAAGCTAAAACATCTTATATGTAGAAACGTAGAAACTGAGGGAGTAGTAACAAATAACCACTAGGACCTTGAGTTTCTTTAAATGAAGCTCGGGGCCTGCCCCTTTTTGATAGAAAAGAAATATTCGGCGTGACTAACAAGAAGTCAATGATCGTAGGGCGGGTGACGTGTAGAGTTGAAATACTACGTACGTGGACCCTTGTTCCCGAGATGCTCCCAGGACGAGGACGAGGAGTGCAAATTAAATTAGAGGCGCCTGTTAGAGCTGGTAGCAGTGAGCTTGACGGATGGAGTTGATTTCAACGTTGGTAGGCGGAGGCGCTGGAGTCGCCGTGATGATGTGTGATGGACAAGTGGAGGAGTTGCACTGCTCACTCATCAGTCGACCCATCCACATGCTGAAATGCTTCTGAACTGGATCGACGACACATCTTCGTTGCGCCTGCTTGATACAATTCGCACAAAGTCTCAGCATTGCCAACCAGTTGTTAGTCTAATAGTCTTCCTATTCGGCCGGAACCACTCCTGTCGTATCTGCTGGATGGCATGGTTTTTCTCTGAGGCGCTGCGCCTGCGCAGCTGTCAACATCGATTGATTTTGAGTCTGACCGACGCCGTGCCATTGCTTCCATAGTTCCATCAAGCCAGTCAAACAAGTGGAAATTACGGCCAAAAATTAAAACCATATTTTTAGGTCTTATAACAATATCTGTTTTTTTCATACAAGTACATATACAAATAATATTACGTACGCCTGTGAACACTTTTCTATAAATGTTGATACTCTTTTCTATAAATTTGGTCAAACTTTTGAAAAAATGACTTAGTACAAAAGGTAGATGAACACTTATTCGAGAACGGAGGGAGTAAGCCTGTGAACACATGCATGCATTTTGCGACTTGTAGTGGGAGTACTTAATTTTTTCAGGCTAAATGATAGGGAGTATATACTTAAATAAAGATCAGACTCTCAAGGTAGGTAGGACTGGGAGTAAAAAATATTATACGGAGTAGATTCTTCATGCTGGCACAAAATCAAGTCGTTGGACACAGTAACACTCAACTCACTCTGCCCATCCATCTAGGAACACAAGTGCTCTACTACTCCAGAGTACAGACTGACATTATCGATCCATCACCACTTCGGATGATGCATGACTCCACCTAGCTAAAGTACTCGTTGGACTCCTACGTGCATGTAGCTCGCCGATACAACCATTTCCTTTTTTTGCGGGTACAACCATTGATCCCTGACCATCTTCTCAGACGGGCACCGTCCTGGCATGCGCCGGCGCCACGTCCTCGTTCTCGCCGGAGATCTCCTCGAGCGATCTCCCGTTGGACTCCGGCGCGAGGAACGTGAACCCCATGCCGAGGAAGTTACACGCGGCGAGGATGAACAGCGAGTTCTTGACCCCGATCCCAGCCTTGTACCCGTGGTCCACGAGCTTCGGGTCCTTGTTCTGGGCGAGGTACAGGAACCCGAACGACCCGACGATGGCGCCGAGCTTGCCTGCCGCCGCCGAGATCCCGTGGCAGGTGGACCGGAGCCTGGCCGGGAAGATCTCCGCCGGCACGATGAAGGTGGTGGAGTTGGGCCCGAAGTTGGCGAAGAAGAAGGTGAGCCCGTAGAGCACGACGAATCCGATGTGGTTCCCCGGGGTGGTCCAGTGGTGGTACGGGAAGGCGAGGCCGAGCATGAAGACGGCCATGAAGAAGAAGCCGCAGAGCTGGATCCAGAACCGGCCGATCCGGTCGATGAGCGCCACCGTGAACCAGTACCCCGGCACCGTGCCGCAGAGCGCGATCAGGGTCTGGGCGCGGGCGATGCGGTGGACCTCCTCGAGGGCGCTCATGGTTCTCGCCTTTGGGATCCAGTTGATGGCCGTGAAGATGTCCTTCTGGAAGAGGTTCTGCGAGTAGAAGGCGATGTCGAGGAGGAACCAGCAGGTTGCCGTGCCGAGGAGGTGCAGGCCGTGGCGGTGCAGGAACTGGCTGGAGAAGAGGCCGAACGAGTTCGAACCGTTGTCGACGTCGGCGCCGGCGTCCTTCTCGTCGCTGATGTCGACCTGGAGTACCTTGGACATGTCGGCGGCGGCCTGCTTGGCGTTCTTGGCGACGAGCGCGGTGTAGCGCGCCGTCTCGGGCATCTTCATCCGCCAGTAGTAGGTGAGCAGGGCCGGGATGGCGCCGAACATGAGGATGACGCGCCACACGTAGTCGGCCTGCGGCGGCGTGGAGGCGGCTGCCCCGTCCTGGTACGCCGGCGCGTCGAACGCGGCGCGGAAGGCGGCGGAGACGACGAGGGTGACGACGCCGCCGGTGAGGATCCCGAAGCCCTGCATGGCGAAGACGGCGGCGATGAAGGCGCCGCGCGTCTTCTTGTTGGCGTACTCGGACATGATGGTGGCGGAGAGCGGGTAGTCGCCGCCGATGCCGAAGCCGAGCCAGAACCTGAAGAAGCAGAGCGTGGCCATGACGGAGGTGGGCGTGGAGCCGAAGGAGAGGCCGGAGGCGATGGAGCAGAGCACCATGCACATGAGCGTCATGCCGTAGACCTTCTTGCGGCCCATCCGGTCGCCGAGCCAGCCGAAGAAGAGCTGGCCCGAGAGCGTGCCGCAGAAGGCGACGCCGTTGACGGCGGCGGCGACGTTGGGCGGGAGGGAGCCCGGGTCGGCGGCGCCGGCGCGGTAGTAGTAGACGCGGCCGAGGAGCTTGGTGACGAGGGAGATGCAGAAGAGGTCGTAGGCGTCGGTGAAGAAGCCCATGCCGGCGATGACGATCGCCGTGAAGTGGTACCACTGCGTCTTGGCCGCGTCCAGGGCCGAGAGCACCTCCAGCTGCTCCCGCGCCATCGCCGGATCGATGCGGTGATCTCTGTTGGGAATAAAGATCGGATTTTTAGGCCGGAGATGGATGAGGTTTTTGGCGAACTGGTAGAGATCGAGGAGGGAGCCGTATGTGGCCGGGACTGTTAAGTTGTTGCGATTTTATAGGGGAGAAAGGTTGAACCGGTAGTATCAGGACTCAGGAGGATATTCCCTGCGATTATGCGATGGTTCGGTTTTTCGGAGAAATCCACAGTTATTTGAGGGGTTTGGAAAAGAGGAAACAAACGTGTCAGCATCAAGGAGGCACGCGGGTCTTGGAGGTGACAGCGACCATGGAGTCAAAACCTCCCCCAAAAAACAAACAACTTTTATGGGTTCACATCCATACTCAGTACTGTACTTGATTGATTGGCCACCTAAAAAATGATAGACTCCAGAGGAGAACAAAGCAGTGGAGGAAATGAAATCAGGGGAAGGTGGTGTTTGGTTGATTTGATTCTCCTTTTTAGTTTCCGGACACTTCGTGCACTCACAAACTGAGGTCTGGAAAGACAAAATTTGGAAGGTTCTTGTTGATTCTATGTATGCAATGATCATGAGAACAGAGTACTGCATGCATGATTAGCACTCCAAGTCCAACCCTGTTGCATGAACTTACGCGAACGCAAGTAAGTGCGAGATTGATCGTGCACGGTGAGGAGATTTGCTACAAGTAGCAAGTTTTTACTGCTAATAAATGGCAGATTATTAAGAGATGAAATATATTTACGAGGAGTGTGTAGAAAGCTACAGCTGCATATGCATCCGGAACAGGCTAGGGTTGGGTAGCTACCTAGCTAGAGGAAGAAGACAACCGTGAAGAAAATTGCATTTGTGAGTCAACGACGACTAGCTGCCGTACGTGGCCGAAATTTCGTCACGCCAGGCATTTACTAGCCCTCTCAAAGTCTCAAGTCCACTCCCCCGGTCACCGCCGTCCACACTTTCCTACTCCCGTCCCGTCGCACAGTGAAATGGTTCCACGTCTCCTTATCTTGACTTCAATGACTTGAAGGTGTTGTAAAAAAAAGTTCTTGTTTTGAAGGAAAGATATTTTGTGTGAGGATTTGTGGCATCGAGCTCACTAGAGCACGGTTTTTTTGAAAAAGGAAAAAAAATGGTAGTTTGGAGTTTCAAAATAATCCCAATTTTCTTCTGCGAATACATACACATGTTCGGTATATTAGTGCAAAGTTTTGATAGGAAACGTTCTATTTTGGACGATGCAAGAAAACCATCTGTGAGCTACATTCGACGATGCAGTACTACTATCGGACAAGAATCGGGCATAGTACGTGTTACCTGATTTGCGGACCCCTGGATCAACGTGTTGGCATCAGCCGAGTACATTACCTAACTACTCCCTCCGTTCTAAAATAACTGTTTACATTTATCAAAAAGTGAATGTATCTAGAGATGAAATAAGTATAATACATTCATTTTTGGACAACTTTGAGATACTTATTTTGGGACGGAGGGAGTATATTAAGTTGGAGAGGATTCTCGCCTCTGCAGCGCGCCAGCGCACCGCGGCACTGTTTTACTGTGCCCCGCTACAGTGTAACAGTGCCCGCGAGGACCTGTTTGTAATTTCCAGTAAGCCCAGGATCTTCCTTGCAAAATTACCCCACATAACAGTGCTCGCAAGGACCTAATCACAATTTCATGAAAACCCAGGGGCTTCCTTGCAAAAATTGCACCACAAATCCCCCCTCTTCCTCTTCACTCGCGCGCGCGGGCCGGAGCACGCCGCCGCCGCCGACGCGTCGCGCCGCCGCACCGCTCCTCCCCGCATAGATCGACGCCTACGGGAAGATGCGCCGTCGCGTCCTGCTTCTCCTCGCCCACATCCACGCGCTGGAACACCGCGAGTTAGCCGGAATCGCCCCCACCGCGGTCGGCATCCACCGCCGCGTTCGCGGGCTGGGGGGGCGCTCCGGCGACCTAAAACAGGCGGCGCCGCCGCTCCCGAGACCCCCGCATCGACGCACCTCCAGCGAGCCTACCCACGCCTCCCATATCGCGGCGGCGCGACGGCAGCGAGCTCCACGCCGCCGCGGCAGCGCGGCAGTTCCAAATCCAGGGCATGGCTGACGTCACTATGACGTCAGCGTAGGTCCCAGCTGACAGATCCTTTTTTTCTTCATAAAAAAATATATATATTCCCAGGACAGATGGGCCCTACCATTTTATATATGAATTTCAAAAACTAAACAATATTACAAATCCAATAACTTTAATTCTACCCACCTAAAAAGAAAAAAATATATCAAAATAACCACACTAAAAAAAATTGTTGATTGCGTACATTTGCAAATCAAAACTAATGCCCACATTGGTTAATATTTATAGACAACTATATCATAGTTCTTCTAATTTTAGTGCTACATATAAAAAATGGCAAAATAGAACTTACATCGTTCCAATTAGGCTAAATTTAAAAAATGCTTACATAAATAAATATTTGGAAAAAAATACAAATTCATTTCCTCTAAATGTGGATTGAATTTTAATTGAACTTGATAAATGGTCATATAAAGCATTACCTTCTATTGTTGGGTTAAATATTATTTCCATGACAGATGGAGCCTACCATTTTATATGAAATTTGAAAACTAAACAATGTTACAACTCCAATAACTTTAAACCTATCCACCTGAAAAGAAAAAAATAGATGTCAAAATAACCACACGAAAAAAATACAGACTATTTATGTCGTGCGATCGAAATTCAAATGTAAATATTTTTAAATTAAAAGCGACTTCCAAACCTAGCCATTGTTTACAAATAATAATAATTCATTCCTAAACAACTTCCCAATATGAACAATTTTCCAACACTAAACACTTCCTAAACAAAAAAATTAAAATCCCAGTAATTTCCGGACCTAAAAAATATATATTAGATTCCATACATTTGCAAAATAAAACTAATGCCCAAATTGGTTAATATTTTTAGACAACTATAACATAATTCTTCTGATTATGGTGCTACATAAAAGAATTATGTCAAAATAAAACTTATATCATTCCAATTAGGCTAAATTTAAAAAACGCCTACATAAATAAATATTTGAAAAAAAATCAAATTCATTTCCTTTAAATATGTATTGAATTTTAATTGAGCTTAGCAAATGGTGATATAATGCATTACCCTCTATTGTTGGGTTAAATTAAATATTTAAATCAAAACTCAAACATATTACGAAAAAAAATTGCTATCTACTTACGACATACGATCAAAATTCAAATATGAATATTCAAAAATTCCAAAATATTTTTTAATGCATATGTTTCCAAAATTGAAATTTACCACACGAGCGCATCATATACCTCGGGGAAGAAATATATCAGAATTAACACAACAACACATAAATTCAAATTACAAACAATTTTTACCATTAAATTTTATTTGCATTCCAACAATTTCCAATCCTACGCATTTCCCAAATGTGAACATTTCCAAATATGAATTTTATTACAAATGCATAGCAAACACATTTCAATATTTCAAAAAATTAAATGCCTTCCAAGACTACCCATTTTACAAACATTAAAAAAAATAACCACAAGTGCGGCGTGTCGCCGCACCACATTTAACTTGGAAAATTACACCAAAAAAAATTGTTGAAATTTTGAAGCTCATCCAAACGACATCTTCCAATGAAGTTTGACACTTTAAATTGGAAAATTACACCCAAAAAAAATCAAAGAAACCAATTCTCTTTGCAACATAAATTGTACATCTAAACCAAAAGAAACAAAGCATTAACACCTAACTAACTTTTTTATTCAGCAAAAAAGAATGCTAACTGTTTATAAGGGGAAAAATGTTTAAACATACTAATTTGATAAATACTTCAAGGAAAAAAACAAATGCACTCCCCCCCACTTATATGAAGTTAAATTTACTAAATATTCAAATCATACATTCCCTCTAATTACAGACTTAAATTGAACATTCCAATTTGATAATTATTTGGAAACAATCAAAATTAATTTATTCCAATTACGAAATTCAATTCAACAAATGTGTATTCCCACCACTATAAACTTAAGTTAAATATTAATGTAAGAACATGATTTTAACATTTTAATTCATTAGGTATTTAGATATAGTCCACACAACAAATTTCAACAAAATTCAATTTTTTTTTAAACCCAACAGGTGCGGCGTGCGCCGCACGAAATTTACCTAGTAACTAAATAAAGCACGCATTCGGCACACTGCAGTGTTTATAGTCGATGCTAGGTGGTCCAACAAGCTATTTATAGTTTTTATTACTTTGTTGTTGATAATTATTAATGGATGGATAAAACTCTTGGCAGAAAAAAAAATAGCAACTTGTGGGGGAGGTTGAAATTCAGCTTGATGGCAACTTTGAAAACACCATCGCCCGCCAACTATTAATTCCATGTAGCAAACAAAAACCTCGCAAGACGATCCATGTATGCATTCTGTGATCAATGAATACGGCTTCTGGCTGGACCTCACGCACCTGAAATGGTACGTACGGGAGGAGGAGAGGAGGCGATCCTAAAACCCATCTAGAGTTCCGTCTCCCTCGCCGATGACGCCGTCGGTTCGCTCCGTCTTCGGTGGCTAAAGATCTTGGAGGAGTGACGGATCACGGCCTCTCGCCGGCGGGAGGGTTTCTATCCTTTGCTTAGATTTATTAGTGTCTTCTTCAAGATGGTGAGGCGTTGGCTACATCTTGAAATAAGAATAAGGTCCTCTCTGTTCTATCCTCGCTCCGGTGGTGCGCCTAGTGCCAGCGGAGGGCGTGTGGAGGCATGTGTCCGGCGGATCTCCTGGGATCCAGTCTGTTTTCGTGTTCGTCCGTGTGGTTGCAGGTATGCCTCTTTCGATCTATGTTTACCATCATTGGTGATGGTTACTACTCTGGTGTGTTGGTCTCTCGGGGGGCTTAGCACGACGACTTCTCGTCTGTTTACTACAACAAGCTCTACTACGACAAGGTTCACCCGACTCCAGTGAGGGAGGGGTAAGGACGGCGGCACGCCTTCAGCTTGCTTCAGTGTTTGCAGTCGTCGCTAGGTGGTCCAAAAGTTTATTTATAATTTTTATTACCTGTGGGATTCTGTGTACCTTAACTGATCAATAGAATAGATTGGTTGGCCTTTCAAAAAAAATGATCGATCACTGCTCACTGGTACCAATAATTTGTACTCCTCGTCAACGAGTCAAAGTCAACCGGCCAAGTCCTTCTCTGGCCTGCCTTTCAAGTTGACAGCAACAGCAATATTAATCGGTCCCTGCAACTAGCGAGCATCTTCGGGTACACTGTACTGCATTTGCCGTGTTCTTCCGTCGGTCAAGCACAGGACGAACGTCTCCCGCGACAAACTAGACCCTGATTTGATTACATTTTATTTTCAGTTTTCTGGGTATTGCACTGCTGGTGGTTTTCTTAACACAAGTTGTTTGAATTGCAGTAACTGCGCTATCGATTATCTGTATATGGATTTGTATTTTCTTCTAGACTAGATCCTTAAATCTATGGGACGAGCACACCTCTTTCTCCCTCCCTTCCACCCCTCTCCCCTCCCTCTATCCCTTGAGAGTCGTGGGCGTTTTGCCGGCTGCGACCCCTCTCTTCCCCGGCGGCATCGCCGGCCGGTGGAGATGGGGGGGCCGTCGCCAGCTGTTGTACAGAAGTAGTAGTAGAAGGTGTGGCCTTGTGCCGGTTTTGGGCTGCTTGCCTGGTGTAGTTGGAGGTGGAGCTGAGGGTCGGAGCAGCCAGATCCGAAGCTTCTTAGGGTTCCTTGTCGTCGTTCTTCTCGCCGGCGGCTGGCAGAAGATGGCGGCGGCGACCACCACCTCTCCAAATAAAGCTGCTTTGGGTGCAGGAGGCTTGCTGCTGCTTCCAGATCCTGCCCATCCTCTGGCCGGCCGTGGTGGCGAGGGGAGATGGGCAGGGCTGGGCGAGCGACGGCAGGGCGATGCGCCTCCGAGCTACTCCTTGGCGCTGATGAGCGGCGTCGGGAGGTCGCCTTCCTTCCTCCCTCACGGAGCTCCTTCGGGCGGAGCCACTGATGGGAGGCCAGGCTTGGGCGGCTCGGGCATAAAGCTCGATGGTGGCGCTGGTTTCGTCGCCTTCGTCAAGCCTCGAGTTGTTCGTCCGGTGCGCTCTTCTGTCCCTGCTTCTCTAGCCGGCCGTGGCGGCGAGGGGAGAAGGAGGTGGAGGTGGGCGTTCCGTTTTTGCTGGTGGTGTTGCAGGTGGTTTGCTCCATTGGCTCTGCTCCGGCCGGCTGTGGTGGCGAGGGGAGTAGCGTCTGCTGGCGGAGGGGTGGTGATGGTGTGGACCTGGGCGGTGCTGCGTCGGCGGGAAGGTGGGTGGTGCTCGGGAGCTGCTGCTGTGGCTGTGCTCGTTCAGCGAGTCCAGGTTCCGTCGCGCGCGGCGGACGACTCTTGCAGCCATCTACATCTTGTGGTGGTGGCCTCTCCCCGGCGGATGGTGGTACGGCGACGGCGGCGTCGGCTAGGTGCTCGGGAGCGTGGTGGTGGATCCGATCGTGGTTCTTTCAGGGCTCTCAGGGGCTTTGTGCATTTTGCAGGGGTCTCTTTGTAATTTCTTTTCTTTGTTGGACCTGTTTGTAAGATGCTCTGAGTTTCCTGAATATAAGTGTCGGATCTTTCCTAAAAAAAAGATCCTTAAATCTATACAGTATACAATGGAGACAACACCCACACTGATTTACAAAACAAGAATATTGTATAACACGGTCTTGGTCATTACATAGGAAAACAACTTGGGCCATAAATATTCACTAAAATACTATGAATCACTAAACAATCAATTTGAGGCTACTGTAAATCTATTACATGGCAAAGGAAAAAAAAAAGACTAAACAGTAGGGAAGATCTTCCTCACTCACGAAAACTCGTGGACTTCGGTTTGAAGAGCAACATCACAACTCACCAAATGTATTTGGAAGACTCAAATACTGTTTCCACTATACCTTTCAACATTGTACAACAAAATCAACATACTCGGGGGCAAAATCATGAAATGATACAGGACATGCCGGAAGAAAAAAAAAGATTTACACTCTACTGGGTGACCTATACTTTCTGTAAATACACAATTGAAGGCCGGTCCATCTTCTTTGCCCAGGCCATGCCGTATGTTACAAACAATAAGGTGGGAGGTACAATGCACGTACACAATGAATCTGTTGGGATCATGTATCAGCCTCTACAATTGCTGTATACAAAGCATCCTTGAGGCGTGGAATCACTCTAATTAGATTTTGCTCGTTTCCATACAATAACTGTACCGTCTGAATCAGATGAAGCCAGCAAATTCTCCCCATGATTCCAGGCAACTCCAATTACTGGAGAGCTGTGTCCCTTCAGGAATACAAGTTTTTTTATCAGTGCCTCACCTCAGTGACCGAAATTTGAGATGTCACAAATAGAGGAACAGAAAACTTACCTGCAGTTTATTTACACACGAATTCTTTGGCCGTGCCAAATCATAGAAGTAAACGTTTGAATCCCCACTGCCAGTAACTTTATATTCGGAAGAAAATACAAGTCAGCTACATTTTTTTGTTGCAAAACTACAGGAATGCATAGAAGAAGACAGACAAAGGGGTGCGAACGACACATGATATAGTTATTCTTGAAAGAGCAAGCACACCTCAGTTTCCAAAGCTATCTATCGTTGGTTGTTAATTTGTTTAAAACGTCCAGGTCGGCAGTTAGTTCAGTAACAAAGTTTGCTCATGAAAACTTAAAATTAAGCTTCAACTACTCAAATGTGATCATCTTGTTACCTCACTGAACTACAATTGTGACTCAGCATTCACAAATATTAATTAACAGTAAAACAATAACTGATGGCCAGCAATATAACATGCAGTAGTACTTGATTACAAACTGATCAGAACAACACGACCCTGAAATCTAGATGACCAGCAGCTTAAGTTTCAACTAACCGATAGGGATCAGCCATAAATGATCTCGACTCACCTATGAATTCCCCTTTCTCAAGGGAAAGAAGCGGGCAAAAAGAAGCACGGATATTCTGCACTGTTGATGCCAATTTTAGAGAGCATATGAGAGTCAAGTATCCCTGGGCATTAGTTGCAATGCTGAAATGCCAATAAAAAAATACTAGTGAGATAAAAGTGGAAGCCAGGACAGGTTAGACAGTAATAAAGTAGCATACCTGAAGAAATACAGGTTTCCATCTTGAGCACAAGATAGAAGTACTGAACAACGTGCAACCAGAGAGAAGGTGCGGTACTGGATGGTTGTAATAGAAGATTTGCTCTTACAGCTCTTGTTCTTATGAGTTCTAGATAACGACCCCGTGTGAGAGTTTACACTGACACTGTATATGTAACCCTGCACATTTGAAGCATCAGTTCAAAATGATGAACTTTAACAATCCATATTAGTGTTCAGATTTAAATTATTGGATACCTGTGCATCACCAGCAAAAATAAGCTGTCCAGTGTGATCGATATCCAAAGCTGTAACCGCATTATCAAAGGTGAGCTTGCTGACTACTCTCCCAGTGCTAAAATTAATTGCCTAGATTAGAAATGGAAATGGATCACAAGGCTGTACAAGCAAAGCAAAAAAATGCTTCTGATTACGTAAGGTGACATTATTTAGAACTATTTAATGAGTAGCAATTACACCAGCTTCATTGAAATAATTATCAGAACAAACAAACATATCTTTCCATTATTATTTCAGAACAGAACATTGATCAGAGGACCAACCAACAAGCAACATATGCTAAAGCGGACTATTGTACATAAATATTTCCAAGCAAGAGGGCAGGAATTTTACATTGATTTCCCTGTTCGCGTTGCCAACTAACAGCAAATTATTATTGACCTGCAATAAAGTGTTTGGAAAAAAAGTAAATATATGATGCAAGAGATAATATATCCATGTTATCGTACATAAAGTTATTATCTTATTAGCACTGCAGATGCAGGCAGAGAGCATTGGTGCAAAAAAAAATAGCAACCATGCTTTCCTGCTAAGTTTGGACTTACAGGATGAAAGCTGATGCATAGCTGGGAAGAAACTCCATATACAACCCTGATACAAGTGCCTTTCGATATCTCCCACACTCTCACAGTTTTATCCATTGAGCATGAAGCTATGTACTGGTTATTAGATGAAAAATCAAAATCTGTAATGCAGTTAGAATTTCAAACTCACAAAATACTTGAACAATGAAAGAACAGACAAGGAAGTGCAGCTTAAATTGAGCAAGATTCATTTATAATTGCGAAATCCATATAATACCACAAGTTTTGCAAGTCTTACAAACCTTTCTAGCTAACACAAGCCCAAATTCGTTTAATTACCCAATTTACAAATCTAACAAGTTTTTCAAGTCTTAGGACCCTTTCTAGCTAACACAAACCTAAATGCGTTTAGTCGTCAGTGCTACTTATGCACATAACGATGCTCATCACTAGTGTTTGTTTGTCCTATTTATTAACTTGTGCGGAAGTACAAAACTATTCTTGTACATAGCTTAAGCAATTAGTTCTTATTTATTAAGACAAGTGACGCATTAGATCCCAGAACCACCAGGAGCTGGGCACTCTAGTAACGAGTTGCATGATGTCAGGGACATGGTCCAATACAGATTTTATGCACATAGGAAATTAGGAACAAATGGTACTAGAACCTAGGCGTAGATTTTAGTCTTCCTAGTGCTTGAAGCCAAATAATTTGTGACAAAATGAAGGTAGATATACAGAAAAAATAACTTTACAAGCACAATTGAGTAAATCTAACCTGTGATATCTTTAGAATGTCCTATTAATTTTTGAAGAACGGATGGTGGGTCAGAAACCTGGCAAACCGTCAAACTGCCATCAGATGAACCATAAGCAAGCACATCTGAATTGTTGCGGCCAAATTTCAATATTGTAACTGTCAAGAGTAAATCAATAATGGATGAGTATACTGCTCAATGCATGAGAATACTTCACGCTGACAGAGAAGAAACTGCATAACTACGACAAAATAACCTGATGATTTGCAGTTGTCAAAGATGCAATGCATTCCAACAAACGAGTAGGCAGGTTCGGCAAATCTGACATGGCGCTCAGGTTCACTCTGCTTCGAGCTGACACTTACGGTGCGGCTTAATACACCGCTGTTAGTTCTGAGGTCCTGCAGCAAAGAAGTTACCTGTATCAGCCTTTACACCATCATGTGTACACACACTTTTTCAGAAAGAAAAAAGGGATGCACACAAGCTTCTTAAGAAAGCTAAAAGAACGAACCCGGATAGAACTCCAGCTGTCTACTTCAGATGTAGCAGGGCCAGCAAACCACCTCCCACTGGTCAAACAGAGCGTCGAGATGTTAGATTTTACCTCTCAAAGCATAATACATGCTCAAGGGATTGAGCTTGAAAAGAAACTAGTGGAGAAGCATAAGCAAAACTTCACAAAAAATTGGCAACATTTTGTTCGTTTTAGGTACGGGCAGCCGGGCGAGAAAGGGGATGAGGAACAGGGCAATCAGAGGCGTCGTCACCTGTTGCCGGGCGTGCTGTGGGCGCTGCTGGAGGCGGCGCCAGCGTCGAGGCGGCGGAGGAGGAAGTTGCGGTGGGCGACGTAGCCCTTGCCGTTGGACCGCCACTCCTGCAACATCCCTCGCCAAGGCCATTCACAATCATACATTGTCCCCAAAGCATAGAAACGAACATGGTGACATTGCAGGAGGAGGGATCTGAGAGGGTGTACCATGCGGTGCTGGAGCGCGGAGGGAGGCTTGCGGCGGAGGAGGAAGCGGCGGAGGGCGGCGTAGTCGGCGTCGGGGCGGGAGGAGGAGGGGATAGGGGGCTGGAGGACGCAGCTGAGGAAGTCGGGGTCAGTGGGCCGGGAGGGGGCGGGGCTCGATGACGGCGGCGCGGGGGCGGGGGCGGCGGCGGAGGCGGTGGAGTCGTCGGCCATTTTTTTCCGGCGTGCGTGCCGGTGGCTGGCGCGCGCGCCGGGGAGAGATCAGAAGGGGGGGCTTGGATCTCGGGCCGGTGTACGGGGGACGAGCTGGCAAAGTGTTTTTTTTAGTTTTGTTTTTCTACGTATTTTTCTTGTCCGTGCGCACGCCGGAGCTGGAAGTGGGTCAACATCGAGCAAAACTTTCTCTACTAGAGCATCTCCATTGGCATCGGCGCTTTCACGAGAGACGTACGCCAATTATGTCGGCAAGTGCTATTGAGAGTGTTGGTATAGTATTACCGAGCTACCGGGAGCGGCTTTCATATCGGCAGCTCCCAATAATCGATTTTTTGAGAAATACTCAAAATAGACAGTCCAATTCAAGTTTTGGTTTCAAATGTGCCGCCATATCCGACGATCAGTTGCATAGAAATTAAATGGATATCTCCTCCGTCGACTCTGTCTCCTCCCTCGAATCTGACGCGATCTCTGGTTGCGGCGTCGCCTCCGGCATGGTCAGCCCTGTCGTGTCCGTGGTTGGCTCCTCGAGTGAAAGATGCATCTCATGCAAGATGCGTTGTTGATACATCATATCCCAAACCCTCACCGGGAGTGGGAAGGAAAGATGGAGTAGGGGTTCTCTCAAGTTAGGCCACGAGACCCTTCTACCCTGGGCTATGAACTCCATTGTGGCGGCCTACAAATACTAGTGTGCGATAATACAAACTTCTGATGCCTCCCGTTTCTATTGGAATTCACACCCACAAATTACTCATGTCACTCAACGTTTCCATTCTCGCCTGCCGCTAGTTCTCTAGTTTAATAGTGGTGATGAGAAAGTTGTTTTTTGCTCTTCATGTTGGCGTTATTACACATATCGATGCGAATATATATATATATATATATATATATATATATATGCGGTATGCCAATAGGCCAAGTATGTAAAGTATGCTAGCTCCTCATTCAAATCATTATTAGTTTACCAACTTTCAAAGAATCTCTAGACTTAGTTGCTCTAATATTGGAAAATAATAATAGCTTGGTTGGTTGAATGTACGGCCACGTTAATTGTATATTGTACTCACTATATCTAGAAATATAAGGGGCATGGGAAATTCATGTGTTAAAACCTTGATATTTGGAGACATATGGATTGAGCATCTGAGAATAATATTATGGTATGTGTGTTTCCTTCAGCGATCGATCAGGTTTTCTTGTTCGACGATCAATTTTTCTGTAGTTTTCCAACAGCCAGTTTGATCTTGATTTTTTTAAACTAGGCCGTATGGGCTACTTTACGAGATGATGCGAGCACGACATACGAAAAAATCGATCTTAGACGATGGTCGGGACTCGGGAGGGAGTGGGGCTCGCTGACGCCGGGGCGGGCGCAGGGGCGGGGGCAGAGTCGTCGGCCATTTTTTTCTGGCCAAGTGTTGCGTGCGTGTCGGTGGCTGACGCGCACGCCGGGGAGAGATCGGCTTGTATCTCAGGCCGAGATACGAGCTGGCAAAGTGTTTTTTTTTTAGTTTTTCTATTTTTCTTGTCCATGCGCATGCCGGAGCTGGGAGTGTTCGTGCTCCTCTTCAAACTGGAAGTGGGTCAACGATGTTGTGTTGTTATATAGCAAAACTTTTTGTACTGCATCTATACCGGCGCTCTCAATAGATGTTCGGCAACTATGTTGGGCAAGTGTTATTGAGAGCACCGGCCAGCGTAGATTGTCGAGCTATTGAGAGAGGCTTCTACACCGGCAACTCCCACTAGATCGTCCCAATACATGTTGATCGAACTTTTGAGAAATTCTCAAAATAGACGGCCCAGTTCAAGTTTTGGTCTAAAAAATGTCGCCATATCCGATGGTCAGTTGCATATAAATTAAACTAGATCATTTAGGCGCGCGTTGCCGCGCCCGTATATTAAGAATATAGAATGTCATGAATTGATGAAAACATACTGAATTTAGTTGAGAAGTTTAATATATTTAAAGTATAGTGTACTTTTGAGTATATTTAATCTGGTATGAACAAATTCACACTCAAAATTCCTCTCGATACTAAACACACAATTTAGCAATTGTTAATGTAGTTAAAACATCTTTTGTTTGTTATCAAGTACAAATTCTTTCCCGATAGTCTTCAAATAAGTAGCAGGCTAGCGTCTACTATATTTGTCACGTCATATTGATGTTCCAACCAGGCCATCCTTGCAAAGTCTTGTTTTCTCTCAATTAAAAATATACGTAATGACATTCCTAATATAATTATTTGAAAAGGAAGGAAGCACAAATATTATGACCAGTCATTGCTACAACTAATATAGATCAACACAAAGCTACATAGAAGTTTCAGGACCAGCAAAAAAAATCACAAAGAAGTACTCTTGTCACAGCCAGCAACCATACAACACATGATAACACTCTACGTATGTGATATGTGCATTCTTTTAACTCCCAACTAAATCTAGTAAGTGACCTTTATTGGGAACATGGCAAGAGAGTTGGATTCGTAAAGAGTAAGCATATATATTGCAATTTTCAACATGGAAATTTTTACAAACCTGAACAAGTCTTAGAGTATTTCCTTAACTTTATCCGACATGGAAAATAACATAGCAATGCTGTGTGGTAGTGGAAAAGGAATAGAGCGCTGCCGTCAGACGAACTAATAAGTCGCCGCGCAAGGTCGAGGCAGGGGATCGGCACTGCCACTCATGGGCTACCAAGCTCACATCTGCGACATGCGCCAGGCGTGGCGACAATGGCAGCAGCGACACACCTAGTCTTCCTGGAACAAAGGTTAATAACAGACTGTTTTGTATATGAAGCAAACACTTGAAACTGAAAATTAGTTTCTGACCATGCAACTAATCTAGCAGCGAAGTTTATAGAGATCATATAAACATATCAACAAAATTAGTCTCGATTTTATTTTCTCTGTACAAAGACAGATAACTGCAAGATATATCTACTTTTGCCCAAAAAAAAGTACATGAATACATCTCCTATACAGCAGGGCAGAAGAATGGACTGCATGTAAAATTGAATAGATCAAATTTCCAATCTATGATGCGTTGGTATATATTTATAAATCTCCAAAATACAGTATGTATTGTGAGCAAAGAGGGCACTGGCATATATATTGACATGGTTAATTGTTCTTATTTTTCCAGAAGAAAATGTCACAAAACTTCACCATGACTCCATGAGAAGTTGCTCCAGCAGGTTTGCTTTACTGGAGAATGAACAATCAGCGTGGAGGACCAGCAGCGCTTCACAGAAGCGGGGTCAGAGAGACACATACGATTTTGCTTGGACGGAGGAGGTGAGACATGCAGTGGGACTGGGCCGAGGGCTTCCTCGTCGCTGCCAGCGTCAGCTTTGGTGATTGCGGCAACTAGGGGTGGGCGTTCGGTCTTTTCGGTTAGTTCGGTTCGGTCTTTCCGGTTTTTAACAATTTCGGTCATCCAGAAATGATACCCGTAATAAATTCGGTCTTTTCGGTTTTATGGTCTTCGGTCTATTCGGTCCGGTCTTCGGTCATGACCAAATAGACCAAAATATAGGGCGCAAGAAGGGGAATCGGTGCCCGGGACTGGGAAAGTGGGAAGCGATCAACTGGTCTCTCATGCACGGGAGAATCTATAGTACGTTGGGCTGAGATACCCAGTTATTGAGTCTAGAGACTAGATGGTATGGTTGGTTTAGTAGTTGGGTCTATATACTAGATGACACATAAGCTGGGCTGGCACACAAATTTGGCTGCTTCCGTACGTAATTCACTCAAAATAAAATAAAATCGGTCTTCGGTCTATTCGGGTTATGTATAAGTGATAACCGAATTTCTGATCTAACTTCGGTCTTTTCTAATTTGCTACCCAAATTTCTAACGGTCTTTTCGGTCTCGGTCATTTCGGTTTCGGTCTCGGTCTTTTCGGTTTCGGTTTTCGGTCTTCGGTTTTTATGCCCACCCCTAGCGGCAACCTCCCTTGCACGGAGGAGGAGGGAATCCATCACGTCGTATTAGATACAGAATAGGTTGGTTTAATCCAGGAAAAACGAGTTAGAGTAACAAAATTCTCCTAATGAATCCAAAAAATCCCAAGGAGTGAGTAAATAAATACCTTGGGAAGCCATGGGAGAGCAGAAATCCGGACGTATCGGGGCCGCGAGAGGCGCAGAGACAGAGAGCCAGAACGAGAGGAGACGTCGGTTGTGCCGTCGCCGCTGGGATTGAGGGGAAAAGGAGCAGCTGCAAGAAGAGATTGCCTGGTTGCCGGAGGCGTGGCCGTTGGCACTGCTTAGCCGCCGTCAGCTCGAAGTTCATCAAGCTCGGCGCTGCACCATGCGTCGTTGCCGTCGGACTCTCTTGGCGGCGGCGGTGGTGGGGTGCGGCTATAGGTTGGGCAAGGAGTAGGGAGGTGGGTATCGGGCGGAGTCGTCCTCTGTTTGCAGCTGATCACCACCGTCCGTCTCAGATTGTACGAGAGATCACCGATTTGTTCTCCAGAGTAGCGTCCCTAGGGAATTCCGGCCCACGAGCAGCCCACGTGGGAGTTACAGGTCCATCCAACGGTAAAAATACGATGGAGAGTACCAATCCGACGGTTAGAAAACCGGATGCGTGAGAGAGCTCCTAGTTGTATCGGTTGTAATATCCCTAATGGCTATCTCCTCTGTCGACTCCGTCTCCTCCCTTGAATCCGACGCGATCTCTGGTTGCGACGTTCGTGGTTGGCTCCTCCAGTAAAAGATGCATCTCATGCAAGATGCGTTGTTGATACATCATATCCCAAACCCTCACCGGCAGTGGGAAGCAGGGGCGGCGCTAGTAGGGGATCGAGGGTGGGCGGCCGACCTGGCTCAGATTGGGCAGGAAAAAAAATGATGTGCCAGGAAAATGAAAAAAATCACCCGACATCACCAGTCCTGACCCGACCCTGCCCAGCCCCGACCTAACCATCACCCCGCCCAGGCGACCTGCACAGTCGCCCCTGCCTCATCTCCCCGCGCCGCCAATCTCCTGCGCGCCGCCCCCGGCCAGCCCGCGTCACGCCGACGCCGGCGCCGGCCACCGCCCTGCCCCGCCCGGCCGCCCTGACCTCTATCTCCCGCCCCGCCCCACGCCGGCCCTCTGTCTCCTCCCCGGCCGGCCCTCTGTCTCCTGCCCCGTACCACACGGCCGGCCCGCCCGGCCAGCCCTCCGATGGACTACGATGAAGAAGCCGAGTGCATCCAGGCCGAGGAGGACGAAGCCAGAGAAGTGGCTCGAGCTCGGCAAGAAGAAGAGGCACCTCTAGAAATCTCAAGAGGTCACGCGACGCACGCCATAATCAGGTGGATTCCCCTTTGGATTTGAGATTTTAATTTTGATGTCTACTTGTATTGTGAGAATGTTGCTGAAATCTTTGATCTAGCAAGAAATAGTTGTGAAGATTTCAGAAATAAAAAGCAAAGTGTGGCATATGTATTGTTTGTCATGAAGAACAATTGCATATTGATTATGAAATTCGTTTGAGGGTTGTTGTGGGCGTTGTCAGATTTCTACTTAAACAAGGTCTAGTTTTTCGTGGGCATGACGAGTCTAGCACTTCCTTGAACAAGGGCAATTTCCGTGAGATTACACTTGTGTTAGACATTACCTGTGGCAACAACATCAGTTGAGAGAGTTTTCTCAGCCATGAATATTATAAAGTCAGATCTTCGAAACAGGATAGAGCATGATTGGCTCAATAATTTGATTATTTGCTATGTTGAGAAAGAGATATTTGCAAAAATTGATGACAAGAAGATTATGCTACGTTTCCATTCCTACAATGACCGTAGAGATCATCTTCCTCGACAGTTTCGTCTTGCCAACATGGATTCACCTTAATGGTATCATACTATCTTCTCAAATTGTAGCACTATTTTGCATGTAGTTTCTTGTTGTTCGTAGTCAGTTTGTAGTTGTGCTTGATGAAATATGAAACTGAATCTGTTTGGACCTTTCTTGTGTTGAATACACTTGTTTTTCTGCCAATTTTTTTATAGCTTATTTGTTCGACCCGGCTCAGTTCAATTCCTGGCTCCGCCACTGGTGGGAAGGACAATGGAAGTAATAGTTCTCTCAAGTTAGGCCATGAGACCCTTGGGATCCATTGCCATGGCCTACAAATATTGATGTGCGATAATACAAACTTCTGATGCCTCCCGTTTCTATTGGAATTCACACACCTAGATTGCTCATGTAACTCAATGTTTCCATTCTCACCTGGGGCTACTTCTTTAGTTTTATAGTGGTGATGAGAAAGTTGCTTTTCACTCTTCGTGTTGGCGTTATTACACATATCAACATGAATATATATATATATATATATATATATATATATATATATATATATATATACGGTGCCCCAATAGGCCAAGTATGTAAAGTATGCTAGCTCCTCATTCAAATCATTATTAGTTTACCAACTTACAAAGGATCTGTAGAGCTTAGTTGCTCTATTTATTAGAAAAAAATAATAGCTTGGTTGGTTGAATGTACGACCATGTTAATTGTATATTGTACTCACTCCGTCTAGAAATATAAGGGGCATACATTATGTGGGTAATTCACGTGTTAAAACCTTGATATTTGGAGACATATGGATTGAGCATCCGAGAATAATATTATGGTATGTGTGTTTCCTTCAGCAATCGGTCAGGTTTTCTTGTTTGATGATCAAGTTTTCTGTACTTTTCCAACTGCCAGTTTGACCGTGATTTTTTAAACTGGAGCTACTTTACGAGACAATGCGAGTATGACATACGAGAAAAATCGATCTCAAACGATGGTGCGACGTACGACATACCATGCCGACTTCGTAAAGTCAAGGGAGGAATCTTTCTCCCCTTGGTCAACGTTTTAGGCACAAAGACAACGCTTTTAACGAGTATAAACACTATAAATTATGTTGTTGTCGGTCCGAGCAGTAGAAACCAGATTGCATGTTTGCACCAAGACATGAAGTGATGTTTCAATTGACAACAAATCTTTCTAGCCCATTGCTCCACTCAACTACACAGTTATGTCCTCTGGAGATAGCTGCCCATAATAGGCCGCAGCTAGAATTCCTCATGAATGTGACCAACCACGAATCTGACGAAATTGATAGTTCCATGCAATATTGGAGGAATTTCTTCCCAAAAATTTCGATATCAAATTAAGCCCATGTGTTTGTACTGTCTTCTAAGAACCACTGCAAATTATCTTATGTTCTTGACGACAATGGCTTACAACATGGAGCCCTACTCGTTGAGGTCCCACACCCACTTGACGCTTGAAATCAATGGCAACATGTGACGTACCTCTAAACTACTGCTCCCTCCATACCAAAATATAAAATGTTTTAAATATCTCATATACGGGCTATATACGGATGGAAATAAGTGAATGTACACATTAATACACATCTGTATCAAAAAACTGCTAACACATCTTATATTTTGGTATGGAGGTAATAGATCATTATTATTATTGAGCGTGTAAATGGATCGGTGCATCCAGTTCACGGCACGTGTTTTGCTCATTCACACCATCACACGTAACCTTCATCTCTATACACATTTTTTTTCTTCCGAAAAGGATCTCTATACACATTTCTGGGTACAGGCTGACCACTCTGACCTCTGACTACACCTTGAACAGTTCCCAAGCGATCACAGCAGGGTGCCTCCTCTACATGTTCACGAGGAAGCATGGAAGATCAACTTCTTCCGTTGTTCGAATCACTGGGAATCGTCGAATGAATCGTCCGTGGGCATCCAGTACCTGTTGGTGAACCACAGGGAGTCGGCGGCCACGGCGGTGCCGTCCTGGTTGCGGTGCCACGCATAGTAGGCATGCGTCCGGTTCTTGATGTCCAGGATGGCGTGCCCGAAGCTCGCCTCCCTGAACGCCGAGTAGCTTGGCTGCGGCTCCGACATGCTGCACCATTTCCACAAACGAAGCCAAAAGATACACAGTTTAATCAGAACTCGATCAGAGGATGCAAGTTCTGTTTGAGTAGGTGGGTGCAGAAAATGGTCGATCTTACTTGGTGGCCAGCCCTTCCTGGTTTCCTCCGTCGCCGATGGTTATGTAGACCGGCGAAGACTGGTCTGGAATCGGGGAGCACTGGCCATTTACGATGTTGTATGCGACGTTCGATATCCTATGCTGCAATCAGAGAACAATGTTCTGGGGCTCAGGTCGAGGTGCCCATTCCAAGCAGAAGAACGAAGCACATTAAACTGATGGTTTCAGGAGGAATAATATATTTGTCCACTTGCCGTCCGTTCGTAGGCATGGACATGCCCTGCAAACACGACATCAACCTTGTACTTCACGAACCATGGCTCGTACATCACCCTCATGCTTTCACCTTCCATGTAGTGGTAGTTGTAGCTGTTGTACCATGGAGCATGCATCAGAACAATCAGCCAAGGCGTTTCGCTCCTATTGACCTTGGGGAACTCAGCTTCAAGCCACTTGTACTGAGGAGTATATTTTCCTAGCAAAGAAGCATCAGACCGGTCAAGTTAACTTCAGAACTTGTTTGGTACTGGCTAGCTATCAGCATATATTCTGCGACACTGGGGTTGTATATATTTCTTCTTCTTTATTTTTTTGCCAGGAAGGGTTGTATAAATGTCTCCTTTGCCCAAAACAAACAAACTGAATTATTATTTCTTTCTAAACCATCTTATATACTGTAGCAATTAGTTATCAAAAAAAATCCTTTCTTATGTTTACCTATAGTACTACAAACATGCAGAGCCAGAAGAACAAAACTTACCATATGCGGAATATGATGCCAGCACAATCACATAAGCAGAGCCTCTTTTGATGGAATACCAGTAAGGTGCTGTGCTGCCAGAAGCCTTATAAGGGGTGGGATACCTCTTGCTGTATGGCTTAAACGGCTTAGTTTCGCCCTGCAAATACGAGCAATATTATTTTTAACTAGCAATATGCATAGTTAACCAGTTGTATATTTGAACTGTATAAGAATAAACTGGAACAGAAGGAAGTTATCCTTACAAGTTCAGGAGCAAAATCTAGCTCATGGTTTCCAGCTGTCCAGATCCAAGGCTGATACGCAAGATTCCGCTCCACGAATCTTGCCCATGTATCCCACCTCACATTATCATGATATGGGTAGTTATCTGCATATGACAGGTCCCCGACGAAAAGCACGGCCTGCGCTTTTGAATTGGACTCGTAATGAGCCAGAGTGACATTTGAGTCGAAACTTTGACCAAGATCACCTAAACACAACAGAAATTTTTCAGTAGTATTACTCCCAAATCACAAGCAGATTTAGTGAATGTGTATTCTGATAATGAACAAGTAGCACATATATATATGCAGAACTGAGCAAATTTGATAATACCTATCAGACCAAATGTATATGGAACATCTGGGCCACTTTTCGGAGGAGTTCTGAACCAGAACTTCCTCATTGTCTGTTCAGTCCCAACGGCATAGTAATACTTTGTGTCAAACTGCAACAAAGTCATAATTCAATATTTAATCAAGTACAACCTTAACAAACTATAAGCATTAAATTTCTGCTGAGATGATGACCTCTAACTTCTTTATTGTAGAATGATGAATGTATCCTGAGGTATAGTTGTAGAACGTATATTGAGTATGCTTGCCCTTTGCAGAGCAGTTGAGATTATCTTCTGAAGTCCCATAAAGCACTGTGCTTGACCCAGGTTCGACTGTCGTCACCCATGAGATTATCATGGCTGTACCATCATGGTCCCCTTGTGTGATATGAACCTATTAGAGCATCACACCAACCAATATGAAGGGGAAGAATAAACCACGGTGTGCAACCACATCTTTTGTGCTACTTTCTGTTCTAACAGCAATATTTGTAATTACATAGTGTAAGAAATAACACATCAATATCATGAATAAGACATCATTATATTATTAAGTTATGTGTTGTAAGATTAAGTAAGAGCAAAAGAAGTTTTTACCATAGAAAAAGGCATCACATTATTTAATTGTATGGAGTTAAACAAAGTTAGAACAAAAAGGTTCCTAAAAGGGCTCCTACAGCCAAAACAAGTAGCAGGCATAACACAAATAAATGATGGCAGCTAGCCCAAAAGGGTGACCAAAACCATTACTTTGATTAAAGAAACACTGGTCTGTGATGTTAAATTTGTGGGCTTGCAATAAGTAACTGTGGGAAGTAGCTCAAAGAGCACAACATATAACTGGGAGCCACTGAGGAAAAAAAGAAGATTCGCAACCTACCATGCCATCCATATAGTACACGGAAAATTTGCTATGAAATCATCGGATTGACTGGGAACTCTTAAATGTTCAAGGAACTTAGCATAGGCCAGAAACACTAACGGTAATTGCACTTATACATGGTTTCCAGTAACTTTCCAAGGCTTGTACAATGCATATAACTAGAGGCAAACTGAACTTGCTACAGTGACTAGTGACTATCCTCCAAGTAGTAAAATGATGACAAGGACCACGAGAGACAAACAACGAAACAGCTAAAAACATGTAAAGTGAACCCAAATACTGAAAAGCAATTCGACCGGAAGTTTTGGAATCGTCCAGTTTTGTATCATGGTATAAGACAAGTAACAGCTATACAAGCCTGCTGGAGTAGCATGTAAATGACCACGCTCGACTAACAACAACCACATGGCGACGAAGAAGCATAGGTGGTGCGGATAATGATAAAACAGTCCATAACACATTCGTCAGATACTGCAATTACCAGTAGTTAACTGTTCACCGGAGTCGATGGAAACATGTTAAATCACCGGCAGCCTGGTTTATTACCTGCTGGGGCGCATTGCGGCCGTCCGGAGCGCGGAAGACGTCGGCGTCGAGCGGCATGTCGATGGCCTGGCCGAGCTGGCGGCGGTACTCGCTGGTCTGGCCGGCGTGGCACGCGACGGCCAGCAGCAGGACGACGCAGGCGCCCGCCGCCGCGCCGAGCCGGTTCACCACCCCCATTCCCGCCGGGGACGAATCCTCTGCTTGTTGGTTTTCAGTCGCGGCTTCTTGGAGGTTGTACTCCGTGGACGGGAATGGGATCGCTTGTTGGGTGTCGTGATTGATAAACAGGTCGACGGGTCAAAGCAAGAAGGCGGGGGATATGGAGAGGGAATGGAATATGCTCATCTGAGGTGCCACGAAATAAATCGGAGATGATGGAGATGGGGAGAGAATGATCGATTACTTCGTGGTTTAAACTTGGAACACGCGCACGCACGGTGATAGGAGGGGAGGGTGGCAGTGATACAGGGAGCGGCGAGGCTGAGATTCGTCGGGATTGGATCCCGCCAAGTGGGCGCGTGAGACGGATTTGGAGGGGACAAGGAACTCCATTTTTTATCACACCTTTGCACACAAGGACCTAAGAATTGATTTGCTATGATCTGGAAATCGAGAACCAGTTTTTACTCAACCCAATGGGTTCACTAGTGCTACACTTGCCTCAGACTGTCTCAATATGATTCAGCGGATTTGCTCTCCGATTCGTGATCGGTCAGTTGTGGGTGCTGTGGTGGGTGATATCAAGAAGCTCGCTGAAGATTTCTCCTCAATTTCTTTTAAGCATGTTGGTCGCAAGAATAATGTCGTGGCACATACTTTAGCTCGTTGTAGTGAGTCAAATATTTGTAATCTTTCTTTTTCTATGATTCCGGATTGCATCCGGAATGAACTCTATACTGATGTGCCGTAATAAATAAAGTGCCATGATTCTCTCAAAAAAAAAATCAGTTTTTACTTACAAAATATTGTTTGTGTGCTTGGTGTTGTGAGGCGGAGGCACATCGCTTAGGCCTTCTGTTCTCCAGCCTCAACAAGTCACATCGGCACACAGTCTGGTGCATTGCTGGGTGAGCGCATTAATAACTATAATCCGCCAAGATTACCTATGACTGGTTGTGCCAGGGGCTTCCAAAGGATGATCTTGCGCAGCCAATTTGGCGCTCGTTTGCACCGTTGAAGTGCAAGATTTTCGCTTGGTTGGCGGCAAGATATAGGCTTTGGACTTCGGACCGGCGTGCGCGCCATGGCTTGCAGGAGGAGCCGAGTCCTTGCTACACTTGTCTGCAGGAGGAAGACAACGTAGATCATATCCTTATGCGATGCCCCTATGCGAGACAGGTGTGGTTTGGATGCTTTCAGCGTGCGGGCCTCAACCTGGAGGTGCCGACGACTGATAGCACTTTGGAGGAGTGGTGGATCAGCACGCGCGTGCGTGTCGCGTCCACGGATAGGCGAGCCTACGACACGATGATCATACTGGTCGCATGGCGTCTCTGGAAACAGCGAAACGCCAGAGTTTTTCTGAAGGTTCGGGAGCAGGTGGGACCGGAGCATTTGGTGGATCTGGTAGGCGAGGAGTTCGAACTATGGAGAGTAGCTAGGGCCGGAGCTGGAGGGAGGCAACCGATGCCGCGAGAGTAGGCTTTCAGCGGAGGGTGTGTGTGTGTGTGTGAGAGTGAGTTGGCTGACCTATCTGTACGCAGTGTGGTTTTCAGCTTCTTGTAATTGCTTTTCTATCTTCTATAAAACTATGGTATGCCACTTTGGCATACTCGCTAAAAAAAAAACTATAATCGACTCGTAGCAACACACGACATATTTAATATTAATCTTATTTTTTATGAAAATTATTTATTATTTATTGACCTGTTGCAACGCACGGGTATTGTGCTAGTGTTGCTTCAATGCCCAGTGTGCACATTGCGTGCACACTTTGTTAAATTCTGACTTGCTAGATAATTTTGACCATGAAAAACTAGTTTCATTAGTTCAGTTTAATCTCTAAAAGTTTATACAAAAATGCTTACATAATAATACACTAGAAACCACTACGGAGATATTTTTGTTAGATCCTACTCTTTACATATCTATACCATAATATGTAAATTATATAAATTATGCATTGTAGAAAAAACGGTTCTAGAACAAACTTTTGTTGCAAAATACAATTTTAGTATTTTGTAACACTTGTAAATATGGGCAACCTTTGTAATTATTTTGTAATATTGTCAGTTGTGTGGTTAAACTATGTGAACAAATAGAAAATTATACTTGTAATGTTGTAACATGCTAAAAACATGAGATAGAAAAAGTATAAAGGTTTAGTATAAATTATATTTATTTTGATTCGCCGTAGACCCAAATTATATTTCCCTGTGCGCACTCGTACGGCTCAAGTTTGGCACCATCAAGCCTCTGCGGCCCCTCGATGTGGTTGCGCCGTCTCCAACACCCTCTTGTCCTTGGTGGAAGTTACCGTCGGCGTGTTGTCGATTATTACTTGGCCCGCACGCTTGTTTTCCTCAGCTGGCTTGGTTGTGTCGATATTGGTGCCGACATGGATGATCTGCTCAAGTGGCGGCGCGTGGTTTTCGACCGTCACAATGTTGATATTGTTGTACTCAGCGATGGTGATCTTTCTGTTTTTTGTCATGGACTCAATGACAGTTGGATCTCGCCTCAATTATTAGCACCGTCTTCCTCCAACTCCCTCTCACTCTGAATGAGAAACGGACTGCGGACACCAGTGGGCGAAGGAGTTGGTGCCGCCATCCAAAAATAAAAGGTCTGACACCATCAACACAAGTGTAGACAAGACAACAACGACACTTGGTATTTGAATCGATTTGCATATATACAGAATTACAGATACAAGATTCATACTGATGAGATAACCGAAATAAAAACAACTATATACGATAGTCTCTGTACAACTAAGTGAAGTGGGCACACTCCCACGGTGTTGCGAATCGTCTAGGCACTGCGTTTAGCAGCGCGGGGGTGGAGGGAAGGGGCACCGACATAACTTACGGCCAGTCTTACATACATGCGTGCACTCACTTAGTTAATTAACCCAACGAACGAAATCCACCAAGAACGAATCGAGTGGATGGATAGATTAACATCGCCGAAAATAATAATCATAACATATAATATAATAATAAGGAAAAAGGAAGACGGCAGAGTGAAATAGATGTGTAAGAAAATCGAAGGTCTCTCTATGTGTCCAGGATGATCGTCAAATATTTAGAATACTAGAGGTTGGGGCACCTCTTGTCCAGTCTTCTTTAGCCCAATCAAGGCCTATCCAAAGCGAGAGGGGTTTGATTGTATTAGTGATAAGTCCTCTGCATGAGTTGCATTTAGTGTTTGGTTTAGCATACATAATAAAACATCACTGGATAGCAGGTATTGCATCTGAATTTTCAATCTTCTTGCTCATAGAACACATAGATCTGTAATCTGCCCAAAGAGTACTAAGAATATACTGATCATCAGACTTTAAATTCAGTTTTGAGTCCAAGTAAATAACACACGGTGAAGAAGGTTGCACCGAACCTTAACCAAATCTGCGACAAGCAGATTCAACACTTTACATAAAAGAAATCCTCACAGCATGAAGAAAATTTCCGGGATGACAGCCGGACAAAACTGTGAACTTATCTGCCTTGCAAATCCTAGAGAAGTATAAAAATGGAGGGGACAAGAACTCCTTATTTTATGACTCCTTTGCAGGCAACCAATTATTTTATTATTACGCTAATGTCCTTGTTTAGTATGAGATCAAGGACAAATGTTTACTTAGCAAAAAATATTGTATCAACTTCTAAAAGAGAAGGTGGTAAATAGTAATTACTTGGAAACAAGTAACTCCATTCCAGTCCTAAAAAAATGTAAGAACATCTTCAAGCAGATTGTGCAAATATGACTCATACTAGCTAAATGCCCGTGCGTTGCAACGGGTGCATAAATATTATAATGATTGCACACAAATAGTTTCAAACATGTAAGATGTAAGGATTGCATGATACCTAGCTGAATACTCGTGTTGCCACGGAATAACGGAAAGATAGGCATACATAGATCAAACAGTTATCCCAATTTATATAAAGATTTTTCGGTAATCCAATAAAATAACAATCCACAACAATTTGATTGCCATAGATTAAACACAATTTGATCTCATAAACATATGTACATTGCTATTTGCTTGTCCGAGTGAGATAATCAGTAATGAAAAATGTTAATTCATATACATTTATTTAACTTGTGCTAAATTTAACTCAGGCCGCCACATATGTTCAACTTCCCTCGATGGTGCCCCAACATGTAAGAATAAAAATATGACAGCTCGGATCAAATCAAAATAAGACAACCTTTTGCAGCCAAACTGATGCAAAATTTGCAAATGGCTTCATATACGAATAAGCATTGAAAAAATCTCACTTAACTCCCTGATTACTTCAGGCGATGGTTGCCACTCTGGGTCCCAGACCAAGCTGCGCGCATGTAGCCATGAAGGTGATAACCCGCTGAAACTTAAGAATGGCCACTCTGTAACAAATCAACCAATAATAGTTTAATTTGTGAGCAATGTACATTAGCAAAGACAAGACTCAATCTGCCCAATCAAGTTTCCTCCAAAGTTAGTAGCGCACATCAGTGTAGTACTCACTTGGTAGCATTACATGACTATCAGGACGCCAAGGATCCCATTTGTGTGCGCTAACCTTCTTGATGTGCAGTCATCCCTCATCTTCAGCTACAATAGCAAATTGGTTAGTTAATTCCATGGTTAAGCATCTGCTACTACAAAACAAACAAACAAACAAACAATGAAGCATTCATAGCTTTCAACAATTGAAGGCATTATACAGATGCATCTCCTACTACAAATCGAATTTTCTCGTATATTACCCATATCGTTGCATTTGGGAGCTATAAATTATATCATAGCATAGCCCTCACACTATAACAAAGCATGTTAATACTGCAACAACTATTTCAAAAGTTTACTTTTCACTAAGAAATTAAATCCGTGCTCATGCGATTGTTTAAAGCTGTAACTGCAAAGTCTTGTGTCTGAATGATTCATAGTTGAATTTGGACCGTATAGCTATGTTATCTTCATGTCACATGACTCGGTGAGAGCACATTCAGCAATCACCACATTCATCGCAAATGGTGGAGTATAATTGTGCAAGCCTTTGAACTGAACAACAAGAGGTGGTTCAAAATGTAAAATACGTAAATTTCAAATTCGTATGGAAAGTAATAACAGGTTCAGCTGATAGCATAATTGGATGCATCGAGAAACCAACCATTAATTTGGCACTGCCATAGTTATGCAACGTTATGGATTGTGCGTATTTTTCTTGCTAGATAACACAGTCAAGTTGCTCCTGAAGATTCAGCTAAGTTGTGCACTGAACATTCAGACATTAAAGGAAAAAAGGGATTAAAAAATCAACACACATCTACCAGGAAGGATAGGAATCAAATGTTCGAGCTTGCACATACCAGGAGCGGTGAAGAATGAGAGAGCTGATGTGCTGATCGTCCGGGTACAGAACGGTGATGCACTGATGCATATGTTTGCATATGTATACCAACAAACTGAAGCTAGTATGTAAGATAATTCTCCTATTTCATATATATCATATATAGAGAATAAAACAGGCTGATACAATTTGTTAAAGGAGGCGGTCACCTGATTGAGGGGAAGGAAGCCAGGCGAGGGCTGAGCTTGCCACCCATGGCAGGCGACGTGGGATGGTGGAAGGGCCGGGGCTGCAGGCGGGGAGCCAGCTCAGGTTCGGTAGGCCGCGACGGTCAGAGATACGTGCGAGGGAGGATGGGGCAGGGCCGCGGTCGACCGACGGATGGGGTGGGCCGGGTGGCGGCGGTGGCCCACGGACAGGGTGGCGGCGGCATACGCGCACGAGGGGGAATCGAGCAGTACGACCAAGGAGGTCACCAGATCCAAGCGGTAGAGCTCCTCCCCACACCTCTTCCCTGAGCACTACGGCCATGGTCAGAAGTGGAAGGAGAAGACGAAGGTCCAGCGCCGGAGCCCCTCTCGCGCGAGTTCCGGTGGTGTGAAGCGGCCGTGGGATCTCGTAGCTACGGCGGGGGGCTCTTGGAGATGGCGGCGAGCTCGTGACTTCGATTGTGAGCAGGGGCGGGTGGGACACATAGCGGCGGTAGGGAGCAGACCTCGATTCGCGTGGCAGCGGTGAAGAACTGGATGTATAGGGATCTATTCCGGCGTTTGGTCACTCGATTCGGTCACCGGAGGCCTCAATTCGCCAGCGGCCGGCGTGAAACGGGCGGCGGCGCGGGTGGAGTCGAGAACCTAGAGTTCCTGAGATTGGTTGAGAGAGGCGACGGGTAGGAGGCAGCAGAGATAGGCAGTTCGTACCGTTTCGGTCCACTAAGCCGTGGCAATAAGGCGTAATATTCTCATCACGACGATCGAACGATGTACGCGCACTGGATCGTCCATCGGCAGAATTTTCTGCCAAGGCTACGTACGTACGAACTCTCATTTAATAGTAAAGATAGGTCCGTGTACACATCCGTCAGCGGACAGGTGTCGGCTAGCCCCTATATGTTCTCATGTGCCCCCATTTTTTAAACAGTGTAATACATGCATCATATATTTGTACATAGTTCATCAGAGAACGATTATAAATATAGTTTATCTGGTGCATCTAAATATAGTCCAAACATTGTGATAATAATCTCGACTAATCTATCGCTCCAAATGCATATTGGAGGAAATCTCCTTCTGCAGATCATACCTTTCATTTTTTTTTTCATCTTCAACCGAGTTGCATCCATCTTAATCTTATGATAGTAGTTGCTTATCTCGGCCAAAATGCAACTTCCTTTTCATCTTCTCTTGTTAAATCCCTTCTTGTTTTTGTCAAATTTTATATGGCTAGATATATCTATTCATATCCGTTGGATTGACTTTCAAAACTAAGATGGATCCAAAGTTCAGCCGTGACTTTGAAGCATAAAGTAACTGAAGCTGCCTCCTCTTGCCGCTCAATAGCTAATTTTGGTGGACCTCGTCATTATTGGACGGTTGACCAGACCTTTTTTTTTGCGACACGGTTGACTAGACATCGTTAACCGTTTCCCTCTCCATCTACTCCCTCCGTTCTATATTAGTTGACTTGGCTTTGTCCAGATACGGATGTAATGTGTGTCAAGTAATTTGGAACGGAGGGAGTAGGACATAACAGAGCTCATCAAGCACCTAAGTCCGGGTCGGGACTCGCACGCAAGTGTTGTCCTATTCCAACAGCAAGCACGGCACGTAGACGCAGTACACATCAACTACAAGTTACAAGAACCGTCATCAACGCGTACGACACGAGGAGGAGGTGATTATCGAGCTCGAGACGTGGCTGCAGCGCTCGACCGATGGCCGACGTGGAGAATCTGCTGGAGGTGGCGGAGGCGGCGGAGCCCGACGAGTGCAACAGGCGCATGCTGGTGTGCGCGGTGGGCGTCGTCGTCGTCGCGCTCCTCTGCCTCTTCTCGCACATGATGGAGGTGATGGAATCCCACCCGGAGTCGACGACCGCCGGCGAGCACGCCGTGGTGTGCCTGGCCATCCTCCTCTGTTCTGCTTCGGCGTCGTCTTCATAGCCCTTGTGGTTGAGCGGGGCCTCGGTAACCCGCTGGGACGTCGGTTCGTAGATGACTTGATCCAGTCCGACAGGTTTATTCTTCGTGAATCCCTCCATCAGTTAAGGCTCATGAATCAGCACCTTCGCGATCAGCTTGTTGATGCGTGAAGCGTGATTGTCTCACCTCCTCCTTTTCTTTTCGAGGAAAGTAGCAGGACTTTATTAATCATCAACCAAAATTACATTGTTTATCAGTTTGCTTAAAAGAAAACTAGGGACCTCAGCTATCCAATTACAAAAGTTTTTATTGCTAAAACTATAGCTAGCTAGATCATGAGCAACCTGGTTGGCTTCCCTTAGACGGTGCTTAAAAATAACAGTGCCAATAAGAAACACTAAGTCCACACAATTAGCAAAGACGATTGTTGATTCGTTCCACCATGCTTCATCTGCCGTACATGTTTCGATTGTCTCCATCCAGTCCGACTCTGTTTCAATAGCATTATACCCCCATAGTATTTTTTTCGAGAAAACGTAATTGTGTACCTTACTTTTATAAAAGGCAGAATTTTGAATTAAAAAACACTACAACTCGCTGCTAACAACGAATGTAGTTTGAACTCCACACCCAGACTAGTCCGGAGACAGCCACACCCGACCTAACAACTACAAAGCAAGATGAGCATGTCCTAAGTTTAGCAACATCACCGTGTCTCAGCCGCCGTTGGTCACCTCCGAAGACCAACATCTCCAACTGAACTCCCGTCGTCGACGCACCATCCACGAAAGAGGGGTAGATGGTGGGACTTGGACCGGTCTTGAGAAAGGCGCAGTCTTGGACTCACCAGCGACGGGGTACATTGCGCCTCTGAAGATCAAACTTGGACCGCAACGAACACTTGGGTTTGGTTTTTTTTCTCCCGCAAGCCGGCACCACCACAGCTACCCCACTGTTCTCCACCACTCTGTTGCGCCCTCCGCCGTGGGCCATTGCTCCGAAACCACCCCGCGCCGCCCGGGTGACGTCCTCCCCCGTGCGAAGGCTCGTCGGGGCGCGCCCACCCCGCCCGCCGCCTTCGACGGCCGAGCGCGGCCGCCACTGGCCGGAGAGAGGAGATCGAGGTGATTTCTTTTCTAGTGTTTCGGGGAGCGAGCGGCCTGGGAGTGAGAGGTTATACCCCATAATATTAACAAGTGGTAAGCCTTCTCGCATCGTATGAGCTTCAGCCATCGTTGCAGAGGTGACATGAGGCAGTTGCATGCATTTAGCCGCCAAGCTTGATAGTCCCGTATAACAGATCTAATAGATCCTGCACACATATCAGCAGGATAGGAAGGATCGACATTTAGTTTCACATGCCTAGACCTTTGCATTTGATGTGATCCCCGAGATATTGATATATTTTCTATAAAATTGGTCCAATTTAAAAAGATTGAATTAAAAAAATAGAAATACACTTATTTAGAAATAGAGGGAAGAGGGAGTATGCGGCAGCTTGGTCTTGTGTTTCCGTGTGTACAGTGTACATGGAGCACAAAGCACCTTCACCGAAGTATGTTCGAGATGAGAGAATATCCGGTGGAAACCAAGTTTCGGTGGAAACCGGTGAAAACTACGGAAAAAACATGCTTAAAAGTTCAAAAAAATTCAGACCAAAAATGCATTACATTGGGAAGGTAGCGTTATACGGACATGCAAAATGGCAACTTGAAACTCAAAACATTTTAGGAGCTACGAAAAAGACAAATTCGTCAGTGAATAGTACCAGAAATTACTATTCACTGCTGAACTACTATTCATTGCTGATTTTGTCATTTTCATAGCTCCTAAACAAATTTGAGTTTCAACTTGCCATTTTGCATGCCTATAAAACTTTACATTCCCAACGCAATACATTTTTGCTAAGAATTTTTTGAAGTTTTTAAATATGATTTTTTCTTGGTTTTCACCGGTTTCCATTGAAACTGGGTTTCCACCGGATACTTTCTCGTTCGAGATATAGACTATAGGAAAAGCCTGGTTATCCCCCGGGGGATCGTGCGCTCGCATCCCCCGGGTCAAGCGTGCGCCACGCGTCCCACGCGTAACGGAACGAAGGCTACCTTATCCTCTCGTGTCCTCTCCCGTCCCCAGCCCCATCGCCTCTTCTCGCCGCCTCCCGCAACCACCGCCGCGCTCCGGCCACCGGACTCGTCCGCCGCCGCGGGCCGGCTCCCCTCCGCCCCCGCCTCCTCCGTGCTCGGTGCGCCTCGACCATCCCCGCCGGCGCCGCCAAACTGCAAGGTGCCGCCATGGCGCCCGAGCCCCTGCTCGTATCCATCGAGGCCGACGACTCCCAGTGTTCCGTCGTGCCACGCGCACCTTGTATTCCTCGCGGACGAGCTATAGGGCCGGCGAAGCTAGCGCCTTCCCTCGAGGCCGAGCCGCAGGGCCGGCGGCGACGCCAGCGCCCGGTGCTCCGCCGCGCCGTGCGCTTCCTCCATCCCTCGCGGCCAGCCAGGGGCGGCGCCGCCAGCGCTTCCTGGTGCTCCGCTCGCGTTGTGCGCCACTGGTCTCCCTCGCGGCCGAGCCGCAGGACCAGCGACGCTAGCGCACCTTCCCAGTCGACGCCGAGCCGTGGTGTGCCTCGCGGGAGGAGGTTCCGCAGAGGCGGTGGATGAGGCAGAGGCACGACGGTGCTCCCAAGCACGTAGTAGGAGCGGAGCTCCCGTAGCATCCACGGCGACGTAGATGAGCGGTGATACCATGCCGGCACAGCGGTGCTCCCAGGACAAAGCCGTGGTGCTACCAAGGTGACGCGGCGGTGCTACCATGGTGGCACGACGGTGCTCCCGTCACACAGGCGTGGTGCTACCAAGGTGACACAGCGGTGCTACCATCGGTGATCGTCGTTGCTGCCAGCGCTGTGCGGAAGAGCTGCCGTAGAGGGGCGGCGGTGCTACCAACGAAGTTCGTCGATGCTACCAGATCATGCAACGAATTGTTTTTGTTACTTCTGTCTGCATTTTTGCAAAATAAGTTTTGTGAATTTGCATTATAAGAAGAATTTTTTTGCTACAATTTGTTCTACTGTTTTGCATCATAAGCCTCATCGGAGAACCTCGCCGGAATTTTTTTTGCTACGATGCTGCAATATAACAATTTTGTTGCTATTATAGTTTTGTGGTGTTGCTAAAATAGTACAAAATTTTTGCTACGATGTATTCGGCGAGGTCTCCGGGGATGTTTTCGGTGATGTTTCCGGCGAAGTCGATTTTGCTACAGTATCACATTTTTTGTTGCTACGAAATCTCCGACGAGGTCTCCGGCGAAATCAGTCTTTTATTTTTATGTTTTGTGGGTGAACCATTTTTTACTACATAGCAGCAAAAGCGGCTAATTATTTGCTACGCGGTAACAAAAGCGGGATTGGAAAGAAAAAAGCTACTTATTTGCCCGTGCAGATCTATCTAGGAGCATTTCTGCATTTTTTTTCTTCTTTTTCTGCTATATGCGATGCAAATTTTGGTAAGCTTTGTAGCAATTTTATTTATCCTTTGACGCAAATTCACAGAATAATTGTAGCAATTGTCCCCTCAGATAATGTATTTTTTAATGTGATGCAAATTATTGAAAGATTTGTGGCAAAAATTCCTTTTTGAATGCAAGGTCAGATAATTGTTGTAGCGTCGGTGCTGCTGCTAGTTGCTACCGACGAGCCGACAATGCTACTTGCGTCGAGTCGACGATGCTACCGGCATGGAGTGGTGCTGTTACCGACTGCACGCGGCGAGGCTACCGATGGCGGCATCGTCGCTACTAACGAGCCGACGATGCTACCGACGGTATATGGCGATGCTACCGACGAATGCTACCTACATCTTGTGACGTTGATACCGACGAGCCGGTGATGCTACCGCTAGACGGCGATGCTACCGAGGCGCGCGAAGCTGCTGCCGACGGCGCGCATATTTGCTCCACAAAAGAATCTGCAATGATGTGAGTATCACTGGCGATGCCTCGCGGAGCTCTGAAGGAAGTTGCTACCACGGACCATCAACATTGTTGCAAAGCGCCTACCATGGCGTTGCTGCATTGGTGACACTGCGTCGGGGTGTTCTCCAATGTTGCCACCAAGGTCTCCTCGGATTTGCTACAATAGCAAAAAATGTTATAAATAGAACTTTTCTCTTCATATAAGCATTTGCTACGAGCAACACAAATTTTTTGCTACGAATGATTTTTTGCTACGTAGAAGCATTTTTGTGGTATTTTCGATTGAAATTGGATTTTTGCTACGGTAGCACAAAATTCTTATTACAAACGAAAATGTTTTTTGCTTCATAGAAGCATTTTGCTAGATTTCGGTGAGAATTAGAAATTTTGCTACACTAGCACAAAATTCTTATTACGCGTGAAATGTTTTTGCTTCATAGAACCATTTTGCGGGATTTCGGTGGGAGTTGGAAATTTTGGTACCGACGGCGCATGACATTGCTACCGACAAGCCGGTGATGCTACCGGGGGCGCGTGTTTTGCTCCGCAAAAGAATCTATAATGATGCGAGCTGGTGATGCCTCGCCGGATCTCTCGGATAAGATGCTACCACGGACCATCAATATTGCTGCAAGCGGCTACCATGGTGATGTTGCATCGGCGACGCCGCGTCAGGAATTTTGCATCGGAGCTCTGGAGGAAGATGCTACCATAGATCTTCCATGTTGCTGCAAGCACCTACCATGGTGGTCCTGCATCGGCGATGCCGCATAGGATGTTCTCCAATGTTTTCAGGAAGTTCTCGTCGGATTTGCTACAATAACAAAGTTTTTGCTAAGTGAGGTCTCTGATAAGGTTGGTTTTGCTACATTACACAATTTTTTCGTACAACATCTCGGACTAGGTATATACCTTGTGTATATTTTTTCTATTTTTGTGATCGAATCGTTTTTGCTACAAGCTAAAAAATTGCTGCCACGCGAGCACTCCAGCCAGAAATAATATCAATTTCAATAGTTCAATGACGAAAATAAGGCCAAAATGTGTATGTTTCATAAAATATGCACAAATCCAGCTGAGCTGGTTACTGCGACGCTGGAAGGTCCAACAGCACTCTCGGCCAAACAGATCGAATTCTCTTAATCGCGAATTAAATTTTATTCTAATTAGCCGCGCACCGGCCGGACAACGCGGAAACGAAAAAGTCAACATCTGGCGCGGGAAAGCGACGTTTCTGTTTTCTTCTGCATGCGAGTATGTCACGTACTGCTGTAGCGAGATCCAACGGCAACAATGGGATCCATCGGACGGCTGTGCACCCGGGGATCGGCGCGCGAGATCCCCCGGGGGACGCCTAGCACTGTCTACTTGCGCCTCGCGTGGCTGCCCGACCATATCTAGCCAGTGATCGTGCCTTCTAATCCAACGTACAATTCAAATCACCCGCCCTCGTTTGCCCTGTTTGTGAAGCAATCGATTCCATGCCTAGTATTGATACACATGTCGTAGTCCGACAATCCCATACGGTAGCTCCTCTCGGAGGATTACGCAAACGCTTTCGTCACACATGAGCAGCACCCAAAAAGGTTGCTCGGATATTTCATGACTTCTTTTGGCTGTACTCGGATTTTTCATCTCTCTTTCTTGTAGGTACACAGATATTTCATGCGTTGACAAAGATCTCATTGTCCCACAGAATCACAGATCCAGCAGGAATGTTGAAGGATTGGTGGTGTTGGTTTCTTGTAAAGTTATTTCAGACCCTAATTCAGGTTTTCTTCAATTTAACAGAAGGTAGAAGTAGAAAGACTTCATGATGATCAAGTGAATTATATATACAGTAAGGAAACAAATGGTAATTCGTACGATCTTTTCCAGTTCTCTTGGCAACTCAGTATTGTATTCTCAACGGTTCATGAATGTAACAAATGTATTACATGTTGATAACAAATTTATCTTGGTGCAAACTGAGCGCAGGGTCCATACAGATACAGAGATACTCTCAAAATACACTTGCTAATCGATGATTTGCTGCTGTGTTCCCAGCGCCATATCTCGTTCCATCGAGAGATGTGACCCCAAGATACGCAATGATGCGGTTTTCTATCCGTGGACTCTTCCCAGTCAGTATGTTTGCGGTATTTCTGGGCTTCATCAGGCACTGCAGGTACAACATCAGCTAGGTACTGGAAGGAACAACTCTGGCATGCTCGCCTACTTATGCGCTAAAGACGAGTCCATGACACTGCATGACTTGTCCATGAACTGCAAAATGGTTACAAGAAGTGAAGGAGATTAGTATTTGGTGAAAAAGCATGTAAATAACCACAAATACATTATAAATGTATAATGCACATGTTCTTCTTAGGCTATTCTAGAATAAGGTCAAAATATAGACTTGGACATCAACAACTACAAGGAGATGCTACCATTCTATGGGCATTTACAAGCATAGATGACCAGAATTCAGAACACATCAGACCATGTACTATGTAAGCATATTCCAAGCAAGTGAAGAGTTACAAATGGAACTTTTCATGCTTCGCCAATAAGTCTAGGCCTCGACACTAACTTCTGAGATGATTGGTTCAATGGTTGGAATATCTAAACTGATCAAACAACATACCAGCACCATTCTTTAAGATACAGCTCAACGCATTTAACATTGGACCAACCAATCCAACATCCACATGACTAAAGCCCACTAAGATTTCTTAACACCAGCATGCAAACATATACTCCCTCCGTTCATAAAAGGATGTCTCAACCTATCTCAAATTTGCATGTATCTACACACTAAATCATGTCTAGATACATGCAAATTTGAGCTAGGTTAAGACATCCTTTTGTGGAGGGAGTATTTTTTTTATAAAAGTTATTGCCCAGGCTGTCAGGCATGTCTATGAACTAATTGAGTAAGAATCAAGAAACCTAACGACAATGCCTTCCTTAAAAATGCACCATCCATATTAATGTGGCAACTAAGTGGCCCATAAAAATGTAACCCATATGTATGTACGAATTGTTGCATTCAATCTGACACGCATGTCCACGGGTATACTAGTGTTTCTTTGACCATACCCAATAGGCAATAGCTGACATAGAAGGTTGTACCAACCATATAGTTGGGCCAGCTAAGTGTACCTTAAATGTGACCAATCTGTACATATGGTTGCATTCAATACTTTTGAACTAAAAGGCCCAAGAATAGTATTACCAGTAAAATGCAAAGCAAGTGATACAATAACTATCAATGCATAATGTGCAACTATGCAACATGCTTTGATGACTTAAATCATTTACAGCTAGTGCAGTAAGAAGACCAAGCGACAGCTACATATCCTATTTATCTTTCAGAGGAGCGCATTGCAAACGAAGTTTGAACATGGACACATATTTGTAACAAGTTTTCCTATACAGACAACACAATCAAACAAAGCCCATTCTGCAAGACTGCTAAGGTCATTTGGTAGCACATAAGTTTGATTACAGATACTTCATAACTCAAAACACATAATCAAGATGTAGCAGGACGTCAGAAGGAAAGCCTCAAGATCAAGTTTACCTTCTTCATGGAATGTAATTCCCGTCCAAATGGTTCCAAGAACTTCATCTCTATATCTAGGGGCCAAACCTGCATAGAGATAACAAAATAGTAAATACCAAAATTAGCGACATGGCCTTAAGTTCTCATAATCTACAATATTCCGGACAAACTGGTTGACATTTAGCTATACAAACTATTACCGCGATACAGATCTAACTTGCAGTTCGGCAAGCACAAAAGCCAAGCACTACATTTGAATATGCAAAAACTGGACAGGTTAAAAGCACAGCGGACTTAAGTACTGAAACACCACACGCTAACGTGGAAGCAAACTTATTTAGTAATCTAATTACAAGCTTCCAGCAATCAACAAGATGATGAAATAAACTATGGTATTAGTATCAGACTTGATAAACTTAACATAAACATACACACCATGATGTGCCCGAAGATACTAATCTCAAACCCTGAACCGTGTGTTTCATATCATTCAATTTAAAATGCTGTAAAATATGAGCCAGATGATGCCATATTTTGTGGCTACAAAACACTACCTCGGCTAATCGCAAGCATACGGAAACAAGAATGAATGATCACCAGTGATCAACCACAGGCACCAAAGACCAAACTATCCAACCATGAGGTAGAAGTCAAGCTGAATTATCCGATCATTTTGTATAACTGAACGGACTAATCAAATCATGATGCAGAATAATCTGACGAAACTATCAAATCGTGATGAAGAATTGGGCAAGCGGGACTATCCAATCATGGTGCGTAATTGAGGAAAATAACAGTTACGTCATTCAACAACTAATAATAGGTCGATCGATGGCATACACACATGACGATCAGAGTACAATTAGCAATACTGCGAGCAATAAAAGGTGGACTCGTACCTTGATCCCCATGAGCCGCAGCGGCGCGTGCTGGCCGGGCACGATGCACTCCGGCCCAGCGGCCTCCGCTACCGCCTCCATGGCGAGGCCAACCCCAATCGGATCCGGATGCTGCAGAGAAGGATCAAAATCAGGCATCCGCTCACCTACCAACCAGACCAAACCAACCGAAACTGAACCAAAGCCGGACGGCGGGACGGGTATGTACCTTCATGAGGGCAAGGGCGTAGGCGGAGTGGTCGTCCTGCGCGACCCGGAGGACGGGCGCGTGGTGGATGCGCGGGACGGGCGGATTCCGGCGGAGCCGGTGGCGGCGACGCGCCAGGGCGCGTCGTCGCCGGCGAGGTGCGGCCGCTTGGAGGCGGCGGCGGTGGGCGAGACGGAGGAGGCCGAGGCCGCGGCGGCGGAGGCGGCGGGCAGCGCCGCGGGCGAGGACGCGGTGGTGGTGGTGAGCGACGCCATCGGCAGGAGGAGGAGGAGGAACGCTCCGGTCCGGAGAGGATAAGGGGAGGAGACGTTCCGTTTGCGTGTTTGGCTCGCTCGCGTGTGGGGCGACGACGCGAGGGAGCGGGCGTGAATGGAGTAGGGAGGGATCTCTTATACAACAACGTGCGGGGGTGGGTTGGTCGACGCGGTGCGTCCGGTTCTGGGAAGTGGGCGGCCCGGTGGATGACGCGTGGGGCCGGAGTGGCGGAGTCGGGTTGAGAAATCCGGAGCCGTTTCGTGCAAGGAAAATTCGAGATGCTTTGGGGACGTCGTCTGGTCAGCAAAGGAAGGAAGAGTTTGGGTTGGCCTTTGGGGCCGTCTGGAATGATCTGTCAAGGCGTGTTGATTTTAAATATTTTCTCGTAGTTTAATGATGGTCAAAGCAGTGGTGCTAGTTGGATCTGATGAGAAGGCAGATCAAGGGTCTAGGTGAGGTGAACCGGATCACTATTGGACGTGATCATGAAAATTTCGATGATAATTTTAATTTTCTCTTTTGTGCGTATGGTATGAGGCGGAGCTAGAAAAAAAATTACCATGCTGCACAGTTTTAGCATGGGCAAGGCACTTTTTGTATCAAAATAAAATATTGTCTTCAAAACATCAAATGAAATTAGTAAACTTCTAAAAATAAGTTAGACACGAGTGGAAATTAATTTTCACTGTGTGCCCTCTCATCTTGATGGTCAACACTGAGTGAAGCTACATTTGGCCAAAAACCTTTGTGTGGTTTATACTCACTCCGTTCACTAATAAAAGGCACACTAAAATGAGTGGATATATGCACTAAACAAGTTAGATACATTTGAATCAAGAAAAAAATAAAATGCCTTACATTAGTGAACGGATCGAGTAGAGCTTATCTCACTACAAAATGTACAAAAAAAATTATCACAAAGTGCAGATTGTTAACCTAGGTGGTTTTGACACAGAATAGGGTTGGCTTTGTGCAACCACTCTTATCTCTCTTTGATGAGGAAAACACATTTATTTGGAGAGACACATATGGGTTATTTTAGGAAACAAAACATACATAATACATCGATCGCTTGGCTTGGATTGGCAGTGTGAAGCGCGAATTTCATTTAACCTAGTGCACTTGTCATAACTCAGTCACCTAGCTACTAGTTCCCCCATTTAAGTCTTCCACAAAAAAATCACAACTTTTTACAAAACCTGTGTGTGTGTGTGTGGGGGGGGGGGGGGGCCCTCACCTAATATAAGCTCCGCCACTGGATATAGACATGCCATGTTCGATTATATGTTGACAACTTTCTTTGTCGATACAACGTTTAATATACAAGATGTTCAAAGTTCCACTCAGCGATTACTTTATTTGTCTTCCATGCACTTAACTTCTAACCTTGCTAATACAATTTCATACTTAATCAATATTACATCGAGGCTATGATGTGAAGCCTACAATGAAAAAAGTTGCACTTCAACTTTCTTGTAGAACTACTTTTATCAGCTTCTAAAAAATATATTTAACACCATTTGCTGAAACTTATCATTATTTACTAGCATATATTTTAACAAAAATCTGATGCAATATTAACTCACAATGAAGCGATCAAATGACCTTATATCCCAGATTACTATATTATGATAATACGACATGTATCTTGAAACTTCATGTATGTTATGTTTCGTTAGCGCATAAAACCACTCATATGGTCAGACCATAATTTTATCGTGACCACATATTCTCCCTTAATTCTCAGTCAGTATGTGTATTTTAATTGTCAAAGCTTAACTACTAATAACACATATAACCCAGTAACCTTTGTTGGATAGTAGAAGCAAATTTGGACACCTTGTATATCCAAATATACGACTAACAAGATGGAGACGGATCTTTTTTCTGTCTAGATCATGGTGTTCTTCTCATGACACTAGGCCAGAGAGCCATTAGATTTCGCGTTTGAGACGCCTATCAGATCAAGAACATATATTTTAGTACCAATCTCGTTATTACATGCTACTTCCTCTATTCGGTTTGTAAGACCACTCTTTTTTCTAAGATTTTTCAGTTATCTAAACCCAGACTATTAAATGCCTTACAAGATAGTGTCATTTTATTTTAACTTCTCTTTCTCCAGCAATGTATACAACTTTACTTTCAAAGTGCTTTTTTTCTTCATCCCAATCCTTCAATGCATTTAATTTTCTCCCAAATATTGGTGCAAAATGTAATTACTGAGTGGATTAATTAACCTTCTTGCTCCAAGTGATCTGGCTATCCGGCCTTAGATGCCCGAACATAGGGGGTACCAACTAAAAAACTTAATGTTTTGGACTGTAGAAAGAAATGGGATCATATAAATTTCTAGTAGTTTCTTACAACATTTGTATGAAATCAAACTGCTATGTCATAAATTCTGAAAACAAGAATTTATAAATAAGAAGAATAAAAAGATGTATTGTTAAGAAGTGAACCTACCTCACTTGGCTAGGTGAGTGGATGTACGAACCGGCCGCCCAGGTTCATGTCTTCGCGGACGTGAATTCGGGTTCTTATTATCTTTCTAAAATTTATTGTTCCATCAAAAGAAAATTGTGAACCTTTATATTTTTTACATATCTAGTTCATACAAAAAACTTTATCTATGATTTTTTCTAGAAACAATTATGATCATGTTAACTATCTTACTGGGGCTGGTATCATGTTTTTACAAAGAACTTGAGTTTGTTGAACTTGTATTGGACCCAATAAACTAGAAATACATGAAATACAAATATTCGATAAAACTAACCTACTATACATTTAGCGTAAATGTGTGACCAAAACTTTTCATTCGAAATGTTTCAAGGTACAGAGAACAAATATTTGGAGACTCGAACACATAAACATGTCGAAAAATCGGGAAAGATAAAGAAAAATTTCTACATAATCTGCCTCCCTATTAGACCGGAATTTCATTTTGGCTCTCGAGTTTCAGTGATCCCTCTATTTAAGAAAATTCATAAATTATATTTTGTGTCATTTTAAAAAGTGTTTTTTTCACTATATTCGCATCCATATTTCTTTCATTTATGTGTTTCCCAGAATTTAATTTAAAGTGAGATGTAGCACTTTTTAGGATACATCTAGAATTTTTTCCTAGTTTATGTTGAAATTGTTAATATGATTTTTGAACTTTTAAAATAAAGGCAGCACTGGTGTTGGGCAGACAGAAATCCTTACTCCTATTAGACTTTCTACTCTCATGCTCGAAATATGTATAACCTAACCTACTCCAATACTCCATCACAGGATATGTTGCTCCCATAACAAAATCGGTTGATTCCACTATAAAAAGAAATCAGTTGATTGGGCCGTTTCATTTCTCTAGGATTTTGCCCCTAGCTGGGCCGTGCTGGGTCTTGTCCGAGAGAAATTGGTTGGACTTGGACACCTTCTTCATTTGGACTCTGATTATCTGATCAAGTTCGAGGTTCTCCTACTGAAAAAGAACAGACACCTCACCTCCAGAACATGGTCCACCACTGCTAAACTGAAACGAACGTGCTGCATCTCGTATTATCTCCCTCCCACCCTTCACCCTCCCGAATTGCGTTCCCCTCCCGGATCTCGCCGTGCGTTCTAAGGAAAAGCGCGGCGACGATGCCAGCCGCGGCCGCCTCCGGCGGCGGCGTGGCCGACGCCGAGGAGCTCTTCCGCACCAAGCGCATCGCCGAGATCCGCGCGGCGGAGGCGCCACCCGCCGCGAGATCTCCGCCAAGGAGGAGGAGCTCCGCCAGCTCGTCGGTCGGAGCTACCGCGACCTCCTCGACTCCGCCGACTCCATCCTCCTCATCAAGCAGTCCTCCGACGCCATCTCCGACAACCTCTCCCGCGTCTCCGACTCCCTCTCCTCGCTCTCCCCGCGCCCCCCGAGGCCCCGAGCGCCGCCTCGCCGTCCCCGTCCGGCGGCGGGCGCGTGCGGCTCTACGCCGCGGCGGCCCGCGCCAAGTACCTCGTCGACACGCCCGAGCACATCTGGGGCCGCCTCGACGAGGGGATGCTGCTGGAGGCCGCGGGGCGGTACATGCGGGCGCAGGTCGTGCACCGCCTCCTCTCCCGCGACGCCGCGGCGGCCCCGCTTCCCCTCTCGCGCACCAGGCGCGCCTAGTGGAGGCGTTCCGGCCCCAGATCGCGCAGCGCGCGCGCGAGCGCCTCGCCGACCGCCGGCTCCCCGTCGCGGCCCACGCCGACGCGCTCGCCGCCGTAGCCGCGATCGACGCCCGTCGCTCACACCGGCCCAGGCGCTGCTCCTCCTCCTGTCCTCCCGCCGCGCCTGGATCTCCCAGGCTCTAGCCGCGCTGCCTCGGATCCGTCCGCCTACGCCTCCGTGCTGTGCGATGTTGCGCGGATCGTTCGGGTCACCCTCGGCCACGTCGGGCAGTTTTTGTGCCTGCGCTCACCGACTTGCCGCTCTTCTACAAGACGGTGCTCGAGTCGCCGCCCCCTGCGCAGCTCTTCGGTGGCATTCCGGACCCTGATGACGAGACGCAGTTGTGGAGACAGCACTGGGATCAGCTTGAGGCTACCATGGTGCTGCTTGAGCCGGATGCTGTGGCACAAACCTGTACGGCTTGGCTTAAGGAATGCTGTGATGAGACCTTTGGTGTCATTGCTGGGGCGCAGAGGCTAGTTGACTCCATTGGGAGTGGGGAGGGGCTTGGCTCGGTGCAAAGGCTCGTGCGTGAGACACTAGATGGTAGGAAAGGACTGGAGCGAGTTTGGAGCAGTGGCTGAAGAGCGTGTTTGGATCAGAGGTTGAATCCCCATGGGATCAAATCCGCGGGTTCATCTTGAAAGAAGGGAAGGATATTTTTGAGGACCGGATGGAGGAAGCATTTGTGCGACAGATGAAGGACATTGTGCATTCAGAATTTGATAGCTTGGCTGGTAGTGTTAATGTGTTGGAATCGATTGAGGCGATTGGTGCCAATGCTGATCCAAAGGATGCTGGTGATTTCCTGGCGCATATGAGAAAAGCTTCGACCGGGGGCAGCGTATGGTTCTCGGAGTCTAAGATCAAGAAAGGTGGAGTTTTGGCACACTTGAAACCGATTGCTGACGAGAATGACTTCCACAGCTGCCTAGACTCGTATTTTGGGCCGGAAGTTACTCGCATCAAGAATGCAATTGACAGCAAATGCAAGAGTATTCTTGAGGATCTGTTGATCTTTGTCGAGTCACACAATTCTGTTCCGAGGTTGAAGGAATTGGTGCCATATCTTCAGGAGAAATGCTATAGGACCATCTTGGGAATACTGAACAATTTAGAAGCCAAACTTGGAAAGCTCTCTGATTCATTGGGAACCAAAAGTGGGGATGCCAGTGAGCCTGCTGCATCCGTTATTGTGGAGAGGTCTCTCTTTATTGGCCGCCTCTTGTTTGCGTTGAGATATCATTCAAGCCATGTACCCCTGATACTAAGCTCCCCAAGGCAGTGGGTAAAGGATTCTGGTGGTGCAGCATTTGCCAGGTTATCATCGCCCACACCAAGACATTCAAGAGCATCTTTTGATTCGGCGGTACCTTTTCCCAGGAGGCACACAGTTGACAGCCCTAGGAGTCCTGGAAGTCAATATTTTGACGCCCCAGAAGGCAACCTCTTGCTGCTGCTGCTTCCTTGCTTGGTGCTGATGATAGCTCCAATCCCAGACTTGATGAACTCAACAAGACCTTAAAGGCACTATGCATTACAGCTCACACTTTGTGGATTACATGGGTTGCCGCTGAATTGACAGGCCTTCTTTCATATGCTCTTAATGCAGATGATTCATTAGCCTCATCAACCCCTTTAAGGGTACACCCTCAGCGCCACTCTTTTTTTTTTTTGTTCTGGATCATTTGACCATCTTAGTATATATCACACTGTCTATCTAGCTATGTCGTCTCATGCTATTCATATTATTACTAGGGCAGATTGTATCTATGTTTCCTATGAAGATGTATATCTAGAGTAACATCAGCGACACGTGCAACTTGTAAATTGTCATAATCACGCAGCCTGTTGGACATGACTGAACAGAAAGGAGACGTTCTCTTTGTGATTAAGCGCCACTGTAGTATTCAGAAATTCTGGAACAATGTAGATGGTTGTACTTTAGAAGTTCGGCTTTGCCTATGGCAGAACCACAATTCAGCAATAATATCTCCTAGGATGGTTGATGGAGTTGTACGTAAAGGTGCACCTTTTCGAGACACTAAATAATTATTTTTCCTGTAGTTGTTCTGAAACGGGTTTGTCTTGTTGAGTCATTAAGTTCTATTTAAAGATTCCAGCATCACTGTATTGTTCCATCGAGCTATTTCAATGTAAAAGGAAATATCTTATCTTTGGTTACATATTGCATAGATATGTATGCTGCTTGTTTTGATTATTGGTATGGTTGCCTTGTCAGGGATGGGAAGTCACAGTCATCAAACAAGAGGAACCCACCGATGGACCCATGGAGATGCAAATAGCTCTTCCATCAATGCCTTCACTGTACATTATATCTTTTCTTTACCAATCATGTCTGGAGATTCATAAAATTGGAGGGCACATCCTGGACAGAATTATATTGCATAAATTTGCGTGGGAGTTACTACAGAAGGTATGTTCTGATAACAATTTATCAACATGCATCACACTTTGTTATTGTTCTGATACTTCATTACTTGTAGCGAAGAACCAATAGTTCTTCGAGTTGTTTTGTAACTAAGCTGCTTTACCATGCATCTGATAAAAAAACTTGCTGCATTTGGTTACTTGTTAGCACTGATTATGGAGTTCTGTAATTACTTTTGCTAGTTGTGTTCTTGGCTGAGAAGTTAAGCATGGCATATACATAAAGTTGTTACTCGTGAACTTACTAGATCATGACGGCGCACGTTGCCGCGCCGGTCTATTTTGACGATAAAATGCTAGGAATTTCTATAATTATGGTGATATGGAACATGGAAGTTAAATTTGCATGAACTGATTTATTAATTCGAAAAAATAGTGTCGCCACACCCCTTCATGTCGGGAAAAGATATGCCGAGTGGTACGAACATTAATCCAGACATACATATTCTTTTTATCCATGTCTTTTAAGGCGGTAGAGCGAGCCAAGGCGACTAACCCCCGCCTTACCTTTTAAGCGCCCAAGGCGAGGCAAGGCGACGCCTTAGACATTGCAGGAAAAGAATTGTTCTGCACTTATAGTACTAAGAAAAATAGCAATGACTGGGAGATGGGCCAGTGGCGGACCTTGAACAAAATATCTGGGGGGGCGAAGCTGCAAAAGAGCATGTAAAAAAAATGGAACACCAAATCATACAACAGAAATGAGCTAGAATTTGTACCATTTTCATATACATATGTAGTTAGATTAATCTTGTCCACAAAATACATTTTAATGTCTGTACAAGTTCCACCTTGGAACGGTAACCAGTCCTCTTTCTTTTGAGAGACTGCTAGTGTTTCAGGTTCTACTGCTGGTTCAGGTTCACAATCAGCCCTCTTTCTTTTGAAAAATGAATCAATTCTTTTGTCCTTAACCATCGCCTCCTACTGCAGATTTATAAAACAATATGTAAACAATAATTTTCATGGCCAATTTTGAGCATTCCCCATCTAAGATAGAACATTTAGAACAAAGAAAAGCAAAATTAAACACAAATTAACTCAGCAAAGAGAGGGAGAGAAGCTGGCAGCGAGCTTGAGGCGTCAGCAGTGGAGGAACTCGATGGATTTAAGATCGATGCAGCAAGTATGGCTGCAGGCTGCTGCTGCTCACTTGCACCGCGCCGGTGAGGCGGCGACCAGCATGAGATCCGAGCCGAGCGGACAGAGAGGATCCCCACCTACCACCGGCCACCCACCGCCTCCCACCGGCCACCCCGCCGGCGCCGTGGCGCAGTCCCACCGGCGGACAGAGAGGAAAACCAGAGGAACGCGTGACTGTACGAGGAAGAATCTGTTCGTCTTTGTTTTTTTCAGTCGATTTCTCTGTTTCGCTAGACATTGACTCAACGCGAATGGGCTTATGGGCTGCAGCCGGCGCATATTACTAGGGGTAGTAGAAAACTTGCATTTTTGTTGGGGGGGCCACCGCCCAGGTTGGCCCCCACGAAGGTCCGCCGTTGAGATGGGCCACTACTTATGCACCTCCCAGTGGCCCAAAAGCCTATCTAGTTGCCATACACCCATTGTACGTCTCCAGTCAACTAATTGTACTGTCGATCAAAATATAAAAAATAATTGTACTGAACTTGTTTGACTCAGACGTTGTTGCTTTATCATTTTATCTCAATCCGATGTTTACTTTCTTGTTCCATTGTGTTGGCTACAAATCCACCTGCAAAATAAACAGAAACAAACAAGTCTCATAATATGTATGAGGTTAGATCAGGCATTCTGTCCCAATTCTTGACCTGCAACACAGTTAGAATTTTCGAATGTGCTTTATTACTGGATCTGGATGTTTTGTAGTATCCATAAGAGGGGACTCCTATGAAATTGGTTAGCTGCTGATTGTTTATCCAAGTATATGTTTTAAGTGTTAACGATTAACAATTTTTTGAAGTGTTAACTATTCATTTTCATATCTAGCTTTATTGGTGAAGTTTGGATATGAAAATGCAGTGTAGGACTTCCATTCTCGTCAGTGGACTAACATGTACTTAAACTCATGCAGGTTATCAATATCTATGAAAACCTTCTGGCATCTATTGAGTTAGGTAACTCACAGGTTTCAGAAAAAGGTGTTCTGCAAATACTGCTAGATCTGCGTTTCATTGGTGATATCCTATCAGGAGGCAAAAAATCTTCCACCAACTCTTCTGAAACACAAGTGAAACAGGATTCTGTACCAAGCACCCTGACTAAGACTTCCTACAGGAGAAAACAATCACAAATTCCGGCAGATTCAGCTACCGTAGAACCGATAAACAAGTTGATCATTAAATTCTCACAAAGACTGGATCCGATAGACTGGGCAACGTAAGTAATTTCTCTGTTCTACATTGTTATGCATGAATATGAACGGTTGACTAAATTAGCTTGCTCGGTAATCTTCGCAAATGAACCATGTCTCGTTTGAAACAGGTATGAACATTACTTGTGGGAGAATGAGAAGCAGTCTTACAAGCGTTGCGTTGTACTTTTTGGTTTCTTGGTTCAACTGAATCACATGTATACTGGTGCCGTACAAAAGTTACCAACAAAAGCAAATACAAATTCAAATATTTTGAGGTGTTCTCAGGTTCCAAGATTCAAGTACTTACCAATCAGGTAAATTATTGTTCAGTCACTGTATGACATTTGTTAATGACATGGAGCATTTTAGATTGTTAATTTTAGACAGAACCATGGTTGTATCCTTATATTTGATGAGATGATATGAATTATTGTGAAGAATGTCGCATTGGATTTTCTGTATATGTAGTAACTGGTACACACTGCTATGATAGCAATGTGCAAAATACTAGTCTTCAAAGTGTCAATAGCAGATAATAGTGTAGCATATACTCGTCTGATGGTCCATTCTCATTCAGTCACATACTTAGGGTGTTCATGACCGTGTTGGTTCCAACCTGGCCAAAACCGGCAGTGCAGCACTAATACAACTTCTTTCGCTGGCAACGATAGGGCAGCATGCTCCAGTTAAAAAAAAAGTTAGCAGCTCTAGTTGTAAATTCGAATAGGACGGTTTCTTAGTTCGGGTTGAACTGTTTTTAAACACTCCTACACATACTCACATGACAATTTTGCAAGACATATGTCATAACGTGTGGATGAAATTAAGTAGATACCTTGCAGTCACATGACAACGTTGCAAGTAATTATCTTTTTGATGAAATACTATTTCTGGCTTATTACACAAAGTCAGCTATAAATTTGACAAAAAACTCAATGTGAATCGTCAAAGACATGTTTTCAGTGTCTCCCGTCTGCGTGTAGGACTGATTAATAGTTCATTGTTTTGCTATATGTCTCCCCATTGTTGTTTTGGGTCCTGCGGTGGGAGTTCCTTTTTCCCTATTTAGGTTTGGGTATCATGAACGAATATGCTGGTTTTAGGTTGTAACTGCTTCCCTGTTCACCTTTTTGTAGTGCTCCAGCTCTATCATCAAGAACACCCAAATCATCGCTACAGTCACCGTCTGAGGATTCAGCGTCTAGAAGCCCTTGGAAGTCATCATATTCAAATGGTGAAAGAGCTACCGCTTCAGAATATGATAATAATGCAAGTCTTGGAAGTGCTGCTCCATTGCTCAAGTCCTTTGTAACCCAGGTAAGTAGCCAGCTCTATGTTTACTATTCTGTTTGTTTTGCCCTTCCATTTAGAAGTTGAAGTGAAACTACGAGTCCACTAGTGATAGTGCTCCTAAATGTAGCCCCACATGTCAATACTCATTGCGCTTGGCCGAAAATCTTTTGGCATAGTCATGTAGGAAGTCACTGAAAGCTGGTTCAGTTCAACCTGTCAGGAGATGGATTCATGTCTAACAAGTGCATAACAGTATCAAGTGAACCTAGTATTGTCTATTGACCAGATTTGAGATGAGGAATTTATATCTAGTTGAATAACAATGTTCAGCTAAAACATATCCTTGCTTTATCTTCTGTTAGGTCGGAAGCAGATTTGGGGAGAACACGTCGAGATGGGGGTCCATGCTCTCTGATGGCCAGCTCAGCGACATTCTTCCTGGACCAGCAGCTGGGTTCTTCTCATCTTTCACATCTGGTGCCCGATATGATTCGTAGTCAAAGGGCTGTCGTGAAGGCGTTAACCATCATACCCTTCAGTCAGTACCTCCTTTACGTCAAACGAAAACGTGCATGTGTCACCAGTGTTAAGGGGCGGTACTTCTGATGGGTGAGAGATCCGTCATCTGTTGCTTACACAACGACAACACGTAGTCGGCCTAGTGATGCTCAGCACATCCTTCCGTGTGGGTGCTTGAGGAGAGCTCAAGCAGGTCTGATGATGCTCAAGATCGGCTCGCTTCCAGCCTGCAGAATGGAAGAAATGGTGTTTCGTTCGTGCAATTTGACAAGGTATATAGCCAGGAGAAAGCAAGTGCAGCTTCCTACAGATATTAGCTCACCTTTTTTGGGGTGTCTCAATCAACTTGTGGACACGGGCCTCGTGAAAAGAATTTTTCAGTCCATTCATAGAATTTTTTGTCTCTGGTTTTGGGAGCATGTTGTGTATTCGAACAGAGCTGAAGCTGCAGCGGTTGTGGTAAATCTCATGTGTAGTTGTTGTGGTACACTGCAAATAGCAAGAAAGCATTGTATTTTCTCCTTTAAACCACAGAATTGTGGCCATGTACAAACTTCATCCCATCTGTACATGTTTTTCAGTTATCGTTTCTGAAATGTACCCAGGACCACGGAAAAAGCATGGGCTAGGGGACCAGAAGCTGAAATCTGTTTGGCATCAGTGGCGTTGCGCCCGGTGGTGGATGAGACGTTGCTTGCGGCGCGATGGCTGCCTGGCTCCGGGGCCGTTGTCTGTGACGGGTCGCAAAAGTTTCGCACCGGGAAAAAGGCGTCGCCCTTTCCTTGCCTTGACGTATGTGGCGATCCGCGGACCGTGGCGCGCACCGATGGCGATCCGCCAACAGCTCGCTCGTCCAACTTGTCGAAAAATTAGTGACGGCAAATCTCTCTTCTGCAAATGCTCGATTGATTGATGAGAAACATCCTAGTCCCTCCAGGAGCTTGGCCATGCTTGCAAAGCTTTAAATCTTCGAGAAGATCCCATCCATTATTTTACTCAGAACTGATTTTTTTTGTTGAGAGTTTTTGCATTCAAATCACGAAATAATACAAAGTAGTTGACCCTTACAAGCACACTGTAACACAATCACAAAGGACCATGAACACCTAGAACACCCTAAGACAACCATAACACATGAAGATCTCCGGATCCCTGTGTCATCATCCCAAAATCTTGAGAGAAGACCCCTGCAGCAGAAAGATCTGCAACCAGACTCAAGCAGGTCATCATCTTCGACCACGGTACAATTGCCGCCACGCTGCTTCCTCTTTCCTTGACACCAGCGCCGAGAGGGCATGAACACCAATCCAACACACCTGCAACAGTCGTCGCCATCTTTGCCTTTGAGTACCGCGAAAAGTGTCCCTTCCGGGAGGAAGAGAACTCGAGTCATCCGACCGGTCCAGCACCGTGGCCGGGCCATCCGCCCGGGCAAAGCAGGATCTCCCTCCAGCATCAGCGCAGAGGAAGGAGAAGAACAGCAACAACAAATCATACCGACAAGGAGGAAGAAGGGTCTTCGTCTCCATGCACCCATCGCCCATCTGAGGACCCAACCGGCCCGTGCCGATTGACCTCCAGACTCCATAGCCCGCGACCTCGACGAGATCCGGGGATCCCCCACTCCGCTAGCTCCTAGACGAAGGCAGTAGCCCCGCCTAACCGCGAACGGAGCCCGGAGAGATTTATTCCGACGCGACACCACTGCGGCGGCCTCGGCAGCGTCTCCCTCAACCCTAACCCTACCGCGCACCCACCGAACGCACAGACCCGAGGTTCTCCCTCCCTCCCGCCGCCTGAGCGGCAGACGGAGAGAGAGGGAACCGGCGGCGGCGCCGGCGGCACGCAAGGGAACCACGATCGCCTCCTAGATCGCCTTGGTGCGATCTGTTTTTCCCGGAGCGACCGAAGGAGCCTACGGGAAGAGGTGGGCGACGTTGCTTATTACTCAGAACTGATTCGACGCCACACCCACCGGACTCTTTATTACGGATTTCATCCAGCAAGGTCAATCTGGTTTTTTCATATACGGAGTATATATATATATATTTTTTAGATACATATATCTTTCTTGTTGAAAAGGTGGCGTAGGACGAATCTGAGTTTCGCGCGATGGAGAGCTGCATGCCTGAATCTTCTAGACTGCATGTCCGTACCCTCGATCGTTTCCAAGGAAAAGAAAAACGAGAGTACAGTTTCGTACCAACCATGGCCGCAGATCTGCAACGATTCTTCAGATAGCCGCACTTGCTACGCTTGTGCAGACGATCTCGGAGGCGATCGATATCGGCTCCAAATTAAACACGGTATGGTGGAATCCTAGATTTGACATTGATGTTTCTCATTTAGACGGATTATTCTACAGTGGGAGACGACGTTTCCGTCGACAGCGAGGCGTCTGTGGTGACTTCGTCAATCTTAAGACCCGACCGCCGGATTAGTCTTTCGAGGTGCTCATAGGGGTAGGGTGTGCGTGCGTGCGTTCATAGGGGTGAGTGTGTGCACGTGTATGTGAGCGTCTGCGTTGTACTGTGTTTCGCAAAAAAAAAACACGGTATGGTGGAGTCCGATCGAGTTAAGCCGTGTCCGGATGATTATCTTCGCTCATTTGGCGTGGAAAGGTTGCGAGGTTGCTGTTCTGGCGACTTCCGCTCAAACAGCTCCCGTCTTCTTTGTTTGATCCCGTCTGTCTGAGGATCCATACATCGCAGATCGCACTGCCCACTCCGCAGGCCAATCAAATTAGCCTCGGCTGCTTTTTATATGATGTCGACCAAAACTCGAAAGGGAATGCCGGCAAGGCACTGCACTATTTCTGAAGAACAAGAGGCGGTGGCACGTTGCAACTTGCAGTAGAGTGTTCCACGTATAGCCGAGCAGAGTACTATATTTATGAGATCTTTCTCTTTTTCTACCGACTGCCGAGGGATGGTTATAGAAATCGTACCATACGTGGAAGAAAGAACACCAGGTAGAAATCTTCAAAGAAAATCTCAACTAAACACCGTATCCAAATGGAGGTGACATTCCATAAACATGAATTTTTTTAAGAACTTCGGTTGGAAAAAAAACACTAAGAACTCGTTTCACACCCCCCATTTCATTTCATTTGGTATAAATGAAATACAAAGACACTGCTGCCATCTTTTCATTTGTCCAATTTAGAATTCCAAGCTTGAAAACAAAACATGTTTGGCTGCCACAAGGATTTGTGAAATGAAATGATTTTTCAGAAGAATGACATGGTCAGGAACATGCATTGACTTAACACACCGTACCCAATCGGTGGACTTTCCAGTTGAAAAAATAGTAGCGATTCCATGACATCCAAACAAGTTGCGTACCGAATTCAGAGATTCTGGCACGAGATGATGCTACCAAACGAGCTCTAATGTCAATGTCTCGAAACAATTTATTTTGGACTTTAATCTCTTGAGCATTGTTCCCACACGGCTCTATTTTCTCACAAAGTGACACTTCACCACCTCATTTGCCCTTCGAGCATATGGCCGTTGGCAAAGAGATAGAGACGGAAACACACACGTGATCAGTACTACTCGGTACACTCAGTTAGTACAAGCTAGCCACCCTTCAAAGTTCTATATGGTGGGTCAAGAATTTGTGTGCTACGGCTGCTTTGGCTCCAACAAGATCCGGCATTGAACATGTGCAGATGATCCTCTGCCGGTCCTACTAGTTGCTACTCTCTGTCCTATGAGAGCGAATTGGTGAACATGATGGCGCCCGCTACCTAAATCTGGACCACCAGAACGTGCTTTGAGATCCGCTGCTAAAGTAAGGAGTATATTCTCGTTTCTGTGATACAAAACTAATACTTTTGCAATACAGAATGATTTACGTACCGTGTGTCAGAGTTTGGACCGCATACGGCAAGGTGACAGTGCGCATTTACGCGTCCGTTCCGGCCGCACCCCATTAATTTTCGGCGTAATTTGGCTGGCTGATAATTTTGAAATACAAAGTCTTTTGAATATCCAAACTTGATCTTTGTGTTATGTTAATTTCTCAATGTTGGGTCATTTCTCACAAAGAATGTTGGAGGAATGTTTATTTTAAATCTACTCCAACATTCTTTGACGAACAAAAAGAAATTCAAATACTTAAATGTTCCCAAAATAATAGAATATTCCTTCTGGAAAATATAAGAAAATAGTATGCAAAATGTTGGATACAAAAATGGAGAATTCTCATGTGAAGTCTTAGAATGTTCGATTCAGTAAAACATCATGTTTGAACTCTCAGGGAAATGTACTCTAAACAAATAAGGAGGAATGTCTATTTTGAAAAATACAACAGATTTTTTGTTCAGGTTTTGTTCGGAAGCAATATTGCAACCAATTGAATATCCATATGAATGTTAAAATTAAGTTTGATTTTCGTGTGAGACAAAATTGCATGGCTTTACTCGTGTCATTAATTAGGGACCGGTTGTACTAATTGGCTGATGCAAAAAATGGTCAGAATTAACTACCATGGTTGATTTTGTCAACATGTTAGGACCCACCTCATTAAATGGAACTGAAATACAGAACCTGCTATGCATTGATACACAAAAAATACTGATGATATGTTTGTGTACTGTCCGAATCTCTAATTGCGGGACGGCTGTGATGTGGGGAGCGAGCGCCACCAGGTTCTCCTCCGCATTTACCTTATTGTTGTTGTGATTTACTTTCTTCTCCCTAATCTCTGTCTTCTCTGTGGGGTACTACGGAGTGAGGCGCCTTTGTTTACATTAAGATCTAGACACCTTTTGCTGGGTGATTGGTCCGGATGGGCTCGGTTTTTGTGCTAAAGTAGTAGCAGCGATAGGTCTCCGTCTCTCGCCAGGTTTATTTGTGGGTTCTTCTGTTTTCCAAACGGGCGTCCACGGTCCACCCCTCGTCTTGAGGTTGCTTAACGCCAAAGCTAGTAGTTTTGGCTCGGGGTTAGCTGCTACTATAGCAGTACTAGTTGCTAGCGGAGTAGCGGAGAACTAAAGCGTAGGTTGAAGTTAGTAAGTTGGTGATGCAGACTGTTTGGTTCACTGATTTCTGAGAGAAAACATTTACCGAATGGTAGCGAAAAATGTGACTTGAGGGTTTAGACAGACCTCCAAGCATTAGTTCAGGAGAAATCAGGTGCGTATATACCTTGGAGCGGGTGTTGGCACCGAACTCGAGATCCGGCGGCATGATAGGTATCAGCACCTCCTAGCCATTGGGACAGAGCCTCGGTTCATGTAAGTCCTCGTGTAGGGACTTACTACCGTTAATTCGTGGGGGCATTTTTCATGTTTCATTCTGTTTTAGGTGATTTTTTTTTCAAACATTACATAAATTATCTTGTGAATGGAAATGAGACCGTGAGAGTACATGGATGGTAGAGCCTAGAGCTTTGATATAGATTTTTTTAGACAACATATATAGGCGACACCATCTTTGATAGATTGTTTTATTTGCTTTGTTTGTATCGTCTCGATGCTGGCTTCTAATTTTTTATGCGACTTCTAAATGTGTGGTTTAGTACGCTGGTACCAACGTACTAAACTACACAAAGAACACATATAAGTATCATGAAAACTCTAGGAGAAAGTTGTGACATATCGATAATACATATCTACCATGGCCAGAAATGAGGAATGTGCCTTTATTTCTGATGAATGAAATCTCCCTTTTCCCGCAAAATAATGTAATGAGATGAAGGAGCCAAAACAGGAAAAGGGACTGTACACTTATTTCCGATTAATGGAATCTCTCCTTTCACTAAAAGAAAAAAAAAGTGTAGGAGGCAAACATGAAAATGATTGCTTTGTGCTGGCTGCTGCCCTACGTTTTCTAAGCGGCCCTACTGGCCTGCACCTTATTTGGCCGCTTCTCTCACCGGAGAAATAAAACAATCACACAAAAAAAACTGTGGAGTTCGACAATGGTGAACAGATAAGCTTGCTGGCAATAAGTATTAAGTTGATTGACTAGAGATCAACAGTCGTTGAACAATGACTATGCGAATACTTTTTAAATCGTCTCAGCTAATAAATTCTTAGATCTCCTACCAACAGCAACAAACAGGCCCTCTGTTGATCCAACCGCTCCGTAATTCCTCCTGATATGATCCAGACAGAAAACAACATCTGAATATTCTGAAGCTAAAACCATCGGTGATCCGTATTATTCTGCACCAGGCATCGTATGATTGGTGTTCATGATAAGATGGCTGGACCAGCAAGTTGATGATCATGATGATGAAACGATATGCATCGCGATACTAATTAAACGAAAAAAATATCTCTGAATGGAATGCCGCCATGCTGTAGTACCAACCAGTACAGATCAGTAGACAACAATTTTCGCTAAAAGGCAGGGAGAAATCAGAAGACTCGAGCCCTTTTCCCCGTCAACTCTTTATCCTACTAACCAACTTGACGATAAACAAATGAAGCAACGTTGCAATGGTGTGTAACGTGTGTTGGCCGATGCAGGGGAACCTTCGTTGGCGGCAACAGATCAGGAGCAATAGTGCGTTTCCGTGTAGCGCAACCGTTGCTTGGCCCGCTCAACTCATCTGACCCTTCTTCTCTGGCCGATTCCATGGCTGTCGTTGTTGTTTTCTTTCTCTCCAGCCAGTACAGGGCCAGGCGCAAGAAACTAACGGAAAGCTTTGTGGGAACCGTTTGGCATCTTCTCAAGAACAGATTCTTAGACGCTTCATAGACTACCATTGTCTGCGTGGTCATGCTAACCACTTCTGCAGGTTGCCCCAAACAGCAAACATAGCAACCACTTCTGCAGGTTGTTCAAAAAAAAAAAAAAGAGATAGTAAGGCTTGTAAAAAAAATGGACGCGTGCATCGATCGATATGGAACTATTCAACTCCATCGATTATCTAAAAAACTAAGCTCAAAAGGATGAAAGAATCACGTAGATACGTTGGAATTTACATGTGGCCCTTTGTCCATGTGCCAACTAAATTTTGAAATTCTCATGGCCCATTTGAGTGGCTGGTTTGGAGACTACACACAGCTAGTTTAGATATAGCCGCATCACTTATACGATGAGCTCTTCTAATAGTTATATGAGCCATAAGAATGGGAGAGCCTCTCGTGCACTCTTCTTACTACTCTCTCGCCGCGCCACGTCAGGTTTCGGAAATGAGCCGATTTGATGACTATATTTTTCTGCTCGGGAAAAACTAATGAGTAATTACTTTTAGCCGTTTCCGATTCCATCGATCGTGGAGCTGTTACCGACTCAATCGTGGGCAGCGCTCACGTCCTACCCAACCCGCAGTATATATACAGACTGGGCGAACCCTAGCCGCCACAAGCAACACATGGTTTGTCGTTGTTCCAATTCCAAACCTTTGCGCCACCGTCTTTCAAGTCTTCTCCATCCCATTTTCCGGCGTGCACCGTTTAAGCGACAGTAGGGCTCCGGAACCCCGTCTCTTGTGATCCTGTATGGGAGGGGCGATCATGTTTTTGGAGAGCGCACTCGGGACTACTTGCAGCGACTACTTCCCCAACATCGACTTCTTCCACGACATCGATAACCTCTTCCTCGACAACATGGCCGACAACAACAACGCCAACGGATTTGCTACCGTTGCCCCGTACGTAATTCTGTTCTCTCTGTTCGAGATCATGCTACAGTTTTTGGTCCTATCGTTTGTTGTACTCTTGATCTGTTCATCTAGTATCTTAGTAGATTGCTTGATTAGTTCGGTACTAATTGTTTCAGTTATAAACTGGTTCCTTTTTTTTTGGACTAAATTAATTGCTAAATTGCTAATATATTCAACAGATACATCAGCGATCAATCAAAATGCCACAATAATGCACCTAACCCAACCCCACAAGGCCACAACCCCATGATTAATCACCCTTTAACCATACCAGTTCCAAGGGAGGGAGTACACATTTGGCGAGTGAGATATTTGGGACGAGACAGCACAAGAAAGCGTGTGCATGCAAAATCGGTTGCCGAACCGCAACACCCGACAACGACACGGCACACCTTGCGAGCAGGCGCACGTTTCCTTCTCATTCGGCCATGAACCACTTGGAAGCAGGCAGCAAATCGCCCAACGACGACGGCGTGCCAGTGCAACACCGGTTATACCCTGCCTAGACGAGGATTTCAACCAACCCCATCGAAGGGATGATGACCAAATCGTTGGTTTGACGTCAAGGTTTGTTTCATGATCGTTGACGCGTTCTCAGCTGGCCATCTCACACCCAGAAGTTCACCCCCCCCCCCCCCCCCCCCCCCCCCCCCAATCATCACTCATGAGCATTTTATTTTCACAAGTTTTTAGATAAAAGGCCAAAGGCCCAGCGTTAAATTAATAACGCCAAACGGCGAAATGATACAAAGTGCTAAATCCAGCATACAACACAACTCTGCACACACACAAGAAACAGGTCTACGAGGCGATTACAGGTAAACATCGAAACACACCGCCACTGTCCACACATGCAGACAGGATCAACAGGGAAGCCACAAAGGGCCGCCGAGGATATTACAGGCACACACCGACGATCACCGCCACTAACCACAAAGCTGCAGACAGGCACCAAGTATCCCAAGCAAGAAACACCGTTGTGCAGAAGAAGCTGTAGGCCTTGCCGGAGAGAGCTCGGCGAGAGGCTGCCACCAAAGCCCAACCAAAGCCTCAACAAACTCCGGGAAGCAACATCCCGTGTACTCAAGGCGGCGTCTTCAAGAAATCACGACGCCAATGCGCCGCCACCCCCGCCCAATCCGAGGATTTTAAGTTTTCACCCGAAACACGTAGGAGGACAGAGAGAGCCGCAACGGCGCCTTCAAGAAGGGAAAGGCGTCCAAGGACGTCGCCGCCGTGGTCCGGAAAACCCCGGACAAGAGTTTCCCCTCGACATAACTCTAGGCCTCCCAACATAGGGGTTGGAACGCCGCCGAAACAACAACCACACCGCTACCACGAGATGTCGCTTGTCAATCACCACGCCGCCCACACGGCCGAGTCACCAACCAGCACCAGAACCACCGGCACGCCCGCCAACCGAGAGATTCCCACCGTCCAGGCCGCCGCCCCGGCGTCCAAACTCCCCCCACCACCGAACCGAACTGAAAGTCGAGATCCACCATCACGGCAAGGCCACCCGAGCCCAGACCAAACGGCACACGGCCTCCTCGACGTCAGCGCCCACAGCCCACGATAGGACCCACGGTCTCCTTCCCGCTAGCATGGCGAGCACCAGCCCCCGTGGCTCCTACCAGCCCCCGATCTGGAGGAAGAAAGCACGGATCCGCCGCTGGGACGACGGCCAACATCCACCACGGCTGCCGGCGGCCACCCAGCCGGAGGAGGAAAAGGGCTCGCCAGGGCCCGGGGCCCCTGCCCCGGCCCGTGAAAGCGAGGCGGCCGCCAGACCTCGCCCGCGACCGCACAGCTCGCCCGTCCTCCGAGTCTCGAGCATCAGGAACGCCGCCGCCAGATTGGAAGCACCGCCACCATGGCCGCGTCGGGCAGCCCGCCCCGAGGAGATCCCGGCCTCTGCTGGCCAGCTGCGCGCGAGGAGGGGCCTCGCCGCCACCCCGCCGTCAACCGCACGGGCACCGCCCGGCGGCGGCGAGGGAGGAGGCGCAGGTAGAGGAGAATATGTGGCTAGGGTTTTTTTCCGCCTCTGGAGTCGCCCGCGAGAGCGACCCGGGAGGCAAAGGGGCCTCCTTTATTTTCACAAGTCCAGGATACCAATGACATTTCTCCATCTCGATTGTTTTGTGTTGACAATTATCCACGTTTAACGTATTTTCTTTTCGCATAAAGACTATATCTTCGTTGATTATTTTTGTGAGTTATGGCTATGTGCAGTCCCTGTGCAGAGGGCGGGAGTTGAACTGCTGTGTCCAATACCAGTAATTTCTTGACCATCAAGTGCCATAAAAGTACATATTTGGTCATTATTTCCTTCGCTGAAAGTGGTTTATGGATGACATGGCGGACAGATAACAAATATCTGAAGAAAGGAAACCAGGAAAAAATAGAGTTCTTTTCCAAAACAGTAGGGAAGGCCCCTACCGTGTCATTTTCATTTTATAAAACATATGGTACAAGAAAGTTGTTACAGTTCACAAAGTATCTAGCCATTGGGTCATCCCATCCTTAAGACTAGGCTTAGCTCTATGCAAACTAACTCAAAAGATTATCTGAAAGAGAGGAGGAATACATCTATATCAATGAGCTGATTATCAAAATGGATTGATTCCTATGCTTCCAGATGCTCCAAGCCAACTATAAGAGATTCCTTGAAGCAGATTAGCTTGTACCTCTTCCTTGCATAAATCAACATGTTGAAAATACAATTCTGTAGTAAGGGTGGTGTGGGGTTATATTTTCCACCCAAGCGAATGCAACATACATATGGATCACATGATTACTAAGTACGACGATGACGCTCAATTTCGAACCATAGGTGGCTTCATATATCACCAAAGGTCTTGCACTTGACAATGAGACAATTCTTGAGCCGAAATGGCATTTGAACCGGATGTCAAGGGGGGCACCCCCCCCCCCCCCCCCCCCCCACGGCACACAAATTTGACAAATAATTGTCGGATTTGAGCCTTCTAAGCCTAAGACTTGTATAGGCTATGTTATTTAGGTGAAATCATAGGCTCATGTCACAAAAACCATATTTACAAATTGTTAAAAAATCTGAAAAAATTACACAACATGCCTACAGATTGTTTTACAACTCCAAAAACATTTCAGCTCAAAATTTGATCTACAATTAGAGAAACAAAAAAAGGCTAAATTAATACTATGAATAATGTCAACTTTGAGTGAATAGTGTTTCACGCTATTCGCACCGAAGTTTCTCTTTTTCACCTCTCTAAGTATAGGTCTCATTTGAAGCAGAATTTTGTTGGCGTTGGATATCTAAATTAGATGTTTGTAGTCAATTCTTATGAGAATATCTGAACATGTTTTGTCCGTTCACAAAAATTAATCTCATAGATCATACCTAATGTTAGATCCTACCCAAGTTGCCCCCCATGTCTATGTCCCCATTGTTTTTGAGTATCCCTACAATATTACCATGAAAAATGCTACTCATGTATATGTTTTTTTCTCTCTTGAACATGACCATGTTTGATACAAGCTTACCTTTTTTATCGTACGTCGTCAAAATGAGTGTTGATTCTTGGATTAAAGTGAAATACACGGTTTTATCAAATGAACATTTTTGTGCGAATGCTACATGACAATCAACAATTGTTTGTTTACTACATACAACGTCAATTCTTAGGCAAGACAATCGTGTACTCTGTTGGAAGAGACGACGCGTTTGACAATTCTCATTCGATATATTGAAATGCCAACAGAAGCAAAATTATTGGACAATACTTTGACCATTTAATAAATTTAGCATTTTGGTGATATCATCTTAGACTATTGAAGAACACCACAATCTGGGTCCTATGTTACCCACAATAATAAATTCATGGAAAAACATACCATCCATCTTGGTCTAAGATACATATCATCCATCATATCTAGAGAGAAAGAAAACTATTCTAATGACCATGAATTTTAGCCGGCCATCATCTTTGAATAAACCAAATGAGACCAAACCCATCACTTTGGTCAATGCCAGAGAAAGGAAAACCCAAAGAGGAGAAGGCCAAAGCGGAAAGTCGATGAAACTGTCGCCCACCCTATAAAGCGGTAAGGAACGGCACACGCAGAGGGAGTCCACACCACACGTAATCCCATCGTCCTTCCTTTTCCCGCTTACTCACTATACTTGTCGCATTTTAAAGTCTGGACCTGGACGGGGCGGCGTACGTGCCAGAGCGCGAATTTGAAGCTTTTTCGGGTGCCAGAGCACGAAAAGGGCCGAGCTGCTACGCGCACACGCGCAGCCGCCGCGCCAGCGAGCAGCAGGTCCCTTCGCCTCGCCGCGTCGGGGAGGAGCGGTCTTGCTCTGCTCGATGAGGCCGCCGGAATTGGCGCTCGCCGCGGCCTTCTTGGCGGTGTCGGCAGCCGCGCTCCTCGCCGGGGCGGCGCCGTTCCCGGCGGCGCTGACGCTCGAGCGCGCGCTGCCGCACAAGGGGGTGCCCGCGGAGCACCTCAAGGAGCGGGACAGGGCGCGCCACGCGGGGAGGGGGCTCCTCGGGGCGGCGCCCGCCGTCGCCGGCGTGGTGGACTTCCCCGTGGAAGGCTCCGCCAACCCGTACATGGTCGGGTGGGTGAGCTGCTTCGCTTCCCTTTTTTTCCGTCTGGTGGTTTGGTTTCGGTTGGGTGGTTGTGTGTGATCGGCGGAGGCGTTGACAATTCGAGCTTGATTCCGGTTGGGCGTTGAGCTGAAATTGTTTGCTTTGCTTGCTGGATTGATCTGTTAGCTTTCTTGTGCGTTGTCCTGTATCGGCGAAGGCGATTCGTTTCTGGATAATGGACAGGAATTCGGTTGCTTGACTGCTCGTGTTCGTTCTGTTCGTCGGCTGAAGCCACAGCCATTGAAGCGTTGATACCGTACTTCCCTATTTGGTGAATTGGTTTGCTGCCTGCGAGCATTCTGCAAACATTACAGTTACTTGTAGAAGTTTCGGCGGTGCTTGTTCATGGACATTTGCCTTTTTTGTTGCCCAATTGTTGCTCGGAATGACCGAGTCTTGTTTTTCTTTTTCTTCCTTAGATTTATTTTTTCCGCCATTTTAATTCGATTGTTCTGTCCGTTTTTCACTCAGTCTTTGTGCATTTCAGTGTTCTACCTGTTTGATTGTCGGCACGTACTGGGAGCTCAATTCTTATGTGTTTTCTTGTACCAATCACCACAATAATTCATTGCCTTTAGTTTGAAATAAAAACATCTTTTTTGTATGCTTTGCTTCTCTTGGATCCTACTCTTCATAATTTTTGTTGCCGGCCACATTTTCTTTCATTTCCCCTGTTGCTTTTGCTTAAGGTCAATTCCTTCTGTTTAAGCTGCAGTTTGGGATTTCTCCCTCTGTAGTATACTTTATGTTTTCGTATTAAGTTGTTAGTCCAGTAAGGTGTAGAGTGTACATTTGCTACACGCTTTGGAGCCTGTATTTTTTAGAGGTTTTGCTAGCACTAGTATAATGGGTATTGGCAGCCATTTTTACTCGTCATGTGCCAGTCTTAAGTGAGGCAGCCCCTGCTTACGAATTCCGGATTTTAGTTAGGATGTATGTTTTAGTAACATAGGCTCTTGTTACAAATCTCTTGTGATTGATAAAATCCCATTAGACAGTTGAATATCGTGTATTTAGTGACTTAGTCCATTACCCACATGTAGCAAAAGTCTATTTAGGATGCAAGCGTCAATTAATTTCTTTTGACCAATACTCAAATTGGTTGCAAAGTTCAGTTTGTTCCTCAGTTTTACCCCTGTGTAGTGATTGATTAATCCTTTTTGGCATTATGATCTTATCAATTCATATAATTTTGCATTTCTGCAACTAGGATTGCTGTTATTTGGAATCAGAAGGGATTTATTTCAATCTGTAATGTAATATTCTTTTGTTCTTACTGTATCCTAAAGTTTGAAATTACAGGCTCTATTTTACACGGGTGAAACTGGGAAACCCTGCGAAGGAATACTTTGTTCAAATTGATACTGGCAGCGACATCTTATGGGTTGCTTGCAGCCCTTGCACGGGTTGCCCGACATCAAGTGGGCTCAATGTGAGACAATCATCATCCAGCGTCTTATTAATCTCTATAAGAAAAGCATATATTTTTGGAATATTTTTTCTACCTTCAGATGGATTAGTTGTTAGCTAAGAAGATGCTTCTGATGGATTGCTACTTGGTTTGCTTCTCAGATCCAATTGGAGTTCTTCAACCCTGATGCTTCATCAACATCATCCAGGATACCATGCTCGGATGATAGATGTACAGCTGCCCTCCAGACAGGCGAAGCGCTTTGCCAGAACTCGGATTCCCCAAGCAGCCCATGTGGTTACACTTTCACGTATGGCGATGGAAGTGGCACATCAGGGTACTATGTGTCTGACACTATGTACTTCGACACTGTGATGGGAAATGAGCAGACTGCCAATTCTTCTGCCTCTGTCGTTTTTGGGTACAGTTTCCTTGGAGTCCTACTCTTTTTGAATCCCTATCTGATAATGAAAAGTTTCCATTTATAATTGATGATCATTTACTTAGATAGCTAGAAACCTAGCTAGAGTCGTGCAACAACCGTGCCAGGTAAGATGGTTGATATGATGTGGTCCTTATCTCCTTGGTAATGTGAACCATTTACATGTTGACACTTTGTGGCACAGGTGCGGATAAAATTAGATCGTTTTGTTCATCGGGGTTAGTACAAATGATGGATCTAATGACAACAAAATGCTGTCCTGACACCAGCAGGTTGCTAGTTACTACTACCAGAATAGTTCTTTTTCTTGCTGTCATTCCAGAGAACAGTTACTAGAAAAATCAATTTCATTTCTTGTCATCCTAAAAAATGTTGGATTAGTTATATTGCTATCTTTTTCATCCTCCAGCAAAAATATGTTGGAATGTGACTAGTATCTGAACATCCTTAAATGCTGATTGATTAACAGAGCTCTCCTCTGATATGTCTCTGAACATTCCAAAAGCTAGCCTCAGGATGGATTCTTGTAGTGACGGGCCTACAGTGGTGGCTGGTTTATTAGTTTAGTTAAACCGTGCGTTAGTATACAACAACTGTATATATGGTTACAGTTTTGTGCAGTCGTTGCCTTAATAACGAAGCCTGCTGCTTAGTAACATTTTCAAAAGACTTCTTCATTTTTTTAACGTTTTTGTTTTTGTAACAGATGTAGCAACGCACAGTCATGACCTGATGAAGACAGACAGAGCAGTTGATGGAATTTTTGGGTTTGGACAGCACCAGCTGTCTGTCATTTCACAATTGTACTCTCTTGGAGTATCCCCTAAGACATTCTCTCACTGCCTGAAAGGTTCAGATAATGGTGGTGGCATTCTTGTTCTTGGCGAAATTGTCGAGCCAGGATTAGTATTTACTCCACTTGTTCCATCACAGTAAGTTTCTTTTCCTGGATTTGCTACTGAGTGTAACTTCGGAATTCTGCATGTCACCTTTTGTTTCAGTAGCTGTACTTGTGTCACCTGTGTTTGTAGCTTGTAAGTATGGGGGGGATAAATACTATGGCTGCACATAGTAACAAATTCAGTCATTTGCTTTCTAGTCTTTTTCTTTCTGAAATTACAGTTGTGAGGTGAATTTATTTGGGCATCTTTAATTACACAACAGGAAGTTTGTGTCTGTGTTGTGAGTGGCTAACAATACAGCTAGTTTTTGTTCCATGAAGTAAACACTCTGCCATTTCTGGTGGCGATAAACTAAGGAGTATTTGATGGTAAACACTGATTGTGTGCTATTACTATTTTTATTGAAATGTAGGCCTCATTACAATTTGAATCTGGAGAGCATTGCTGTGAGTGGTCAAAAGCTACCCATTGATTCTTCCTTGTTTGCAACCTCAAATACACAAGGAACAATTGTAGATTCAGGAACAACACTAGTCTACCTTGTCGACGGAGCCTATGATCCGTTTGTTAATGCGGTAAGCCCCATATTGCACGCTTTATCTTTTTGGTGGAATAGCAAATATGTGACCAGTTTGCATTACTTAAATATGCGC